>JAVIAB010000106.1:14472375-14799875 GCA_032433765.1 Megaustenia siamemsis | reverse complement strand
ATGACCAATGTATTTCCAACGCCTCCTTCTTATTAAGCTCGACACGTATTTTTGTTTTGATTCGTCTCTTTTCTTTTCATTTGAAATGCATTCTTTTAAGTGTATGCTTGAGACTCTACAGAGACATTTGTTTTCACAGGCATGTAATTTAATAATTTCCCAGCTTTACAATTTTTCAAAAACTTTGAAGCCGAGAACGAAACAATAAAAACAAGTGCGGCTGTTGCTTTATAGAAAAACAAAGCGATAAAGAAAAATAAGATTGTTTTATTTGCCGACTCTTTATCAGTTATAACGGCTCCAGAGAACAGCAATATTAACAAATAAGGAGGCCTGACAGGTAGTAGTAGTAGCAGCAATAGTTGTAGTGTTAGTAGTAATAATAGTTGCAGCTGTTGTATTAGTAATAGTAGCAATAGTAATAGTGTTAGCAAAAGTAGTAGCAGTAGTAGCATTTGTAGTATTAATAGTAGTAATAGTTGTAGAAGTAGTGGCAATAGTAGTAGTAGTTGTGCAGTAGTAGTAGTAGTAGTAGTAGTAGTAGTAGTAGCAATAATTGCAACAGTAGTAGTAATAGTAGTAGCAGTAGTGACAAAATTAATTGCAGTTGTATAATAATAGTAATGAGCCGCGATAGCTCAGTGATTAGCGAACTGGGCTACAAAGGACAAGAGGTAGGCTTCGATCCCAACCGACGGCCTCCGGGTTCACCCAGCCTTAAATCAACTTTTTAAAGAATAGTAGTAGTAGTTATTGTTGTAGTAGTAACAATAGTAGTTGCAGTTGTGCAGTAGTAGTAGCAATAGTTGCAACAGAAGTAGTAGTAGTAGTAGCCACAGCAACAGCAGCAGCAGCAGCAGTAGTAGTAGTTGTTGTTGTTGTTGTAGTAGTAGAAAGAGTAGTGGAGGTAGACAAAAACATGAAGAAAAGTAATAACAAGAGAATAAAAAGAAAGGTAGGAAAATAAACTGTTGGATATCCACTCTGAAGAAGTGAAACAAATAAATAACATAATCAATTATATGATAGCTTGTTAGAGGCAAATGCGACCGTGGTTACGACCTCCACTACAAGCTAACACTGTGATAAAAAAATAGCGGTGCTTGTTTATTTATATTCTCAGCTCCGATGCTATTGTTTTAAATGTGTGATCGGTTTGTTTTAGTGCGCGGATAATTACTGTAAACAATCTTTTCTTTCGATCTTCTTTTACAGGAGCTGGGGAATCCGGGAAGAGCACAATAGTCAAGCAAATGAAGTAAGTAGAAATCAATTATTGGGCGAGTAAAATGAAGTATGAAATGTTTGATATTGATTATTGAGCGTGTTTGTGAAGGTATGAAATGTTTGATATTGATTATTGAGCGTGTTTGTGAAGGTATGAAATGTTTGATGCTGATTATTGAGCGTGTTTGTGAAGGTATGAAATGTTTGATATTGATTATTGAGCGTGTTTGTGAAGGTATGAAATGTTTGATATTGATTATTGAGCGTGTTTGTGAAGGTATGAAATGTTTGATATTGATTATTGAGCGTGTTTGTGAAGGTATGAAATGTTTGATGTTGATTATTGAGCGTGTTTGTGAAGGTATGAAATGTTTGATGCTGATTATTGAGCGTGTTTGTGAAGGTATGAAATGTTTGATATTGATTATTGAGCGTGTTTGTGAAGGTATGAAATGTTTGATGTTGATTATTGAGCGTGTTTGTGAAGGTATGAAATGTTTGATGTTGATTATTGAGCGTGTTTGTGAAGGTATGAAATGTTTGATGTTGATTATTGAGCGTGTTTGTGAAGGTATGAAATGTTTGATATTGATTATTGAGCGTGTTTGTGAAGGTATGAAATGTTTGATATTGATTATTGAGCGTGTTTGTGAAGGTATGAAATGTTTGATATTGATTATTGAGCGTGTTTGTGAAGGTATGAAATGTTTGATATTGATTATTGAGCGTGTTTGTGAAGGTATGAAATGTTTGATATTGATTATTGAGCGTGTGTGTGAAGGTATGAAATGTTTGATGTTGATTATTGAGCGTGTTTGTGAAGGTATGAAATGTTTGATATTGATTATTGAGCGTGTGTATGAAGGTATGAAATGTTTGATATTGATTATTGTGTGTGCGTGAAGGTATGAAATGTTTGATGTTGATTATTGAGCGTGTGTGAAGGTATGAAATGTTTGATGTTGATTATTGAGCGTGTGTATGAAGGTATGAAATGTTTGATGTTGATTATTGTGTGTGTGTGTGAAGGTATGAAATGAGTGATATTGATTATTGAGCGTGTGTGTGACGGTATGAAATGTTTGATGTTGATTATTGTGTGTGTGTGAAGGTATGAAATGAGTGATATTGATTATTGAACGTGTGTGTGTGAAGGTATGAAATGTTTGATATTGATTATTGAGCGTGTGTGTGAAGGTATAAAATGTTTGATATTGATTATTGAGCGTGTGTGTGAAGGTATGAAATGTTTGATATTGATTATTGAGCGTGTGTGTGAAGGTATGAAATGTTTGATATTGATTATTGAGCGTGTGTGTGAAGGTATGAAATGTTTGATATTGATTATTGAGCGTGTTTGTGAAGGTATGAAATGTTTGATATTGATTATTGAGCGTGTTTGTGAAGGTATGAAATGTTTGATATTGATTATTGAGTGTGTTTGTGAAGGTATGAAATGTTTGATATTGATTATTGAGCGTGTGTGTGAAGGTATGAAATGTTTGATATTGATTATTGAGCGTGTGTATGAAGGTATGAAATGTTTGATATTGATTATTGAGTGTGTTTGTGAAGGTATGAAATGTTTGATATTGATTATTGAGTGTGTTTGTGAAGGTATGAAATGTTTGATATTGATTATTGAGCGTGTGTATGAAGGTATGAAATGTTTGATATTGATTATTGAGTGTGTTTGTGAAGGTATGAAATGTTTGATATTGATTATTGAGTGTGTTTGTGAAGGTATGAAATGTTTGATATTGATTATTGAGCGTGTGCATGAAGGTATGAAATGTTTGATATTGATTATTGAGCGTGTGTATGAAGGTATGAAATGTTTGATATTGATTATTGAGCGTGTGTGTGTGAAGGTATGAAATGAGTGATATTGATTATTGAGCGTGTGTGTGACGGTATGAAATGTTTGATGTTGATTATTGTGTGTGTGTGAAGGTATGAAATGTTTGATATTGATTATTGAACGTGTGTGTGTGAAGGTATGAAATGTTTGATATTGATTATTGAGCGTGTGTGAAGGTGTGAAATGTTTGATATTGATTATTGAGCGTGTGTGTGTGTGAAGGTATGAAATGTTTGATATTGATTATTGAGCGTGTGTGTGTGAAGGTATGAAATGTTTGATATTGATTATTGAGCGTGTGTGTGTGAAGGTATGAAATGTTTGATATTGATTATTGAGCGTGTGTGTGAAGGTATGAAATGTTTGATATTGATTATTGAGCGTGTGTGTGTGAAGGTATGAAATGTTTGATATTGATTATTGAGCGTGTGTGTGAAGGTATGAAATGTTTGATATTGATTATTGAACGTGTGTGTGAAGGTTTGAAATGAGTGATGTTGATTATTGAACTTGTTTGTGGAGATAAGAGATGGGTGGTGTTGATTATTGAACTTGTGTGTGGAGGTATGAGATGGGTGGTGTTGATTATTGAACTTGTGTGTGGAGATAAGAGATGGGTGATGTTGATTATTGAACTTGTGTGTGGAGATAAGAGATGGGTGATGTTGATTATTGAACTTGTGTGTGGAGATAAGAGATGGGTGATGTTGATTGTTGAATGTGTTTGTGGAGATATGAGATGGGTGATGTTGACTATTGAACTTGTTTGTGGAAGTATTTGATGGGTGATGTTGATTATTGAACTTGTGTGTGGAGATAAGAGATGGGTGATGTTGATTGTTGAACGTGTTTGTGGAGATATGAGATGGGTGATGTTGACTATTGAACTTGTTTGTGGAAGTATGAGATGGGTGGTGTTGATTATTGAACTTGTGTGTGGAGGTATGAGATGGGTGGTGTTGATTATTGAACTTGTGTGTGGAGGTATGAGATGGGTGATGTTGATTATTGAACTTGTTTGTGGAGGTATGAGATGGGTGATGTTGATTATTGAACTTGTTTGTGGAGGTATGAGATGGGTGATGTTGATTATTGAACTTGTTTGTGGAGGTATGAGATGGGTGATGTTGATTATTGAACTTGTTTGTGGAGGTATGAGATGGGTGGTGTTGATTATTGAACTTGTGTGTGGAGGTATGAGATGGGTGATGTTGATTATTGAACTTGTTTGTGGAGGTATGAGATGGGTGGTGTTGATTATTGAACTTGTTTTGGAGGTATGAGATGTATGGTGTTGATTATTGAACTTGTGTGTGGAGGTATGAGATGGGTGATGTTGATTGTTGAACGTGTTTGTGGAGGTATGAGATGGGTGATGTTGATTATTGAACTTGTGTGTGGAGGTATGAGATGGGTGATGTTGATTGTTGAACGTGTTTGTGGAGGTATGAGATGGGTGATGTTGATTATTGAACTTGTGTGTGGAGGTATGAGATGGGTGATGTTGATTGTTGAACGTGTTTGTGGAGGTATGAGATGGGTGATGTTGATTATTGAACTTGTTTGTGGAGGTATGAGATGGGTGATGTTGATTGTTGAACTTGTTTGTGGAGGTATGAGATGGGTGATGTTGATTATTGAACTTGTTTGTGGAGGTATGAGATGGGTGATGTTGATTATTGAACTTGGTTGTGGAGGTATGAGATGGGTGATGTTGATTGTTGAACGTGTTTGTGGAGGTATGAGATGGGTGATGTTGATTATTGAACTTGTTTGTGGAGGTATGAGATGGGTGATGTTGATTGTTGAACTTGTGTGTGGAGGTATGAGATGGGTGATGTTGATTATTGAACTTGGTTGTGGAGGTATGAGATGGGTGATGTTGATTGTTGAACTTGTTTGTGGAGGTATGAGATGGGTGATGTTGATTGTTGAACGTGTTTGTGGAGGTATGAGATGGGTGATGTTGATTATTGAACTTGTGTGTGGAGGTATGAGATGGGTGATGTTGATTATTGAACTTGGTTGTGG
The DNA here is from genome assembly GCA_032433765.1 of Megaustenia siamemsis. NCBI lineage: Eukaryota > Metazoa > Mollusca > Gastropoda > Stylommatophora > Ariophantidae > Megaustenia > Megaustenia siamemsis. The sequence goes on along the minus strand of JAVIAB010000106.1, from coordinate 14,794,756 downwards.
AGGTAAGAGATGGGTGATGTTGATTATTGATCTTGGTTGTGAAGGTATGAGATGGGTGATGTTGATTATTGATCTTGGTTGTGAAGGTATGAGATGGGTGATGTTGATTATTGAACGTGTTTGTGGAGGTATGATATGTGTGTATTGGGGGGGGGGGGGTTGTGAGAGAATCTAACTTGTGTTCAAAACCAGGAGAATGTCATAATGTGTGAACCACTCATATTTTCCCGTTTTTTTATTACATTTTTCATTGCAAGAAAAAGTAGGAGAAGAAGAATAATTCAGTAAATTGCTGCTGTATGGGCCAATCATGAGCTTTGTTGAACGTGGTTATCTTTAATTCAACACTGTTTGACATTTCCGCAAATCTTTTGTCCGTGCTGGAATAATAAAACACAGCAAACTATGGTAATCCACAAGGAAATGCTTGAAGCTATTTTTAGCTGACACCCTCGCGATCCTGTCGGTCATTTCTCTCAACAAGAGTAGTTTCCCCTCCCTCCCTAGTCCAGATAGTGGTGCCATTCACGAGTCCTCAGCACTTTAGAAAAACAGTCTCTGGTTGTCCTTGGTCTGTTAAGGCAATCCCATGTTGGCAGTTTCTTATCTGAGGGTCGTTAATTATCACCCTGCCGATATCGTCCTGTGTTTACCCTACCTCTGACGTAAATGGGCTTAAAGCTTTTAAAAAAATGTATTTTGCGTTCCAAGGAAATGAATATACGTTTTTATTTTATTTTATTATTTTTTTTTTTATTTGACAAGTTAACGGATGCACTACTCACAGCGCGGGTCAAATAACCATTTCACTCTTTGAGCGATAATCAACGGTTCTTCTTTTTTCTTTTTCCTCATTTCCTTCTTCCGATCACAGTGATGATGATCCTAACATAACATAACATATGCGTGCACAGACACGCATACACACATAAAGAGATGGAGACCTCGGTAGCCTAGTTGGGAAAACCACCCGACCGGGCTACCGACGTTCGGACAACCCGAGTTCGATTCCCGCTAGAAGCAGTGTGAATTGTACCCGTGGTCGACCCAGCCGCTGGCAGAAATGGGTACCAGGTTAGTACTCTGGGGAGATGAGGAATGGCGCCTCGCATCGTGAGTTTCGATGCTTGAAGTCGACACTATCCAGAAATCTCCAAACACTTCTGGATAGGGGGCCGAGCACATATGTGTGGAAACTCGCGTGCTAAGACGCCGGTTCAAGTCTCGTACTTTACCATGACCTTAACATACAAAAAAAGATAGACCTACACACAGACAAACAGACAGATTAAAAGGTAGAAAGAATATTTATTTTGAAAGCTACAACCGTTATATTTGAGATTGAGTCCGTGATAGCCATAAAGAACAGAAGTGAGGAAGTAGATACAAGAATGAACATTAATGGACACAAGATCATGGGTATTTTACTCAAGTTTGAAACATTGACAGAGAAAAGACAACAGAAAACAGTGAGTTCAACACGCTGCCCGAGCAAAGAACTCAACCTGTGGACGTTTCGACTTGGGTTCAATTCCTTGTTCGCGTCATGTGATGTTAGTGTCAATATTTCCACGTGACATTTGGCACATTTTAAGATCGGTGTGCCAAGCCCGTTCATCTTTTCCTAAAAATAAAAAAATTAAACACACACAAACAAATAAACAAATCCGCTTTTAATTTTCAGGGACCAGGTGATCCCCGAGTTGTTATATTTGGGAATCGAACCCGGACCCATGTGGTGTGTACAGCTTGTAGTTATAGCAGTTTCTCCTCCCATTCCACTCGTGCGAGAGTTTACACAAATGTATGAGGAAGAGAATTAATTTCTTATTCACATTTCTCACAACAGAATGAGGAATCACATGTTCACCAAATTAAAAATAGGTACAACCAGCCCATGCCACTGTACACTGAACAATATGACTACAAAACATGTTCTACAGGATTTCCCCCAGTACACAGACCTGAGAAGAGCAATGCGGTCCACGCCCACCTACCTGGAAGAAAAACTATATGGGGCAATCGATTCGGTTAAACAGACAGCTGACTTCATGAGAGAGCCTGGAATCCTACTCTGATTGAGTCTTGATCGCAGAGAGAGAGAGAGAGAGAGAGAGAGAGAGAGACAGAGAGAGAGATTCACATTTCTGGACGTATATAATTTTATACTTCTGCGAGATGTTCTCTAAGTCGCTAGCGAGATGGAGAGATGAGAGACAAATAATAATAAATGAATATTATTCTAGAGGGAAACTTCCGAGGCGATAATCAGTGAATCAATTCAGGGGAAGAGGTATGTTTACAGCACTCGGAAAAAAATGACAAATAATCAACAACAGAAAAAAATATGGACCAAGGCAGGATCGAACCCGTACTCAGTGGCACAGCGCCTTACCACGAATTTGGAGAGATCAGACCTAGATAAATTAGGATTAAGCGAATTGCGCTGGCTAGGAACTGGTAGTAAATCTGTTGATAATAAAATTGTAGTTTTTTTTTTTTTCATTAAGGGAAGATGGAAAACACCGCGAAGGAATGGGAATAATGATGACATACATAGTGAAGAAGTAGGCATAATGTTGACATACATAGTGAAGGAGTAGGCATAATGATGACATACATAGTGAAGGAGTAGGCATAATGTTGACATACATAGTGAAAGAGTAGGCATAATGATGACATACATAGTGAAGGAGTAGGCATAATGATGACATACATAGTGAAGGAGTAGACATAATGATGACATACATAGTGAAGGAGTAGACATAATGATGACATACATAGTGAAGGAGTAGGCATAATGATGACATACATAGTAAAGGAGTAGGCATAATGATGACATACATAGTAAAGGAGTAGGCATAATGATGACATACATAGTGAAGGAGTAGGCATAATGATAACGTACATAGTGAAGGAGTAGATATAATGATGACATACATAGTGAAGGAATAGGCATAATGATGACATACATAGTGAAGGAGTAGACATAACGACGACAGACACCGCTGCAAGAAGTTATATTAGAATGGAAACCCGTAAATAGCCATCTGATAAGAACACGCTACAAAACAAAATATGGAAGACTTTCAATTGTTCAATGTTATGCGCCTACAAACGAAGCTGATGTTGAAGTTAAGGACGATTTTTATAACCAACTACAACAACTTATAAACAAAATACCCAAACACGATCTTTTAATTGTAATGGGAGATTTCAACGCCAAAGTGGGAAAAGACAACGCGGGAGTGGAACATGTAATGGGGAGAGAAGGCTGTGATACTACAAGTCAGAATAGAGAAAGATTAATAGAATTATGTTTAATAGAAAATGTAGTCATAGGTGGGACATTATTTCCACACAAAAATATTCACAAAACAACATGGATATCTCCCGATGATAGAACCTCAAATCAATTGGCCACCTATGTATTAAACAACAATTCAGAGCATCATTAATAGATGTAAGAACATACAGAGGTGCTGATGTTAATAGTGACCACAACCTGTGCATTGGGAAAATAAGATTAACATTTAAAAGCCAACAGAAGAGATCAACTACACATACAATTGATAGTCATAAACTGAAAGATTAAGAAAAAGTTTTGTTTTTTTTTCGTTCGCCAGCTTTTACCTATGACGAAGTCCCTAGTGACTTGGAACTGAATTTTGCGTGTTAATCCATTTTTCCCTGGCAGCCTGTGCACAGGGGCACCTCGCCGTACAGGCAGAACTCCGACTTCGGAAGTGCTCATATTTTTTTCCGTCGATGAGTAATAGACGTTTCAAGCCTGGCCTCGCTGCTGAGACCAGGGGTAGTTGCCGCAGAGATAAATCATAAATAAAAATCCCAACCGGTGTAGCCGGGATTTGAACCCACAACCTCTCTGTCTCGAGGCCGGTGCTTTGCCTCGCGACCAACCAGTCCCTAAGAAAAAGTTTAACATAGAACTAAGTAATCGTTTTGCAGCACTCGTGAAATAGATATAGATATCAATGAAATGTGGGACTAAAAGAGCAAAATACTAATGACAGCAGCAGAATCAAGACTGAAGAAAATGGAAAAACGAGCATGGATTTTAATAGATTTTGAAGCTGAAATACTAGCAGCAGAATTAGATATAAATTTAGATGACTTCACCTTCAACGAAAATGAGACTTCCTTAATGCGTATGGGCAACAACAAGGCTGCTGGCGAGGCTAAGTTAACAGATAAGATCCTAAAGGCAATTGATAGCCATAATTTAATACACCTCCAGAAAATGTTCAACATCATTTGGAAAGCAGAGAAGGTGCCTCATAAGTGGAGAAAAGGAATCTAAGTTAAGATTCTAAAAAGTGCAATCTCAGATTTTGTAACAACTGGAGAGACGTGACATTTTTGTCTGTTGCCTCAAAGTTATTCTGCAAAATCATCACGAGTAGAATAAAGGATTCAATAGATACAGTATAATGCGTGAAGAACAGGCTGGGTTTAGAAAAGGGAGAAGCTGCCTTGACCACATATTTACTCTACGACTTATATTGGAGGAACACATTGAAAAGCAAAATCATTTTGTACTTAACTTCATCGACTTCAAAAAAGGCATTCGACAGTATTTATAGAGATTCTTTGTGGAAAATTCTGAAGCAATATAGCTTACCATAAAAAAATCATAAATATTATTAAAGACATGTATGATGGTTACACATGTGCAGTTCGAACAGAGGAAGGACTGAGCGAATGTTTCCCAATATAAACTGGGGTTAAACAAGGATGTATTATCGCCCTTGTTATTTGGAGTTGTTATGAACTTCATAATGAAAAAATGCTGCACTGGTAACAAAGGTATTGAATGGATACAAGGAGACCATTTGAAGGACCTCGACTTTGCTGATGACATAGTTCTCATCAGCAGTCAGATAAAAACTATGCAGGAAAACACAAATGAACTATCATCAATAGCCAGCAAAATTGGGCTTGAGATGAATCATGAAAAGACTAAAGTCATGAAAAGCTTAATTCCAACAGATGACAAAATATACATGGAAAACAAACTAGTGGAAGAGATCGATCACTTTAGCTATCTTGGAAGTCACATTGATCGGGAAGGGGATACAAGTAAAGAAATATGAATCAGAATAGCTAAAGCAACAGTATCTTTCATCATCAATCATAATATCATCATCATCATCATTGAGTGCCTTCTCTGCAACGAAGGTTGGCTACCATGGATCGCCATTCTACTCTGTTTCTTGCTTTGATGGTGCAGGCTGTCATAGATTGACTTGTCCATCTTTTGATGTTACTCGTCCATGTTAGTCTTGGTTTGCCTCTGCCTCTTTTACCTTGTATTTTCCCTTCCAATATTACTTTTAGTAGGCTGTTGTGTCTTTTAACATGCCCCAAAAATTGCATTTGTCTTGTCTTAATTGTATTCAGTAGTTCTCTTTTTATTTTCAGTTGATTTAAAACTTCATCGTTTGTTTTCTTTTCTTTCCATCCAATTCTACCTATTCTTCTATAAATCCACATTTCAAAGGCTTCAATTTTCTGTTATGTTTTCTAGTTTAATGTCCATGTTTCTGCACTATACAGGAATATTGAGAAGATGTAACATTTTGCCATTCTTAGTTTCAGCCCTGCTGATAAGTGTTTTGTTGTTAGTATATTTTTCATGGCATTAAAATTACTTTTTGCCATACCTATTCTTTTGTTTATTTCAATTTTACATTTTCCATCATTGGTTATAGTATGTCCCAGGTAGTTGTAGCTCTGGACTGTCTCCAGATGTATTCCCTCCATTGTGATATTTTATTGTAGGTCTTGAGAATTTTCTTTGTTTATGATCATAGTTTTAGTCTTTTTGATATTCATATATAGTCCATATTTTTTTGTTTGTTATGTTTATCACATTAAGCAATTGTTGTAGGTCTTTAGGATTTTCTGCTAGTAAAACAGTATCATCAGCATATCTTAGGTTATTGATACTGAACAACAAAGCAAGCCCTCATGTGGAAAACAACAGGTAAGAGGAAAAGAGGCCGACCCAGAGAGACACTGAGAAGAACATTGATCAGAGAGGCAAGAGCAGCTGGAATCGGCTCCCTCAATGAGATAGAGTTGCTTGCACAGAACAGAGACAAATGGCGAGATTTGACTTGACACGGATTGAGAACTGCTAGAATAAAAATGTACTTAAGAGAAAGAGTATCTGGGTCTATGCCCTATGGGCCGGCTACGGCTCGAAAGGTCAAGAGTAGTAGTAGTAGTAGTAGATATGTTCGCTGAATGTCAGCGTGAGTCGTGAATGTCATATGTAAGTGTATTTAAGTTATAAGAAATATTATCCTGACTATGAGCTGCAGTCCAGCTTAGCGGTTAATGCACTTAATTGGTGCTGGGAAATAGATTTGGAATCGATCGATGTCGCGATATTTATAGGAGCTCTGATCATCTCCTTATAATGTACATCAGCACACAACATCTCATCATTATTATCATCATCAAGTATCATGCCTGCTGGCGTAGTTGATCATGTCTCTCCACAACTTTTGATCTCGACGATTATTTATCTTTTCTGTTGATAACCTTCTGCCAAGCCATTCTCTTAAGCTGTCTGGTATCTTTTCTCTTTGCTTCCCTCAATTTTTCCCAGTTGTCACAATATAATCCAGCTGTTATCATTCATCTCATTCATCTCATTGCATGGCAAAAAATGATGATTAATTTTTCCTAATTTGGACAATTAGCTCTCTTTTTACTTTTGCCTCTTTCTGAACGTCTTCATTACTCTTCTTTGCTATCCATGGTATTCTCAACACCCTTCCCACCTGCTAAGGGATTCATATTATAAAGTTACCAGTTTAACAGCTTTATATTGGTGAGGGATAATAGGAGATCAAAATCAATAGTGGACTTCCGGCCAATATGGTGGAAGGGTAATGAACCGTTGAGGCACTGTCTGAAAAGGTCCCTTGTTGCAGTTTCCTCATATTCTAAGTCCGGCTTGTTTGAGGAGCTACTGAGATAAGTGCTCTGTGCACACCGTGAGCTGTGTGTTTCATCGGATGGTGTTTCTATATTCAGATTGGTTTCGATGAATATATCGAATGACGAAGAATAATTCAGTTGCGTTCACTGTCGGTGCCACTATGCCGTATGTCTTTTGACGTGTGCCGTGTTTGCTACGATGGGGACTCCAGTTGCTTTTCTCTGTTTGGATATTCGATGAAATGTTAATTCAGATTACTCCACTGGTACGGGTGGTTGAACAATGATGGATTCTCATTCGTGTGCAGTGATACTGGGGCCTTCAAATAACAATAACAATAACAATAACAATAGCAATAACAATAACAATAACTATAATTATTGCTATAACTATAACTATAACTATAACTATAACTATAACAATAACAATAACTATAACTATAACAATAACAATAACAATAACAATAACTATAACTATAACTATAACTATAACAATAAATATAACTATAACTATAACAATAAATATAACTATAACTATAACTATAACAATAACTATAACAATAACAATAACTATAACTATAACTATAACTATAACTATAACTATAACAATAAATATAACTATAACTATAACAATAACTATAACAATAACTATAACAATAACTATAACAATAACTATAACAATAACTATAACAATAACTATAACTATAACAATAACAATAACTATAACAATAACAATAACTATAACTTTAACAATAACTATAACTATAACTATAACTATAACAATAACTATAATAATAACTATAACTATAACCATAACTATAACTATAACTATAACTATAACCATAACTATAACTATAATAATAAATGTAACAATAACAATAACTATAACTATAACTACAACTATAACTATAATACTAACTACAACTATAACTATAATAATAACTATAACTATAACTATAACAATAACTACAACTATAACAATAACTATAACAATAACAATAAATATAACTATAACTATAACAATAACAATAACTATAACTATAACAATAACTATAACTATAACAATAAATATAACTATAACAATAACAATAACATTAACTATAACTATAACAATAACAATAACTATAACTTTAACAATAACTATAACTATAACAATAACTATAACAATAACTGTAACAATAACTATAACAATAACTATAACTATAACTACACCAATAACTATAATACTAACTACAACTATAACTATAATAATAACTACAACTATAACTATAACAAGAACTATAACTATAACAATAACTATAACAATAACTATAACTAACTATAACAATAACAATAACAATAACTATAACAATAATTATAACTATAACAATAATTATTACTATAACAATAAATATAACTATAACAAAATCAAAACGACGTTGCGGTTCAGTAAATCTTCATATTGGAACAATCGACGCAACATATTTTGTTCACTTTACATAAGCGTTTCACTTGAATATATATATATATGTAGTTAAAAATGTTCTAGCATATTATCGCTATGTAGTTTTATTTGCTTGTTATCTATATATAAGTTCCCTGGACAGCTACAAAGACCAATGAGGAAGTTCTCAAAGAGGTCAACACAAAAAGGGAGCTTTTAAAAACATCAGAAAGAAGCAATCAACATTTTTGGGCATATCATGAGAAGAGGAAAGTTGGAATACTTGGTTACAACTGGCAAAATAAAAGGAAAGAGAGATCGCGGACGACAAAGAGAGAAAATACTGGATAGCTTGGTGTCTTGGCATGGAAAACAGTCAACAACAGAACTGATACGATGCACTGTAGATAGAAGATTATGGAAGGATATGATCGCTTACGCCAACCGGTTTGGCACATGATGATGATCTATATATATATTTGTGTCGTCACCATTGTTTTTACTGAAGGCCTACTGAGCCGCAACGTCGTTTTGATTTTGGCTTGTCCCTCACCCACACAAAGATGTAACCGTTCCATTAATTTTTCATTTTTCCCCTTTTAATTCTTATCATCATCTTTACAGCAACTTCACAATTTTATTTCATTGCCCCTCTGCTAATTTAATAGCGTTCTGTCCCCGGCTATCTATTATTTACCCTCCGTAATCTGTTTCCCTCATCTTTAGTCATCCTCCAATGTAGGTAGTATTTCTTCCTCATCAGCTTATATCTTTAGTCATCCTCTTATGTTGTATTTGTTTCTCATCAGCTTATATCTTTAGACATCCTCCTATGTTGTATTTGTTTCTCATCAGCTTTTATCTTTAGTCATCCTCTTATGTTGTATTTGTTTCTCATCAGCTTTTATCTTTAGTCATCCTCTTATGTTGTATTTGTTTCTCATCAGCTTATATCTTTAGACATCCTCCTATGTTGTATTTGTTTCTCATCAGCTTTTATCTTTAGTCATCCTCTTATGTTGTATTTGTTTCTCATCAGCTTTTATCTTTAGTCATCCTCTTATGTTGTATTTGTTTCTCATCAGCTCTTATCTTTAGTCATCCTCTTATGTTGTATTTGTTTCTCATCAGCTCTTATCTTTAATCATCTTCCTATGTTGTATTTGTTTCTCATCAGCTCTTATCTTTAGACATCTTCTTATGTTGTATTTGTTCTTGATCAGCGCTTATCTTTAGTCATCCTCCCATGTTGTATTTGTTCCTGATTATCGCTTTTATCTTTAGTCATCTTTCTATGTTGTATTTGTTCTCGATCAGCTCTTATCTTTAGTCATCTTCCTATGTTGTATTTGTTCTTGATCAGCTCTTATCTTTAGTCATCTTCCTATGTTGTATTTGTTCCTGATTATCGCTTTTATCTTTAGTCATCTTCCTATGTTGTATTTGTTCTTGATCAGCTCTTATCTTTAGTCATCTTCCTATGTTGTATTTGTTCTTGATCAGCTCTTATCTTTAGTCATCTTCCTATGTTGTATTTGTTCTTGATCAGCGCTTATCTTTAGACATGATCGTGCTTTCCAGACCATGAGTCCACCATAGTGAGGACAATGAAGTAGAAATCGTATCACCACACATAATGTGTCTCTCGTTCATCGCTATATAAATGCTCATGGCTTCATTTTGCACTATTTCTAGTCTGTCAGTACGAGTCGTTCTAACAATGAGAACGACCAAAGGCGTACTCGTTGGGAAAGAGAACTAATCTTCATTACACAAACACCAGCATCCGTTAATCGACGCCAGTAGCTGGCGTGACTCTCATCGCCGATATTATCGAAAACTACCTGATGTGGGATATCAAGTTAAAACGACGGTGAATCACAAATACGATTACAACTAATGCAGAATCAATCCTACCAAAGTTCTCCATAAAATTTAACGTCAAGAAGGTCGCAGAGATCACGAAAGTTATATAATTCCAAACGACCCCCGCTAATAAATTATTAAGCCTTTCTTTTTATCAATCAGTTCTATGGCTATAAAAGAGCTAGATACAAAAAAGCACATAAAATATAAAATGATCTTTCAATAAAACTTTTCGCACTGCTCTGACTGCGTTAATAATTTTTTAAACCCCAAAATTATATAAAATTATATGTTTGATAATATAGCCTCATTTTTAGCGTAACATTTTCGTTCTTTCACTTTCATTCTGGCGTTAACCCGACGACCACTAAAAGAATAAATAATCATCATCGCATTCCGTCCATAGAAGGACATTAAGTGGGCATAAATAAGTTGTGTTGCGAAAAGGACTGTATCCGTTTTTCCATCGCCTAACATATCCGATTCATGATTGTACAAAGAAATTACGGCGGTGGTTTTCTGTTGCCTTCCGTCGGTTTGTTTACGGTTGGCTCCGTTAGCCTTTGATTAAAAAGTCTCACCCACAAGGCAGTGGGGTTGTTTTACGATAAACGTTCTGAAAGAGGCCAAAGCAAAAAGAGTAATATCCAATATTAGGAAGAAACAATCATCATTTGTTGGCCATGTAATGAGAAGAGAACAACTGGAATATATTGTAACATCTGGGAAAATTGAGGGACGAAGAGATAGAGGGAAGCAAAGAGAAAAGATACCAGACAGCTTAAGAGAATGGCTTGGCAGAAGGTCAACAACAGAAATTATAAATAATTGTCGTGATCGAAAGTTGTGGAGAGACATGATCACCTACGCCAGGAGGCCCGGTACTCAATGATGATGATGATGAACATATCCGATGTCAGCACGGCAATGGAGGGAAAGTCGCCTCCCAGCAGAGGTGGTCAACGACCCACAGCTGATGGCTTGCGACAAGATCGGTGAACCAGAATCATCCAGACCCTACCCCACCTCTCCATGGTGCCTCTAGTAACAGACTAAGCTGTCTAGTCTGGCCAAGCGAGTAGTAATAGAAAAGGGAAGACAACCCGGTACTCAAAAAATAATAGGCTGAAGTCGGATGTTTTTGGCCGAAAGGCGCACATTTCACAGTTTTACTGCAAACAAGAACACAATACAGACACTCTCACTTAATGTCCTCTTAAGGGCAGATGATGAGAAGGTGTATCCCCCCCCCCCCCCCCCTAATCGTCGGGCGAATGCAAGCAAACAAGGACTGCAGTTTTGAGTACCAGGTTGTCTTCTCTTTTCGATTTCTACTTTCTTGGCTAGACTAGACAAGTTAGTCTGTTACTGAAGGCACCGCGAACAGGCGGAGTAGGGTATGGATGGCTATTTTTTATCGATCCTGGCGCAAGCCATCAGCTATGACTCGTTAACAGCTTTCAGCTCTGCAGCCTTCAGGCGCCTTGCCTCCAGTTTAATGTAATGCTGACTGTATCCGTTGTACCCTTGGTTCTGGAACATTCTCATCCACTGACTTCAATCCTCTTCCACGTTTCCTTCTCCGCTCGCGAATCCAGCCAAACGCCTGTCTGGTTATATTACTAGATCGCTCAGTTACACAAAGACTAATTTAACCAACCGGGAGCGCTCCATAAAAAAAATAAAAATAAAAAAACTTTCTCATTTTATAAAGTCAAACGTCACTCATATTTAAAATACAGAATTCCGGACAATTCCTGCTCTTCTCGATCACATCCACCACCACTCCCATCCTAACAACGACAGGGCTCAACAGCGCATGCGCAGAAACGTGATGTTTCTAACACAAACTGAGTCTTGTTAAATTCCCCGTGTCTCCGCATCGTGTTTTTGTTTTAATGTTTTAAATGTACGTATGTCTGTTTGTGCGCGCGACTGCTAATATAGTTGCCTTGGCCTTGCTGAAATATGAGAACTAGAAAACACTGAAACTCCCCCCCCCCCCCCCCCCGAAACAAATCCCCTACCAACCTGCCCTAAAAGAAAAAAATAACGACGGAAATGGAGTATTTACGTCTGGAAGATTTACCTAAACCGGACAGTTTTGTGGATAGGAATTGTATATATATATATATATAAAATGGGGGATGGTAGATTAGGGTTTTGAGGTATTTTTTTCTGGTTTGCGAATGTGTCATTGCGGGGTAGGCATCCGGAGTTTCAAGCTCGCCTGACTAGCAATCGTGAATATCATTAGGAAGCCATTTGCTCTGACTTGAGTGCCCATCTGGAAAACAGGAAGTCAAGCTCTGCTTCTGGGATTGATGAGATGAGCAAGGAAACAAACGATAGATTGCACAAGCATAAGTGAATACCGATATTTAAACGCAAAATTGGAGAAAATTAGTATTCTAATCTGGGAGAGAGGATGGGCAATACAGGGATAGGACTCATCCAAATGTGAGGGAAAGACAGAACAGAAATAGAATGAAAAATAATCATTAAAAGTCTCATAATTCATTTATGCCTCCCACCGATTTATATGTACTCAATACATCGTTGAGTTATATCCACAGCTTTATTCATTCATTCCTTCATTCATTCATTTATTCATTCATTCATTCATTCAGAGTTCCGTCTCTACAAAGGTTTGCTACCATGGAGAGCCATTCCGTTCTGTCTCTTGCTTTGATGATGCATATTGTCATGTCAGGCGACATGTCTATCTTTTGATGCTACTATGTAGCAGTGGATGTGACGGCGAGAAGGAAAGAAGGAGAGTAGAGATAGCTGGAGAGAGTGAGGAAGCATAGAACGGGGAACAGTCATGAGAAATGGGAGTAGAATTGTGATAGAGGTAGAGCGGGAATCTCGTGACTGGTAAGAGTGTAAACACAGAGGTGAGTGAATGACGTAGATGAATTCTATTTGTAGTAAGGCGGAAGAAGTGAGTTTTGATTGGATAGGGGACGAAGTATATAAGTCCCTGCACGGAGCTATCTCAAGAGAATATTCAAACATAGGGAGGAACAGGATCGGCGACGCCCTGAGGCGTTAGGATAGCAGGAATGATATTAATCAGGTTGTGTGCGACATAAGACCTGAAGTTGAGAGTGTCCAGTGGAGAATGTGCATGTCCTTGTAACGATGTGTGAATGGCCGAGTGGCATGTATAGACCACTGGCCGTTGTACATATTTTGTGAATAGTTTGACATTGTTAGGGTTGCTGAATAAAGTTATGTGACCTTTCCAACACAAGTCTTCAGTGTGCAGCCATTTATCATTCCAGCAGTCGTTAATGTAATGCTGACTGTATCCGTTGTACCATTGGTTCTGGAACATTCTCTTCCACCATACGCCACGGTGTTGAGCTGAAGGAAAGTTGTCGCGGGCACATAGAAGTCGGAGAATCAAGAAGCCAGTCTGTACAGTCCAGCTTACAAGCGAAGTACGACCAGGGTACAGTGTGTACCTGACAGTAACCCCGGTCACAGACACCGTGACCGTCGAGATTGACAGCCGAAAAGGTGTACGTGCGCGGGCTATCTTAGCATGGCTCGTTTAACATCATTAACATCATGGTGTAGCTGCTACTAGAGGCTGGGCTACGAGAAGACGATACTCGGTTTTCCAGACCAACAACAACAGCTACAACAACATCGATTTACAATACAATAGTACTAGTGTGTGTGTGTGTGTGTGTGTGTGTGTGTGTGTGTGTGTGTGTGTGTGTGTGTGTGTGTGTGTGTGTGTGTGTGTGTGTGTGTGTACTATGACACTGTTATGTCCTAGAGTGTTATAGTTACGATATTGCACGGGAAGGTGTTACAAAGGTGTAACAACTCGTCCACATTAATATCTGTCTGCCTCTGCCACTTTTACCTTGTATTTTCCCTTCCAAGATGATTTTAGTAGGTTGTTGTGTCTTTTGGGAGCCGCGATAGCTCAGTGGTTAGTGAACTGGACTACAAAGGACAAGGGGTAGGGTTCGATCCCAACCGACGGATTCCGGGTTCACCCAGCCTTAAATGGGTACCGGATTTTTTTTCTGAGAAAGTAAAGCAGCACGGGCGTAATACCGACCACATTACCCCAAAAATCATGTGCTGAAGGTCTGTAAAATATAGGGTCACTAACACCATATTTCCCTATACGCCACTTGGCGTGACGGGGGTACTTTACTTTACTTGGTGTGTCTTTTAACATGCCACCTCCCCTCCCCCCCCCCCCAAAAAAAAATAAAAAAAATAAAAAACCAGCTTTATTACACGTAATAAATAACCGTTATTTTTAGCTTCTGATAGAATAGAAATAAAGATCAGGGCAATGCAGGTATTAAAATATCAAAGATGAAAAATATAATATTGGCAAAGTGAAGATGTCCTCCACCAGGATCCATAATGTACCAGAACTGGCATTGGGTGGTTATGGTTATGGTTGGTCGAAAGCCCCAGTATTACTTGAATGAAAATCCATAACTGCTCAACCTCCCGCGCCAGTGGAATCATCTGAATTAAAACTCATCTCATTGAAGGATCCAGACAGAGAAATCCCATCATAGCAGCTACAACACACGCCAAAAGACGATATCATCATTCAACGTAAGCAATCGAAATATTGAAACATGATCCGAATTAAAAATACAGCTCACTGGGTGCACAGAGCACTAACTCATTAGCTCCGGCAGCAAACCGGACTTTGAATTAGAGAAAACTTCAACAAGGAACACTTTTGAGACTGAACCCTCAACGGTTCTTGCCGCCTAGCCACCATATTGACCGGTATTCTAATGATGACGTATATTGCGATCAACACAGAACACACTATTACGCACACTGTAGAGGATTTCAGATCACACGCACGTACTCCGCTGCACCAGCAAAGATCCCAACAGTGCAACTTCCGGTCTATACACTTATCGGCCTTGGAAAGATAGAATTAACCATCTTCCCACTAAAAACGTAACGGTGAACGTCGACGCAAACATGACTGCGCTATTTTGAAATTGCGCTGGATGGTTTTTAACGGAAACACGTGTCTGGTTGGTTGGTTGCGTTTGCCCGATGACCAAAGTATTCTAGAGTATCGTGGTAGACTAGAATATTTCTTTTCATCATCCGCCCTTACAAGGAAGTAGTGGACGTGTCTGCGTTGTGTTGTGGTTTGCAGTAAAACTATTATATTTGCACCTTTCGGCCCAACACATCCGACTTCAGCGCGACATTTTTGAGTACCGGGTTTTCTTCCCTCTTCGATCCCTGCTCGCTTGGCCAGACTAGACAGGTTAGTCTGTTAAGATTACATAATGTTCTTCTTCTTGTGCCAATCGTTTGCCGTCACACAGTTCCGCCTCTCGCAAATGAGAATCTAACGCAACATAATTTCTTACAGAGAAAGTAGTAAACATGCTTGGGGTTCTGCGAAAGAAATAACAAGAATATATAAATATGAATACAGTGAATGCAAGAAAGGAGAAAAGAAAAGCAGAAAAGAAAAATAGATGCAAAGCTTCATAAACTATTGAATTATATAAAATCGTGTATTGTGTGCGTGATTATTTACATTTTCACACACAGGTGTCGACTTTCGGTAGCAACTAGGGTAGTCACTACAAGTGTGGAATAGTTTCTCGTGTTAAATCCTGCAAGCGTTGGAACTCTATGTAGGATCTCAAACAGAAGCTGGAAAGAATATATTTCAAACTAACGGATAAGAGGTGAATTGAAACAAGAATACGTGTCCAGCCTTATAAGAAGGAGGTGTTGGAAATACATCGGTCATGTGCTGAAAATGAACAAAGAAAGACTTCCCCGTCAGGCATTTATGTGGAAACCATCTGGTAAAAGAAAAAAAAGGGATACAAAAAAAGAATCGCTAGAACAATTACTTGGGAAGAACATAGGTATAAGAAACAACCAAGAACTACAAGAACTAGCAGTAAAAAGGTCAATCGTTGAGAACTATGACTTCAGCCCTATGTGGCGTCTTCAGTCTAAGAGTAAAATGAATGAATGAAAATGAATGAATTAAAAAAAAAACTATCTTTACGACACATAGTACCATTGCTGGTGTATGACGGGGGGCAACGATAGAACCAGAGGCCGCTTGGTCAAGCAGTCGCCATGACGTGTGAGACTCCCGATTTTTATTTCACCCCCGATAGAAAAAATCCTTTCTGTCTACCGCGGGCTTCGAACACCGAACGTCGGCTTTTCAGCCAGCGGAACAGTGGTTTTAGCCGCACGGCCACGCGCTCCTCAATGAATGAATGAATTAATTAATAAACATAATATTGGAATGACCTTTCCAGTTGTAGAACGAACGGGGCAAATATGCCTTGGGTGCCTCGCATCTTTTCTTTTGCGTAACAACTTACCTTGACTTCATTTCATTTTTGAATATAAACATTTGGAACACATTACAATCAATCAGCTTCTACGTTTCCCACTGGTGGCTGCTTCTTGGTAATATGTTTGTAGTCTTGGTACATCTTCTCAGCTCTGAGACAAGACCTCGGTATATATATATATATTCTGCTACAATATATTAAAGATGATCAAGAATGAATGGAATATCTACAGAATATATAAAGAAACAAGAGATAAAATGGTTTGGCCGCGTGACAAGCAGAAAGATCAAAACACAACACAACGAGCCTTCAACAAACGTTGATAGAATACCCGACCCAATGGTCGACCAGGATAAAGATGGATTAACGGAATATTAGAAGCACTAGGAAACAGCAGCGGAGGCGAACAGAAGAGCAAAATATCGCAAATTATATCTCCCGTTGACGCTGAAAGGCAAACGAGGAAGGAAAGAAGAAGAAGAATAAATAGAATGTTGTTCCTGAGGTATATCTTCATTAATACACAAAGGAACATGTTTATGACTGTAACTAAAACTCTATTTGAGATTAAAACAAACCGCCATGAACTAATTCTCTGCATCATCATGTCATACTGGTTGGCGTAGGCGATCATGTCCTTCCACAATCTTCTTTCCACAGTGCACCGTATAAATTATGCTGTTAACTATTTTGCATGCTATGACACCAAGTTATCTTGTATTTTCTCTTATTGTTGTCAGCGATCTCTCTTTCCCTGTATTTTTCCATTTGTAACCAAGTATTTCAACTTTCCACTTCTCATGATGTGCCCGAAAAAATGTTGATTGTTTCTTTCTGTTTCTTAGGAGCTCCCTTTGTGTGTTGGCCTCTTTGAGAATGTCCTCATTGGTTCTTATCTGTCCAGGGAACTTTCAACATTCTTCTGAGAAATCCAACTTGTGTGGGCATCTAATCGTCTTTTCATTTCTTTGTTTACTAACAATTCTTTGCAAATCTTTCTTTTTCTCAGGTTCACCCGGTGACAACTAAAGGAATTGAATGACCTCTTCATCATCCGTCCTTAGAAAGACGTTAAGAGGATGTAGATGCATTGTATTGAGGTTTCCGGTAGAACTGTGATATTTGCGCGTTTAGTCCCATCCCATCCGATTTCAGCACAGCATTTTGGGTACCGGGTTGCCTTCCCTCCTGGATCCCTACTCGCTCGGCCAGACTAGTTAGTCTGTTTCTAGAAGCACATCGAAGCGGTTCTGTAGGGTTTTCATGGTTTTGGTTCACCTGTCCTGGCGCAAGCCTTCAGCTATGAGTCGTTGACAGCTCCCAGCTCTGTTGCCTTCAAGCCTTGCCTCTATTCTTTACAAGTGATCACCGTATCTACCTTCAAAAATGAGATTATGGTAATGTCCCAGTTTAAGTGCACACATTATTTTTTGGAAGAGTAACGACCCCTTACACTTTATTCGGCGGTTCTCTAATCAACCAAGAAACAGAAACAGCCTCTAAACAACGCGAGGTTAAAATCCTAAACCCTAAACCTAAACTCTAACATAATATTTATTATTTGAAAACCACTGTAGTTTTGATGTGATGCCAACTAAGAGAGATAACTCGTTTCTCTGAAATAATGTATGTGCTTAAACTAGGAAATTACCTAGATTTATTATTTATTACATTTCTCTCTCTCCCTGTGGAATGCATGGGTTACAATCATCAGACAAGACATTCAGCTTCTTGCAAAATGTCCATTCCGATAATTCAATCGTCCTTTATTTATATTTCGTTAAACAAACGTGTAAGCTCAATGTGTTTGTTTATTTGTTTACGCAATAAAAAAAAATCTCTAACGAAATCCAAAGTGATTGCATTTTGCGTGACTATCACCACCCCGCCCCCCCCCCCCCAAACCATCCCCATCTTTTTTACACTGGCAGCCGTGCGCTCATGTGTCCCTCGCTGTACAGGCAGATATTCTTCAATGTCAGAGATACTCTCTTTTTTATCGAAAGTTTTGACATTTGGAATATTTTTTAAATCAATTTTTATCTTGCAGCGGCCATTATGGCCTACTTTTGCGATTTTCAACTGCCAATGGGTTCGTTAACGTTAGCAGAGTGCACACGGGACATCCTGTTTTTCGCCGTTATCAGAGAGGGCTAGACACCACTATACCCAGAGACCAGGGGTGGGTAAAGCCACGAAGAAACCACGGATTCATTCTTCTTCCTCTTCTTTCCTTCCTCATCTGCCTTTCAGCGTCGAGGGGAGCTATAATTTGCGGTCTTTTGCTCTTCTGTTTGCCTCGGCTGCTGTTATGTTTCCTAGTGCTTCTAATATTCCATCGATCCATCTTTTTCGTGGTCGACCTTTGGGTCTGGCGTTCTCACGTTTGCTGAAGGCTCGCTGTGTTGTGTTTTGATCTTTCTGCCTTGTCACGTGCCCAAACCATTTTATCTGCTGTTTCCTTATATATTCAATGACCGGGCTATTCCTAGCTTTTTTCTCAGTTCTTCATTTCTGATCTTATCTCTCAGACTGTTTCCTGTCATTCGTCTAACACATTTCATCTCAGTAGAGATTATTTTTCTTATTGTTCTTGCATCTAGGGTTCAGGTCTGGCATTGGTAGCACAACGTTGGGATGAAGATTGCATAGTAGAGTGCAATTTTGCCTCCAGAGTTATCTCCTTTTCAACAAAAAAAAGTCTCACAACCCCCCCCCCCCCCCCCCAGTACAAAGATTCAAAACAAATAGAGTATCTACGAATACAGATTTATCTGCCTGTGCGGCAAGGTATCACCGAGCACACGGCTGCCAGGGAAAAAACTGATTAACACGCAAAACTCAGTGTGTAGTCTCTATGTACCTCACCAGAGATGAAAACTGGCGAACGCCCCCCAAAAAATAAATAATAATAAAAGGGTTCGAATCCAAGACTTCCTCGTCAAGGGAAGGGCTTCTTTGTTCAATACCACCCAATCCATCCCCATATGCTAGTATCTGATTCTCTTGATCGTCTCGCCGCCGTTTTTTGTTGTTGTTGTTTGTTCTGTTCTGTTTTTCTCATTCTTCCAACTTTATGCCTAATTTTTCGATCAGAAACAGCTCAGCTGAAGGTTTTCTCATTGTCTGTCTTGTTCCCATGAACAGGTTCATCGCGCTACCTTCTCCCATTCATGTGTTACTCCCCAAAAGTCTGTAACATCTCCCGCCTGTAGAACACATTAGACAAATAAATAAAACAACAAGCAGGGTCTGTAGAAAGAATAGCGTTGCTCGGGTCAAGTATTAAAAGAGTGCTCCTACGTGTTCTTTTTTCTTTCTTCTTTTAAAAGTAACGGAACAACTGAAACGTCTAACTATATTGTTGTAAATGCACTATTTCTCCTTATCTGAGATTGGTGAAAACGTTTTAAGTGCACGTTTTTTTGGAGCCTCTGTGGCTGAATGGTTAGTGCGCTCGAGTTCGATCCTCAGAAGTGGTGGGGTTTTTTTTCTGACCGATAAGGCTCTGGGGTTCATCCAGCTTCTAAAAATGGGTACCATATATTTTTCTTGGAATTAAAGGCGGTCTGGCCTGATGCCAAACATCATCATCATCATTGAGTGCCGTCTCCGCATCGAAGGTTGGCCACCATGGAGCACCTTTCCGATCTGTCTCTTACTTTGATAGAGCAGGTTGTCATAAACTGACTTGTCCATCTTTTTTATGTTACTCGTCCATGTTAGTCTGGTCTGCTTCTGCCTCTTTTACCTTGTATTTTCACTTCCAAGATTACTTTTAGTAGGCTGCTGTGTCTTTTAACATGCCCCAAAAAATCTCATTTGTCTTGTTTGAATTGTGTTTAGTTTTAATTCTCTTTACTCTTTTAATTGTTAGTTGTTTTAAAACTTCATCTTTTGTTTTCTTTTCTTTCTATCCAATTCTTCTATAAATCTGCATTTAAAAGGCTTCAATTTTCTGTTCTGTTTTCTTAGCTAATGTCCATGTTTCTGCACCATACAGGAATGTTGAGAAGATGTAACATTTTCCTATTCTTAGTTTTAGCCCTGGTATTATTTGTCTTGATGTTAGTATATTTTTCATGGCATTAAAATTAAGTTTTGCCATTCCTATTCTTTTGTTTATTTCAGTTGTACATTTTCCATCACTGGTTATAGTATGTCCAAGGTAGTTGTAGCTCTGAACTGTCTCCAGGTCTATTCCTTCAACTCTGATATCCACTTGTAGGTCTGCCGACCACATCACACAAAAATCCCTACAACCATATTCCCCATACGCCTAGCAAGGCGTGGAAAGAACCTTTATAAACTTGTGTTCACTTTCTGTGCGGTTTCCCCGTATGTCTTTTGGCACGTGCTGAGACTGCTATGATGGGGACTACATCTACCTTTTTTTCGTTTGGGAGATGAAATAGTAATTCGGATGATTCCACTGGCACGGGGGAAGGGGGGGGGTTTAAGCAATTATGGACTTTAATTCGTTTGCAGTGATACCGGGGCCTCCCATAACCATAACCATAACTTTATAAACTTACTTTATGGATACGACTTCTTTAACAGGAACTTACCGAAACAGTGTCGAAGAAAGTGGTCGTGGGTGCAGCTAGAATAATGCACCCCCCTGATTCTATTAGCTCTTTATCATTTATACGTTTTTTTAACGCATTGCTTTTCCCGCACAAATTCGGACAGAATCCGCACGTATATCTCGCTACCCTCAAACCCATCTTTCTTCGCAGTCACGATCTAACAACAGTGAGTTTCCAGTGTGTACAGAACTTGTGCGGTAATTAGTTCAGTCCAGTGGTTTTAAAACTGATCGATAATGCCCCCTGCGAGGTACAATGATTGCTGATTGAGAAATGTATTTTTTATAAAGGGTAAAGGGAGAATGGAGGGACTGAAAAACAAACTGTGTGGGATTAGTTTGAGACTTAGTTTGTGGCTACTGTGTTAATGTTTGGAAATTGAAATATTCTATTAATTTATTTTTAAATCTGTACAGATGATGATGGAAGAAACACTGACTTAAGGAAGAAACTCGAAATTGAACCAGCCATCGAATACATAAAGGAACAACAGATAAATTGGTTCGGCCACATAACAAGACAAAAAGAACTAACAAAGACTCAAAGAGCCATAAACAAACGCTACGAAAACACCAGATTAAGAGGAAAACCGAAAAATAGATGGATAAAGGGAATACTAGAGTCACTAGGAGGGATAACACCAGAGGAGGCCACCAGAAGAGCAAAGAATCGCAGATTGTATCTCCCCTCGACGTCAACGACAGTGGAGGAAGGATAGAAGAAAAGAAGAAGAAGACAGATGGTCTGCTCAAAATGTTCCATGGGATTACAAAATGATAAAATTCTCTTTTATATCGGGAATAGTTCTTTTTTGTTGTGATCCGAATAATGTATTTTATAAGTAAAAGTAAGGTAAAGAGCCCTTTCACGCCAAGTGGCGCATAGGGAATACGGTGTTAGTGACCATAAATTTTACAGACCTTCAGCACATTATTTTTTGGAGTAATGTGGTCGGTATTACGCCCGTGCCGCTTTACTACTTTCTTTTCAGAGAGTACTAGACATAGGATCTCATTACCCAGAGACAAGAGGATGGTAAAAGGACGAAAAGGAGAAAGAAGAAGATTGCTTAATATATTTCTTATTGTGTTTATTTAACAAATTATTTTATAAATTTAGAGGAAAATCTGTCACCTATGAGGACATTTGCGAAACATTTTTAGAACCGCTGCGTTAGTTTCAGACATGCATGTTTGGAAAGTGCAAGTCTAGCCCACACGAGCACACGGCTTTGAACGTTAAATCTCAACAGATCTGGGGGTTTATATTTAGCAAGTTCTAGGCACCTTCAAGGAGTGGGAATTGGCAATATTTCATAGTACAGTACACGCACATTAAACCAGAAACAAATCATTTTAGTGTTTTCCCCAAAATGTGTTTCAAATACACAAGGAATAGGTGAATACAGTCGTATACCTTTGCTGCTTTCTTAAATGTATCAGTTGTTGGCGAATATAGTCGCATACCTTTGCTGATTTGATGTGTTCATCAGTTATAGATTTGATTTGCTTCCCCATCTGTGCGTCTCTCTGATTGCATGTCAGGTTATGTGTTTAAATCTTGTTCTGTCTATTTGTGTGTCGGCGCTATATTCATGCTCGTCTGTCCGCTTGGGGTTTTAAGAATGTGCGTCTAATTTTAATTAAAATTAAAAGTATACTAACATCGAAAGAAACAAAAAAACACCAGAGCTAAAAACCAAGAATGGCAAAATGTTATATATTCTCAATATTCCTGTATGGTGCAGAAACATGGACGTTAGGCAAGAAAACAGAACTTAAAATATAAGTCTTGGAAGTGTAGATTTAAAGAAGAATAGGAATAACTAGATGGAAAGAAAATAAAACAAACGATGAAGTCTTAAAACAATTAAAAATGAAAAGAAAACTGCTAAATACAATTCAAGCAAGACAAATGAGATTTTTTTTAGATATGTTAACATACACAACAACATGCTAAAAGTAGTTTTGGAAGGGAAAATACAAGGTAAAAGAGGCAGAGGCAGACCAAGACTAACATGGAGGAGTAAAATCAAAAGTTGGACAAGTTAGCCTATGATAACTTGCACTAATAAAGCAAGAGACAGAGCGGAATGACGCTCCACGGTAGCCAACCTTCAATGCGGAGACGACACTCAATGATGATGATGGATGGCGATGCGTCTATGCTTTAGTGTTTTATTTTTAAGCAATTTAATTTTAGGACATATAAAGCATGGCACCAAGTAGTGGATGAAAGGTGAAAAAAGAGCTAAACGCAACATTTTAGATAAAATTAGAATGACAAAATGTGCTGATATTATTTTTATTATTATTATTTTTTTTTTACTTTAATGAATATCCTAAACGACTTCTGAAGTCTTTTGTGGAATCTGGTGTCCAGATTTTTCCTTGCAAATTTTATGGATGGTGTGGCCATACTACTTAAGATTATCCAGCTTTTCAAGAGAAATATTTAGCATATTCTGTGGCCGAATGAATTCCGGGAAAATGTTGGAGAAAAAAATCACTACATTTGAGAACTGAACCTGGTTAGTAGGCGAGCGCACTAAATGCTTTGCCATCGCGGCTTCAAATATTAATGACGCAACTCACAAAAGTTGTGTATAATAACACTGCACCTGGCATATAATGATTGTAGCAGTGACGAACACAGTTGTTTGAGTTGCCAGAAAAGTCAAAATGAAAAGCAAGTTCATAAAAGAGAGAATCGTCTTAGAATCGTCAATCTTGAACCGAAGAATCAGTAAATAAAAGGGTGTGCTCACCTGGAGAAAACATTTTGTGATTGAATACTACACAAAGTTTTTAAAATCCATGTTTATTATTTTGTATTCTCACTATTCAATTTCGATAATCCACATTGTGTCCAGCTCAGAAAATGCTACTTAAGTTGAATACATAAAAGTCCGCACACGTTAAAGAATCCTTGGCTGTTAGATCAAAAAGAGTACGTTATAATTTTGGCCCTCATCATCATCATGTCGCATGTCGTTTGCAGAATGTTACATTCACCACAGCCCATCTGAAAGAGTCTCTGTATCTAGCCAGATATCCCACTTCTTTTGTTGTCATCTTCAAGGTCTCCCAGAAGTCTTGAAACCACCGTCTACTTAGTCTGCCCCTGATGCATCGCCCAGGAACCATACCTTCCATTATGGTTCTTTCCAGCTGACTGTGTCTTTTGACGTGGCCATAGTATTTTAATTTCCCCTGTAGAATTATACTGATAAGACAGTTCTTTTTAATGTTTAAATCTTTTAATGTCTTCAAAGAAAAACAACATCACCACAATGCACAATAAAGACAAGTGGAACAAAATTAAAACAGGTAAATGAATTTAAAAATCTTGGAACAATGTTAACCTCAAATGGTAAATGTACAACAGAGGTGAGATGAAGAATGGCTTAGGCAAAGACAGCTTTCAAAAAAAAAAAAAATAGGAAGATATTGAGCAATCCATTTTAGACAATAGAAACAAGAAAAAGAGTTCTTAAATGTCATGTATGTCCTAACATGTGAATGTGAATCATGGACAGTAAGACAACAGACAATAAAATCACTGGAGGCTGTAGAAATGTGGTTTTACAGAAGAATGTTGAGAATACCATCAACAAGTAAGAAAAGTAATGAAAACGTTCTGAAAGAGGCCAATGCAAAAAGAGAGCTAATTTCCAATATTAGGAAAAAGCAATCATCATTTTTTGGCCATGTAATGAGAAGGAAACAGCTGGAATATATTGTAACAACTGTGAAAATTGAGGGACGAAGAGATAGAGATAAGCAAAGAGAAAAGATACCAGACAACTTAAGAGTATGGCTTGGCAGAAGGTCAACAACAGAAATGATAAATAACTGTCGTGATCGAAAGTTGTTAAGAGACATGATCACCTACACCAGCAGGCATGGTACTTGATGATGTATGTCCTCAATGCTCTGTTTCATTATTAAAGGAATCTTAAGTATTTTTCTGTAGCTTTTTGTTTCGAACAAATCGATTTTCTTCATTGCTGTTTGCAAGATTGTCCATGATTCACAACCGTGTGTTGCTATCGAGAAGATAGAGGATAAAAAAGAGAAATATATCAAGACCGAGAAAAAGAAAACGTGAGATTGTGAAAAGAAAGAGAATTAAGAGAATGAGTATTTGAGGAAACCCCCCCCCCCTTTTCCCCAAATCTCTCTCTCTCTCTCTCTCTCTCTCTCTCTCTCTCTATCTATCTATCTATCTATCTATCTATCTATCTATCTATCTATCTATCTATCTATCTATCTATCTATCTATCTATCTATCTATCTATCTATCTATCTATCTATCTATCTATCTATCTATCTATCTATCTATCTATCTATCTATCTATCTATCTATCTATCTATCTATCTCTCTGCCATACTCCGCAAACCTTCCCATGTATACTCCCCAAGACTACACCATTAGCAGATTTAAAGCAGCAAAACCCATAAACACGTTAATATTCCAGAAATGTGTTTCTCCTTGTAGTCATCTCCAGCTATACAACAAAAACCAACTAAAAAAAAAATGCTGAACTGATTTTATTTTAACTGCAAGATCATCAACAGATGGCGCTGACGATTTTTATAGTAATAGGAAACAGAATATAACTTGATCACAGCAGCTGTAACAAGCAGCGATGTTTCTTGTTGGTTAGCTCAAAAATGTTTCTTTTACTTATAGTGACACTTTTTTACATTAAAAATATGTACATATATTTTGTTTAGCTAAGTAATGCTGTTTTTTTTTTTTTATTTATTGTGTAATTTTTACATTAAAAATGTGTACATATGTTTGCACTAAAAATGTTTCTCTATAGTGTATTTTTTTTTTTTACATTACAAATGTGAACAAATTGTTTTAATTCTGAAGTTTATTGCAACGTTTAGAACTTGAGACTTCACTTTAACCTTTTCTCTCTCATGTAATCGCAGCCTCGATCCTTCCGGATAAGAGGGGTCCTGGTTCGATTCCCAGAAGTGGAGGATTATTTTTTCGGACCGACAAGGCTCCGGGGTTCACCCTGACTCTAGAAATGTATACCAGAGATTATTCTTGGAAGTATCGGCAGCATGGCGTGATACCGACCACATCACCTTAAAATATGCCGTGGTCATGGAAAAATATGGTCACTGACAACATATACCCCATACGTCTAGTGAGACAGGGGAGGTAACCTTTTACTAATCGTAATGCAGGCCGTCATGTTTTTTTTCTGTTTATCTAACATCGTTCCGCTGGTTGAATAACTGTTAAATGTTCTTGTTATTCTAGAATTATTCACGAAGGTGGTTTCACACTTGAAGATAACAAGCAGTATAAGCCAGTTGTGTACAGCAATACAATACAGTCCTTGGTCGCCATAATAAGAGCAATGACTACGCTTAGCATATCCTACGCAAACAGTGGGAGAGAGGTGAGTACATTATCATTCATTATGCTCATGCTTGAATAGTAAGAAAACAGAAGTAATGGTCACATCAAAGAAACAATCATCACCATCGTGCAGCATAAAAATAAACAGGACAAATCTGAAACAAGTGCAACGCGTCAAATACTTGCGTACAAAAATAACATCAGATGGAAGATGCACCACAGAAATAAAAAGCAGAATAGTCCAGACCAAAATAGCATTTCGGAAAATGAAAAATATCTTATGCAACAAATCTATGTCAATAGAAGTGAGAAAGAGAGTTCATCGGTGCTATATAGAACCAATTCTGACATATGGAAGTGAATCATGGACAGTAGACAAACAAATGAAAAGACGATTAGAGGCCACACACAAAATATCGTGAAGACAATGTAGTTGAAAAAAAAATTCAGTTAAAGAGATCACAATAATCCATATGAAAGAAATAAAACTTGATATCAAAGACCATCGCCATTTGTAGAAGGCTGAGGGTTGAAAGGGAAACCACAAAACACCCTTACTAGCTTGACCTTTTCAACTATAGGAGCTATAGACGGCTGACGTCATTCTACCCACAACCGCCCTTACTCGCAAAGCTAAACAAGTTACGCTTATATGGGTTTCCCTTTCAGCCTACAGGCTTACTTCTATAGATGGCGATGTGCAGACCACCAAGATAAAACACGTAGAGTGCTCTCCCAGGAGTGGTAACTCTGACGACAAAAATAATAGCAAGGCCCGAGAAATTGAAAACCAAGAGCTAGGACAACAGTTACAAATAAATGGACTGCATGACGCAGAAAACAATGTAGCACAACTATATGATTGAGGTAGAAAAACAGAGCTCATACTAGCTGTACTGTTAGTTAATTCACTGGTTTTAATGATAAAAAATGTGCCCGGACATCCGGTATCAGGCAAGATGTTCTATTAATACATTTACTATTTACTATGATCTACAATATTTTGTCATTTGTTGTTGGCAGAGTGGTGTAGTGTTGTTGTGTTCCATCGACCGTCGCAGTGAATCTGAATTTGCGTTTGGAGAATGTTCAGTTTCAGCTTTCTAATGTAGATCAGAGATCACTCAAATCACTGTGTTCTATTCAACTGGATGTGCCACAGTACAGATTCGCGCCGGTGCAACTCTCGGCTCCACATCACATAGTATTTAATATAAATTTATACCTGTGCTTAACTCCTGTACGGAGTTCATTGCACCTGGCTCCGACCTTCCTATTCTTTTCTGTGGACCAGGTGGTATAAATATGACGGCCTACTTTGTTTTGTTGTTGTCATTGTCGCGTTCGTTTTTGCGTACTACGTCTTGGCTTTGAAAGTTCTATAAACGCCATAAGACTCTGTGGTTGGTTTATATTTCAAGCCCTCTCATGTGGACCACTGTGCCAAGTCAGCTACTAACTATAATATATAATACTAAAGACTCTACTTCAAAGATTCCGCATCAGCGCTACTACAGTGTTCGTGCTCCTGACTATGTTTTTTTTTTTTAATGAATCAAGCATGATTGTGGGTGCATCCATTGCTGACATATGTACTTACTACTAATACTACTTCATCGTGGAATATCAATGTTGCTTTGACTTTATGATAGACTGCCAGAACTTTCAGTTAACTCAAGAGAGATGTTGTCTCAATTGAAAAGAACTGCAACAGTAAAAGGGTAAGACCCGTACCTCTCAGCTGTTTAACACTGTGCCAGTGTGGGATAAGCTGAGAAGGTGGTCTGAGCACTTATGGACTTTTGTCTCTTTGTTTGATGTACTATGAGGATAATCCAGTGACTAAACTAAACTTTAAAATGTAATGAATGTGCCAGGCCACATTGAAATCCTTGCCGTCTGTGGAATGCCTTCCTCAGTCCTTGGTTGCAGTGTCGTCAGTACACCTTGAGCACAAACATATTTCTTCATTTTGTGGGGTCCATAGCTATCTTTTACAGGATGTTTCCATCTTGGCATTCAATTTTTCTTGCATTTTATACTATGTACACGTTAACTACCTTTTGTTTTGCTTTATTAGGGTTATTCTCTCCTGGTTTCCCTTTCTTCTGGGTTGATTCAACATTTTCTTATTATTACTTTACTTCTTTATCTGCTGGTTATATTGCTATTGCTGTAATTTTCGGTTTAGAATTGTTGCCGCCATATTATATTCCTCCAGTATAACTCGTGCTCCATCACCATCCTTTGCAGGTTATAATTTTTGTAGATGTCTTTATTGCCTTAACAAAGTGATTAGCATTTGACTTCACACTTCCAGCCAACCATCTGCACTGGGTGACCTCAGTTTGTCTTCCTTGATACTAACATGATAAGACAGAAAGACCAAAACACAACACAATGAGCCTTTAATAAATGCAGAACACCAGACTCAAGAGCTGACCATGAAAAAGATGGACAGATGGAACATTAGAAACACAACACAATGAGCCTTTAATAAATGTAGAACACCTGACTCAAGAGCTGACCATGAAAAAGATGGACAGATGGAACATTAGAAACACAATATAATGAGCCTTTAATAAATGTAGAACACCAGACTCAAGAGCTGACCATGAAAAAGATGGACAGATGGAACATTAGAAACACCAGGAAACATAACAGCAGCAGAGGTCAACAGAAGAGAGAAAACACCACAAATTATATCTTCCATTGATGCTGAAAGGCAAATGAGGAAGGTAAGAGGAAGAAGAAAGAGATTTAAAAAATAAATGATAACTTTCAATCAAGAGATAGACAATTATCAGGTATATTTACGACATCTGTTTGTACACTAGGCTGATGCAAAAATTGTATTAGACGTAATCGCCAGAATGGAAGATACAGAACAATTTTCTGAAGAACTGTTGTCAGCCATGAAACGACTGTGGTTAGATTCAGGAATTCAACAGTGTCTTTGTCGTTCCAATGAGTATCAACTTAATGACTCTGCCAAATAGTAAGTATTTATTTTTAATTAGTTCAAGACTCAAGTTTATCAGTTTTCCAAACAATTGCAAATAAAACACCAATCCATGTTTTGTAAATTAACTTTTATTAATTTAAATGAAATATTGCAAGTTATTGTGATTAAGAAATGCAAATAAAAGCATAAAAATGTGAAGCTGCAGTAAAGCTGAATGTGAAAAAGGGGTCATGACAAAGAAATTTGTATCTGTGTATGTGTTATTTGTTTGTTCCCGCTGAGGACCTATTGAGCCGAAACATCATTTAATTTGTGTCGTCCATCAATTACGTAAAGCTTTAACCAAACCGTTTTGTCAATTTTTTTTTCATTTCTCCTTATTGTGATTGACAGTTATATTGTTTGAGGGTGGTGGGTGAGAATGAGTTTTTTTCAGCCAAGAAAACTATATAAACTATTATAGAGTTGTAGACTGTTTCTCAATGTTTATTTACCTCATTTGTCTGTGTATAAGACACATTTTTGCAAAACTGGCTATCCAACAAACAAACAACAACAAAAAACGGGCACAAGAAATAAGCAATACTGACCGATTCACTGTCAGTCCTAACAACTCTAAAAATCCCAAGGAACAGTGAGCTAGATAACTTGAGAACAACCCTAGAGCAATCGTGCAATAACTTCTAGAGAGTGGTCATCCAGTGGATACCATCACACTGTAATATATACGGAAATGAACGTGCAGACAAACTAGCTAAGGAGGGAAGGAGATTACCACAAGAGAACCATCTGATCAGCTACAATAAAGCCAAATCCATCATCAAAGGCCACTATCCTGAAAAATGGAAACAAGAACACCCAAAGTATAATGAGAGGAATGGACGCCTTCATCTATCAAGGAGGGATCGAGTCATCATACTTCACCTACGCACTGGCCACAACAGAATGAGAAATCACATGTTCACCAAACTCAAAATAGGAACTACCAGCCAATGCCACTGTACCCTGGATAACATGACAACAAAACACGTTCTACAGGATTGCCCCCAGTACACAGGTCTGAGGAGGACAATGTGGCCTACACCAACCTCCCTGAAAGAGAAACTCTATGGGGTAACTGAAATAGACAGCTGCCTTCATAATAGCCCGGAGCAAGAGTCTGAATGACCCATGATCACAGAAGAAGAAAAGACAAATTTCTTTGGTAATAAGTCTCAAAATCAGGGTGTATCTTATACACTGGTAGTCAGTTTTTGATTGCTTTCTTTTCTTGAAATTTTAGTGCATTGATGAACATGTACTGCCATGGACTATCACAGCTGTGTTCATTTAAACTTTCCAATTGTTGTGAATGATTTTTCAAGGTGCAAAATTTGGCTGTTGAATTTTCTTTAATTTGTTGGCAAGTTATGGCTCAAAAACAGCATTGGTATTGTTATAACATGGCATACAAGTTATGTGTGATTTCTGCCAATGTTGATTTTAAGAAGTGTGGCATCAGTAATGCAGGCAGCACTGGACCATCCAGTGGATAATTTGTTGTATGTGTGCTCAGATTCTAATTTAGATGTTTCAAGTGACTCTTCACCTAGACCCGGAGAGGATTGTGTGGGTTTTTGACAAAGATTTAAAATGTTTTCTTTCCTAGTCAGATTTAGGCATTTGATGAAAGTAGACCTATATATTACTTTCCATTTAAAAGTAATGTACTGTAAATTAATTATTATATTCAGTGATAACGTTTTTTCCCCTCAAAATGTATAATAAATAAGGGGGACTTGCTTTGTGCACCGGTAAATGTGGTATTTTTGAAAAAAAAAGAGATAATACAATTGGCAATTTAAATTTGCAACTTGTATTTTTGCTTTGTTTTTCTAACATTTTTTAATTTGCATTTATATATTTTTCAACTGTATTTTAAATTTGAATTTCTAACTTATATTTTAAAATACTATCACTGTATTTGATTATACACATGCTAGATAGTAGCTTACAAAAGGGAAATATAAACATTAATATATCATTAATACATTACCTGATACCCACCACATCACCCAAAAATGTGCAATGGTCATACAAAAAATATGGTCATTAATACCATATTCCCCATACGACTAGCAAGGCGTGGAGGGAACCTTTACATACTTACTTTAATACGTTATGGTTATGGGAGGCCCCGGTATCACTGCAAATTAATTAAAATCCATAATTACTCAACCACCAGTGCCAGTGGAATCAACCGAATTACTATCTCATCTCCCAAACAAAGAAAGGTAGCTGTAGTCCCCATCATAGCAGTCTCAGCACATGCCAAAAGAGAAAAGGTGTAACTGAACAGAAAGTGAACACAGCCATCTGTTCTCCATCATACGATTTATTATTCATTGTAAATAATCGGAACACGATCAAAACAGATTAAACGCACAGCTCACGGTGTGCACAGAGCACTTAACTCAGTAGCTCCTGCAATAAGCCGGACTTGCAATATGAGGAAACTGCAACAAGGAACACTTTTCAGACATCGCCTTTAATGGTTCCTGCTGCCTATCCACAATATTGACCGGAAGTTCACGTCCTCCTGAAAATGATGATCGTCATATTTTATTTAAAATGTATAGCACTTGATGATGCTAGGACATCACCTTGACTCCAAATCCGAACATATGAAACACAGTAAGTCATCGGACTATCCCCGTCGCACATCAAACAACAGACTGTAAGATATCCCTGCAATGTAATTTGTGAAAGCATTAATCACTCCTGACTAATATAAACCTTTGGGAGTCACCCTGGCGCTGCCAAGTCACGCATGAAATTCCATTCCGCCTTTCACTATTAGCGTACAGCCGCCTTAGGGTATATACAATCAGCCATTGTGATGACGTAGCACACACAACAATGTGATGGCCCATAAAATCCCAACTACTCTAATAAATGCAGCCAACAATGCACAAAAAGGTGATGCACAATCTCTAAAGTGAAAAATGCGATTGACTTGGCAGAGCAGTCCATATTAATGATTTGTAACATGTAAATACTTTACCATTAAAGTGTATTTTTTTCAAATTTCATTGTTTAAATGTACAAATATTAAAATATTTCCTTCGCCACCCGTCCTCTCCCCTTTTCAGCTTTTTAGATGATCTGGACCGTTTAGGTGCCAAGGATTATATGCCCTCAGAACAAGATATCTTGAGAACCAGAGTGAAGACCACTGGAATAGTTGAAGTCCATTTTTGTTTTAAAAATTTAAATTTTAAGTAAGTAAATATAACCAAAAAATATTATCTTCATCCTATTTATAATTTTGTTATATGCAATTCATGTGGCGAGATACAACGTGGGTCCTGTGCAAGGTCTAACACTTGATAAGAAATATCGTTGGATGCCAAACGAGAGGCTAATTCTGCCCTATGTGCCATCTTCAGCTTGAAAGGGCAGTAGATAGATAACAGAACTCAGAGAGGAGGCGAAGGTGCGTCTCACAGCAGCAGAGCAGTAAGTTGACAGTGACCCACAGCTGATGGCTTGCACCAGGATTGGTGAATCAAAACCATCCAGACCCTGCTCCACCTCTCCGTGGTGTCTCTAGTAACAGACTAACCTGTCTAGTCTGGCCAAGCGAGTAGGGATAGAAGAGGGAATACAACACTGTGCTAAAAAAAAATGTGCTGAAGTTGGATGTGTTTGGCCGAAAGGCACAAATATCACAGTTATACTGCAAACCACAACACAATGCAAGTGTTGTTAAAGTCCTTTTAAGGGCGGATGACGAAGATATGTACTCCTTTAATCATCAGGCAAACGTAAGCAAGCAAGAAGGAACTCAGAGACACCTTTGAAAGCAGTGTACATGAGAAGATCTGCACAGGACTTTCCCAGATGAATGGGATGTTACTACTTTAGTATCTGGCTGCGCAAAGTGTACACAGAAGACATGGTTCAAAACAGTCATAATTTATGATTGAGGAGGCTAAGCATGAAGACTTGCAATGATTTATGTCTCATGATCTGATAAATGAACTGCAAAACATTGGAAACGTGTACATTTTTTTAGACAAATGAGCCTATGACAGAAATGAAAAAAAATATAGAGAAAACAAAACGGTATGGTTAAAGCTTTATGTAATAAGTGGACGACACAAATCAGAACAGCGTTTCGGCTCATTAGACCTTCAGCAGGAACAAACATACAACACACACACAGATATGTATCTAAAATTTAAAAAATAATAAATAATAAAAAAAAATAATT
Organism: Megaustenia siamemsis; assembly: GCA_032433765.1. Classification (NCBI taxonomy): domain Eukaryota; kingdom Metazoa; phylum Mollusca; class Gastropoda; order Stylommatophora; family Ariophantidae; genus Megaustenia; species Megaustenia siamemsis. The sequence goes on along the minus strand of JAVIAB010000106.1, from coordinate 14,760,948 downwards.
TTAAACTAGAATGAGAAATAGAAATAAACAAAAAAAGAATAAAATGTGTTCCCTGTACACCGCACAGTGGTCAGAATGAAAATGGATGTTAGTGCACACAGGGTAAGTGTGCATGCACCAAAGTGAAAATGTGGGCATACAGCACACGTAATGAGAAGTTCCCACACACAGGTCCATGTGCATATGACATTAGACTAGTTTGTTGTGCAATGTGAGGTCGTTAAAATTCTTCTTCCTCAGTGATCAGCTGTTGCTTTCATTGACCAGCTTGGGTCATGAACAAGACGGTACATTCGAGGTCTTCACCGGTTCCCCATAACTTGTCATGCAGGGTTGTTTCTGTGGGCCATATTTGTGTTCTTAGGGTGATGAGAGTGCTGCAGTCCTGTAGGATTTGCTCTGGAGTTTGTCTGGATGCTCCGCAATCACATGTTGCTAGGTCACTGAGTCCTATCTTGTGTATGTGGGCTCTGAGGCCACAGTGACCTGTTCTGAGTGTGAATATCTTCATCTGCTGAGTTTGTTTAAACTGTCTTGTTCTGGCTCTTGTTTTTCATATCAATCTGTCCATTCTGTTTTCCTAGCTTGTTTCAGGATTCTCTTGACTTTTTTTAGACCCTGGGGTTAGTTGGACTTTTGGAGGTTCCCACCTGCCTTGCAAGTTCATCTGCTTTCTCATTTCCAGAGATGCCATAGTGTTCTGTTTAATGTTTGATGGTTGAAACAGTGGATGATGGACAGTAGTCAATGAAAGTAATCAATTATTCAACTGCTGTTTTTAAAACTGTTATTGCATTGCCTTTCGGCCATATATTAGGGTAAATTGTGTGTTATAATGTCAAAGATAAAGTGTGAAGAAACTGGGAAATCCTTGAAATCTTGAAAAAAAAAATGCACAAAAAACTGAAAGCTCACTCCAGTTTTAAGCAATAATATTTTTCTTACCTTGTAGAAACTGAGCTTTACATGAATCACAGAAAGTTCCGATAGATGATGACTTCAAGTATAAAAATGATAGCTTTTGTATTATTTGTAGTATTTTTGTTAAAGAAAAAACTCATTAGTGGGGACCTCGGTGACCTAGTTCGGGAAACCACCTGACTGGGCTATTGACGTTCGGACAACCTGTGTTCGATTCCCGCTGAAATCAGTGAATTGTACTTGTGGTTGGAAAAAAAAACACCCCCGTGGTCGACCCAGCCGCTGGCAGAAATGGGTACCAGGGTAGTACTCTGGAAAGGTGAGGAATGCCGCCTCACATCATCAGTTTCAATGCTTGAAGCGACAATATCCAGAAGTCTCCAGACACTTCTAGACAGGCGGCTGGGCACATGCGTGAAAACTCACTTGCTAAGATGCCGATTCAAGCCTCATACTTTACGTTTACTCATTAGTTTTACAACAGAGAGAGCTTGGCAAGAATGGACACTGGGTTATTTATAATGTCTTCTTAACCAACATAATGAGCTTGATGATATATATATATGGCCTTGGCATCGATGGTTGGTAACAAGCAATCATGATTAGTCAGAAGTTTAGTAAAATATTAGTGCCTTATGCTGGATGCTGTTTTACTGAACAGATTCTCTCATGGCTGAATCTGCCAATGTTGGATAGACAGATCTGACCACCGAATGAACAAGATGTATTTTATCTTGTTCTTTTCTCCTGCACCTTTAGTTTTATGAATTTGACATCATCACTTCTTTCAATGTTGCTGTGCCATTACAAAAATTTGTGTTTTCCACGTGCTACGGTCTGATGCTAGATTTTCCCAGTTTACTTTGCTGATAAAGAATTCACTAAAGGAAGCCCTGCAAACATCCTTATATCTCAGCACTGGTCTGCCCTTTGGTCTCTCTCCATCCCTATGTTAGCCATACAATAATTATTTTGATGCTACCACCAAATTATAAAACCTGTTTAAAAAGATAGTATTTTGGGAATGCTGTCTCCACTTACTTACACTGTTTTCTTTGACAAGTGATTAAGTGTTTTGTATATCTCTCTATTATGATAAGTTGAAGAGTATTGATGTAAAAATGTATGCTTTCTCCAGATTATTTGATGTAGGTGGTCAAAGATCAGAACGGAAGAAGTGGATACATTGTTTTGAAGACGTGACTGCCATTATTTTCTGTGTTGCAATGAGTGAATATGACCAAGTTTTACATGAAGATGAGACAACAGTAAGTTTAAAGTGCTTTTGATAGTAAGTGGTGAGTGACATGGCGTTCATCCGATGGCTTCTAAAGGAATTTATAGGTCCCCTTCATCATGTGCCCTTAAAACGATGTTAACTTTTATTCTAACATCTGACTTCAGCACAGCATTTTTGAGTAGGGGGTTGCCTTTTTTCTTCAATTCCTACTTGCTTGCCCAGACTAGACTTGGTAGTCTGTTGATAGAGGCACCATGAAGTGGTGGATTAGGGTCTGAGTGGTTCTGGTTCACCGATCCAGGTGCAAGCCATGAGCTGTGAGTTGCTGGAAGCTTCCAGCTTTGTTGCTGCCAAGCACCTTGCCTCCTGACAGGGTTTAGTTTCCTATTATAGATTATATCAAATTAGTTAAGATACATATCATTCTAATATCGTTGGAAAAAAAGGAAGACTGAGAAATATGTAAAAAGTTATTAATGTATCTACCACCCAGAAAAGGAAATATATTAAAATTTGACAGTCAGCTGTGACATTTTGCACTTTCAACCCATCACATCGGTTTTGCCTCATATTTGGGGACTGGACTTGCCTTCCCCCCTCTTTTATTCATACTCACTTGACCAGCCTGAGCTCTTTGTTTTCAGGGTCTGGATGCAAATCACCCAACGACAACAGAGCTGGAAATTGTCAATTACTCGCAGCTGATATCTTGCGACAGTATCGATGAACCAGAACCATCCAGACCCTAATGCATCTCTTCATGGTGCCCCTAGTAACAGACTAACTAGTCTAGTTTGGCCTAGCAAATAGGGATCAAGAGCAAAGGCATTATGATCAATCCTGACCCCCTTGGTCCTCACTAGGCCATCTCACTGTCCAATGTTCTACTGTAACTCCAGGCTTATGTGACTACTAGTGATTTCTTTCTGACACTACCCTAACAAAAATGTGCAGGTGGTCAAGAAATATAGAAACACTAACACTGTTTTCCCTAGACACCACACACAATGCATGATTTGTTCCCTCCCTCCTTCCTCTCTTCCTCCCTTCCTTCCTCCCTTCCTTCCTTCCTTCCTTCCTTCCTTCCTTCCTTCCTTCCTTCCTTCCTTCCTTCCTTCCTTCCTTCCTTCCTTCCTTCCTTCCTTCCTTCCTTCCTTCCTCCCTCCTTCCTCCCTTCCTTCCTTCCTTCCTTCCTTCCTTCCTTCCTTCCTTCCTTCCTTCCTTCCTTCCTTCCTTCCTTCCTTCCTTCCTTCCTTCCTCCTTATTATTCTTATTATCCCCAAATGCAAAAGTTTTGCAACAATTTTGTTGATTTGAACATTGCTATGCAGTCATTAATGTTAAAGAAAATAGCTAATATGTGCCTGTAACATAATGTTGCATGGGAACAGATTTGAAGCATACACTTATTCAAATGCTAAAAAACCATACGGATTTAAATATAAAATCTACTGCATCACAAATGGATGGCAGGCTGTGTTCCTTTTATGTGATAAAGTTTGGCATTGAACGCCATAAAAGTTATAGTTATTAACTTTGAAGCTGATCAAATGTGTCAATTAACTTTGAAGCTGATCAAATGTGTCAATTAACTTTGAAGCTGATCAAATGTGTCAATTAACTTTGAAGCTGATCAAATGTGTCAATTAACTTTGAAGCTGATCAAATGTGTCAATTAACTTTGAAGCTGATCAAATGTGTCAATTAACTTTGCAGCTGATCAAATGTGCCATTTTCATTTCTCAGAATCGAATGCAGGAAAGCTTGAAACTGTTTGATTCAATTTGCAATAACAAGTGGTTCATAGAGACCTCCATTATCCTGTTTCTTAATAAGAAAGATCTTTTTGAGGAAAAAATAAAGAAATCACCTTTAACAATAGGTTTCCCAGAGTACACAGGTTAGTAGTCCTACTTCAGTGTTGCTGAAAAACAAGGATGAATTATTAAAGAATGAAAGACAAATAGACATTGTGTATAGAACTGTAGTTCTCAAACTTTTATATTTGTTGTTCAGATCTTAAATTTCATTTTTCAGTGTCTGTTGGATGTCACTAAAAATCTCAACAGTAAAGAGGTAGAAATGATGGTCACTTCTCTATGAACAAAATGAGTAAAACATGCTTGAAGACGATGGCGCTGGATAGGACACACACTGCGGAAGCCAACTGAGAGTATTACACAACAGGCCCTTTTTTTGGAACCCCCAAGGAAAAAGACAAAGAGGAAGACCAAGATATTCTTGGAGGGGACAGATAGAAGCAGAGATGAAGATGATGGGGAAGACATGGAACGATCTTAAAAGAATGGCAAGAAACAGAACGGCTTGGAAAGTGTTTGTTGAAGACCTATGCTCATTTTTTGGAAATCTGCTTTTGCCTGAGCTATTCTGCATCTCACCTCTGTATTTCGTCTATAAAGACAATAATATTTCTCATCCCGTCAAGTATAATTCAAATCATTAGTTAAATGAAGTGGATAACGCAACCATTGTAACTTGCTCTGATAGAAATATGGCTTCAGAATTTTATTCACCTTTCCCCTCTTATAAGGTTGGAGGATCTAAAGTCTCATTGAGAATTATTAGTTCTCAGCTCTGAATTTTGTTAAATAATTATAAGAATTTTGTTAAATAGTTAGAAGAATTTTGTTAAATAATTATAAGAATTTTGTTAAATAATTATAAGAATTTTGTTAAATAGTTAGAAGAATTTTGTTAAATAATTAAAAGAATTTTGTTAAATAATTATAAGAATTGTGTTAAATAATTAAAAGAATTTTGTTAAATAATTATAAGAATTTTGTTAAATAATGATAATAATTTTGTTAAATAGTTAGAAGAATTTTGTTAAATAATTATAAGACTTTTTTAAAAATAGTTATAACAAATTTTGTATTGCTAATTAAGTTCATGGAGTTATCCACATCTTTTATAAACAAGTTGAAGTTTTTGGTTTCTTTTGTATTTATTTTTCTTAATACTGTTGCAACTGCATATTTTTTATTTAAATTGAGCTAATTTTTGTAAGTCATTAAAATATTTGTGTAAATATAAGATTTTGTTTCACTAGGAAACATGGAAATGCAAAGAAATTAGATTAAATACAAAAATATAAATTGTCTTTAAATTTTCCTAAGTACCTAGGAGGTCTAGTGACAAATGACCATTCACAAACAGCAGAAATAGACTCAAGATGCAACAAAGCTTGTCAAAATCATTGGACAGCTATCACCACTATTGTCCAACAAGGAAATAACTCTAGAGGCAAAACAGGCACTTTACAATACAATCTTCATCCCAAAGTTGTGCTACAAATGCAAGTCCTGGACCCTAGTTGCAAGAACAATGAGAAAAATTACCACCACTGAGATGAAATATTATAGACGAATGTTAGGGAACAGCCTGAGAGATAAGATCAGAAATGAAGAACTTAGAAAAATCTAGGAATAACCCTCACCATATAATATATAAAGAAACAGATTAAAATGGTTTGGCCATGTGATAAGGCAGAAAAATCAAACCACAACACAATGAGCCTTCAATAAACGTTGCGAGAACATCAGACCCAAGGGCTGACCATGAAAAAGATGGATGAATGGTGAAAGGCAAATGAGGAAGGAGATAAGAAACATTTTTACCTCCAATGTTAATTCAGTCCTATTATATGGCTGAGAAACATGGAGAACAACAAAAATGACAGTCACGAAGATGCAGACCTTCATTAATAGATGCTTCTTCTTCTTCTTTCCTTCCTCATTTGCCTTTCAGCGTCGAGGGGAGATATAATTTGCAGTCTTTTGCTCTTTTGTTCGCCTCTGCTGCTGTTTTTCCTAGTGCTTCTAATATTCCATCGATCCATCTTTTTCGTGGTCGACCCTTGGGTCTGGTGTTCTCACAACGTTTGTTGAAAGCTCGTTGTGTTGTGTTTTGATCTTTCTGCCTTGTCACGTTGCCAAACCATTTTATCTGTTGTTTCTTTATATATTCTATGGCGGGAGCTATTCATAGCATTTTGCTTAGTTCTTCATTTCTGATCTTATCTCTCAGACTGTTTCCTGTCATTCGTCTAACACATTTCATCTCTGTAGAGGTTATTTTTCTTATTGTTCTTGCATCTAGGGTCCAGGCCTGGCATTGGTAGCACAACGTTGGAATGAAGATTCTATTGTATAGTGCAATGGATGCTTACGCAGACTAAAAGGATGGAAATGGCAGGACAAAATCAGTGATGTAGAATTATGGAAAAGCACCAGTCAAATACAGGTGGGCAAAGATACAATGAAGATGATGGCGCTGGATAGGACACACACTGTGGAAGCCAACTGAGAGTATTACATGACAGGCCCTTTTTTGGAATCCCCTGGGGAAGAGACAAAGAAGACCAAAATATTCTTGGAGAAGACAGGTGGAAGCAGAGATGAAGATGATGGGGAAGACATGGAATGATCTTTAAAAAATGGTAAGAAACAGAATGACTTGGAAAGTGTTTGTTGAAGACCTATGCCCCAGAGGGAGTTGAAAGGAAGAAGAAGAGTAAATATAAAAACCTATGACATTGAGTGTAATAATTATTGATATTAAATTGGAAGAGCTTTTATAAAATAGGTTTTGTAATTATCTGACATAACTGAACCACATGAAAGACCCTTTTTTTCAGGTAGCTAGTTGAATACAGTGTATGTATGGTGACTGGTATTGATACACATTCTGTATTGTCCTCTTATATAAAGCTATCACCATACATTTGTATTAAACTCGTTCCCTTCATACCAGCTTTACCACAGCATTGCAATTTTTACCTGTTCCCAAATATTTTTGTTTTCACTTTGTACACATTCTTTACGGAAATTGAAAAATTTTCTTTTCGTCAGGGAGACAGTCGTATCAGGAGGCTGCAGTTTACATACAGTCACAGTTTGAAGCTAAAAATAAGAGCCCAGACAAAGAAATCTATTGTCATCAAACATGTGCAACAGATACCAACAACATTCAGTTTGTTTTTGATGCAGTCACAGATGTCATCATAGCAAAAAATCTAAGGGGCTGTGGCCTCATTTGATTTTTGGTGCTTCATTCTTCAGGAACTTAGTATCTTCTTTAGATGGAATGTGAGAAGTTGTTCTCATGGAAACACATAGACAAATCCAAAATGTTGCTACACAAAGTTATGTATTGATATAAGTAGCACTGTTACATACGCAGCTCATACACAGAATTAGCTGTTCATATGAGTAGCTATGTTACAGAGACAGCTTATACACAGAATTAGCTGCTTATATAAGTAGCTCTATTATAGATAGAACAGGTAAGAGGAAAAGAGGAAGACCCAGAGAGACACTGAGAAGAACATTGATGAGAGAGGCAAGAGCAGCAGGAATCAGCTCCCTCAGTGAGATAGAGCTGCTAGAACAGAGACAAATGGCGAGATTTGATAAAATATCTTTGAAAGAATTGAAAACTGCTAGAACAAAAATTCAGATAAGAGAGGGAGTATCTTGGTCTACGCCCTAATGGCCGGCTACAGCTCGAAAGATCAATAGATAGATAGACTATAGATAGAGCTTTTACACAGAATTAGCCGTTTATATTAGTTCTGTTATTGATAAAGCTCATACACAGAATTAGCTGTTTATATGAGTAGCTATGTTATAGATACAGCTATCTCATAGAATTAGCTGTTTATATTATATTATCTCTATCTATATATAAGCTCTGTTATAGATACATTTCTCACACAGAATTAGCTGTTTATATAAGTAGCTCTGTTATAGACACAGGTATCTCACAGAATTAGCTGTTTATATAAGTAGCTCTGTTATACAGTTCACATTTTAAAAATATACGCTAGATAAATGAGCAATTTGCAGCTGTACATACACCTTTTGTTATAGATTCATTGAGCTGATGCCTTTCATCATATACACTTTTTAAAATTGCTACCAGATATTTTCTCAGAGAACTATGGCAGCTTGGCATGATACTAACCACATGACTCATAAATATGTCGCTGGTCATAGAAAAATCTGGCACTAATATATTGTAACTGTCTATGTAGAATCTCAAAATAAGCTGGAAAGAATACATTTCAAATTAATTGATAAGCAATTCAAGCTTAATAAGAAGATGTTGGAAATACATCAGTCGTGCTGAGAATGAATGAAGAAATACCTCCCTGTTAGGCATTAACCTGGAAACCATCTGGTAAAAGAAAACAAGGAAGACCAAGAAAATCGCTATACAGAACAATTACTAGGGAGGGTTAAACCATGGGATTAAGAAGCAACAAATAACTACAAGGTCTAGTAGCAGCAAATCATCATTTGTGGAGAACTATGACTTTGACCCTATCTTCGGCCGAGAGGAAAATGAAAAAAATATCCTATTAGTGTGTGTCAGTAGTAGTGTGGTTAACCTGCTGGCTTGGTGAGATAGTGAATGTAGGTTTGAATGTAACTTATCACTTGCCGCCGTTGACACCTGAGAACATAAATTTGCACCTGATTCACAGAGTTTAGGAACTAGGGTTTGTAATGACTGTGATGAAAGGCACTGACACCCAACCTCTTAATGCTTTGACCCAGTCTGGTGAAATATTTCATTTCCTAAAACATTATCAACATTCCTGTATGATGCAGAAACATGGACATTAGACAAGAAAACAGAACAGAAAATTGAAGCTGTTGAAATGTGGATTTATAGAAGAATAGGATGGAAAGAATAACCTGAGATATGCTGATGATACTGTTCTACTAGCAGAAAATCCTAAAGACCTACAACAATTACTTAATGTGATAAACACAACAAGCAAAAAATATGGACTAGAAATGAATATCAAAAAGACTAAAACTATGATCATAAACAAAGAAAATTCTCAAGACCTACAATTAAATATCACAGTTGAGGGAATACATCTGGAGACAGTCCAGAGTTACAACTACTTAGGACATACTATAACCAATGATGGAAAATGCAAAACTGAAATAAACAAAAGAATAGGTATGGCAAAAAGTAATTTTAATGCCATGAAAAATATACTAACAACAAAACAAATATCAGCAGGGCTGAAACTAAGAATGGCAAAATGTTACATCTTCTCAATATTCCTGTATGGTGCAGAAACATGGACATTAGACAAGAAAACAGAACAGAAAATTGAAGCCTTTGAAATGTGGATTTATAGAAGAATAGGTAGAATTGGATGGAAACAAAAGATAACAAATGATGAAGTTTTAAAACAACTGAAAATAAAAAGAGAACTGCTGAACACAATTAAGACAAGACAAATTAAATTTTTGGGGCATGTTAAAAGACACAACAGCCTACTAAAAGTAATATTGGAAGGAAAAATACAAGGCAAAAGAGGCAGACCAAGACTAACATGGACGAGTAACATCAAAAGATGGACAAGTCAATCTATGTCAGCCTGCACCATCAAAGCAAGAAACAGAGTAGAATGGCGATCCATGTAGCCAACCTACGTTGCGGAGAGGGCACACGATGATGATGATGAGGATGGAAAGAAAAGAAAACAAGCAATGAAGTCTTAAAACAACTAAAAATGAAGAGAACTACTAAACACAATTCAAACAAGACAAATGAGATTTTTGGGGCATGTTAAAAGACCCAGAAGCCTACTAAAAGTAATCCTGGAAGGGAAAATACAAGGTAAAAGAGCAGAGGTAGACCATGACTAACATGGACAAGTAAAATCAAAAGATGGACAAGTCAGCCTATGACAACCTGCATCAACAAAGCAAGAGACAAAGCATCCATTAATGAAAGTCTGTATCTTCATGATTGTCAATTTTGTTGTTCTCCATGTTTCACAGCCATATAATAGGACCGCCTTAACATTTGAGTTGAAAATTTTATTTTTTTGTATTTAACCTAATTTCTTTGGATTTCCATATGTTTCCCAGTGCAATGAAAGCTCCTCTTGCTTTTGATATCCTTTTTTTGGTATCATTTTCTGTTCCTCCCTCTTTATCTATATTACAGTCGAACCTGGTCTTAGGACCACCTGTTTAAAGCGTTTCCCTGGTTATAGGACCGGGTCTACAATTTCCCCGAGTTTTTTACTATATGCTAACACTGATTACGGCGCTCACCGTATGACGCGACCAGAGACCAGGCTAATTAACCGCCGCCAATGTTATTTATCCCGTTTACGACACGCGGGTAACACTGATAACGATACACTGACCAGCCAGTACTTCTCCGTCTCGCTGGGAGCCATAAACGATCGACACAGGTGTCTACAGGTGTCGAAGTTTTCCCGTATTTAGTGAGTCCCAGATTACAGTGGGACGTGTTACGTTTATCAGTCAATACTGGTGTGAGAAACACGGCAGACACAGATCTATGATTCGTGAAGTGACATCACTTCGCGGTTCCGTCTAGACCAGAGTAGACCATTGAGTGGCCCGTATAAATTACAGGAATTAACTAAAGAATTAGTTATTGCCCGCTTAGAGTGTATTCACGTACATGTACAGTATCTCAGTGAATTATTTTTGTGGATTTTAAAAGTGTTACACACAATATAGGAAATGGCCAGTGTCAAAAGTGTAAAACCAAAAGCATTAACGCTGGAAGAACGAATATCAGTGATTCGACAAAATATTTTTGTGTGTTTAACTATCGTGTTTTATGAAAAGTGTCCAACCAGTGGCTATTGTAGACCGACATGTGCACTATGTTCTACTCATGGATTACGCTGATTTGCAGGTTAGTTTTCATAGTGCTTAGGATAAAATTTTTTTTATCGCTCTATTTATTATGTGAAACCTGTGAGGCAGGACCACCTGTCCTATGGGACCAGTTTTTGAAAGTCCCGTGAATGGTCGCCTTAGACAGGTTCGACTGTACTGCCCAGATATATGTAAGATTGTACGTCCAGTAGAGGTATTTCTCCTAGTTTTATTTGGTTATTGCCAACTGTATTAATTCTCATACTGTTGGTCTTATCTCTATACTAGTGTAAATTCTACTCGTAGTTTATAAAAAAAATAAAAAATACCCCCACGGTTGACCCAGCCGTTGGCAGAAATGGGTACCAGGGTATTACCCTGGGAAGGTGAGGAATGTCGCCTCGCATGTGAGTTTTGATGCTTGAGGCGACACTATACAGAAATCTCCCGAACATTTCTGGATAGGCAGCCGAGCACATATGGGTGTAAACTCGCATGCTAAGACGCCGGTTCAAGTCTCATACTTTACCTTTAGTCTAAGGTCACTGAATCATCATCTGACCATGCAGTTGGTTACTTGCTCTATTTCTCTTAGGACATTGAGAATGTCAACCTGGTCCATTGCTTGGCCACACCACACAGCAGCCACACCAAAGAGTCTATCAACACTTTCATTACCACCCACACCCGCATGCCCTAACACAAAATAAAACAGATCTTTTCCAGCCCAGCCTCCTCAAGAACCCCGGCCATCATCTGTGGATCCAGCCCATTTTGATCTACCTAAGCGGACTCATCGAGTCACTGAGAAAGTATACCTTGGAGAATGTCTGTCTTCAACTAAACCATTGCCTTTGTTACAGCTATGACCTCCACAGTCAAGCTGCTTGTGGTCACAGCAAATGCACCACTATCCTCCTTCACAGTTCTCCCTCTAATCAGGCCATGAACTTTGTAGATGTCGTCCCACTGATCCAATTATATAACCTCCATTGATGTTTATTATTCTCCTGCCACATAAGACAATTCGGGACAGTTAAAACACATTTTTCTTTCACTGACATAAGTGCAATTATTTTGATATGAAGTGATACTGCTAATGACTTTGTATTTTTAAAATATTGTTTGTTAATGCTGACATCATATGTTGCCATGGTAACAAAGATAAATAAGCTGCCATATTGGAATCTGGGATTTCAGTTTTCTGTGTTGATTATGCATCACCTGAGCACAATTTATTGGTACATTTATATATTATTTATGTATTTATTGAACAAAGGAGGCATTTTTTTTTTGCCAATTTGTTGGCTTGACTTTATACATTTTTTATTAACATAGTCTAAATTATAGGTGGTGGCATGATATAATTCCTAGAATAGAAGAATCTTATGTACTATAAACCAAGTTTAATTTAACCGTTTGTAACCACACCAAATTTTGAAATGTACTCGGTTTCATAATTAAAGGATTTCTGGAAAATCCAACATCCTGTCTACCTGCATTACAAAAATAGCTGGGTCAAATTGTCAAATACTTGATAAACACATTTCAAGATTGAAAATGGGTCTTCATATTCCTCACTGATAGTTTGAATAACATATAATGGTAAGTAAAAGGAATTTTTCCCTTCATTTTAGTTGACTTCTGAGCGGGAGAATTCAGCACAAAGAATTTTTATTTATTTTGCATTTTTTTAAATACTTAGCATTGCTTAGACACAAATCTGAAACAAGTGCAACGTTTCAAATACTTGGGCACAATAATAACATCAGATGGGAGATGCACCACAGAAATAAAAAGCAGAATAGCTCAGGCCAAAATAGCATTTCAGAAAATGAAAAATATCTTATGCAACAAATCTATGTCAATAAAAACGAGAAAGAGAGTTCATCGGTGCTTTATAGAACTAATTCTGACCTATGGTAGCTAATCATGGACAGTAGACAAACAAACGAAAAGACGATTAGAGGCCACAGAAATGGGATTTCTCAGAAGAATGTTGAAAGTTCCCTGGACAGCTAAAAAAGACTAATGAGGAAGTTCTCAAAGAGGCCAACACAAAAAGGGAGCTCTTAAAAAACATAAGAAAGAAGCAATCAACATTTTTCGGGCACATCATGAGAAGAGGAAAGTTGGAATACTTGGTTACAACTGGCAAAATAAAAGGAAAGAGATATCACGGACGACAAATAGAGAAAATACTGGATAGCTTGGTGTCATGGCATGGAAAACAGTCAACAACAGAACTGATACGATGCACTGTAGATAGAAGATTGTGGAGGGACATGATCACCTACGCCAACCAGTATGGCACATGATGATGATGATGATTGCTTAGACTGACACCATTTTGGTCACATGTCTCAATTTGATCATTTGAATGAATGAATTGCCACTGATTTCTTCTAGTGTTTGATTATATAATAAATGAATACCCTAGTGCTTCTATTTTTGTTCAGTGAATCTGATATGAGATAAAATTGGAGAGAAGGTCAAACATGTAGCTTAATGAAGTAAAGACACTCATGAAACAAGGCAACAAAAGAGAATGGAGAGAACTGTATGAACAATATGGGTCAGAACATGACAGCCTAAATAAGCACAGTTGACATGAAAATTTAAAGATCTTCAGACTCAAAACAGACATGAGAAGGATAATGTGGTCCACACCCACCTCCCTGGAAGAGAAACTATATGGGGCAATCAAATCACTTAAACTGACTTCATAATAGAGTCTGGAATCCTACTCTGATTGAGACTTGGTCGCAGAAAGAGAGAGAGACTCAAAACAGACATGAGAAGGATAATGTGGTCCACACCCACCTCCCTGGAAGAGAAACTATATGGGGCAATCGAATCACTTAAACTGACTTTGTAAGAGAGTCTGGAATCCTACTCTGATTGAGACTTGATCGCAGAGAGAGAGAGAGACTCAAAACAGGTTGCTGTGGCCTGTTTGCTTGCATTTGCCCAATGACTAAAGGAGTACACCTCTTGATCATCTGCTCTTAAAAGGACATTAAGTGGGTGTCTGCGTTGTGTTGTGGTTTGCAGTGTAACTGTGATATTTGTGACTTCCAGCTCAACACATCCGACTTCAGCACGACATTTTTAAGTACCGGGTTGTCTTCCCTCTTCGATCGTTACTCGCTTGGCCAGACTGGACAGGTTAGTCTGTTACTGGAGGCACCACAGTGAGGTGGAGCAGAGTTTTGGTAGTTCTGGTTCACAGATCTTGGTGCAAGCCATCAGCTGTGGGTTGCTGACAACTTCCAGTTCTGCTGCTGTGAGGTGCGCCGTCATCTCAGTTGCTGTGGCCTTACAGTACACCTGCACAAGATAGGACTCAATGACAGTGCAACATCCGATTGTGGAACATCCAAGCAGAATCCAGAGCATAACCTGTAGGATAGCAGCACCCTCAACACCATAAGAAAACAGATATGGCCCCCATAAGCAACCCTGCATGACAAACTGGAAAAAGTGAAGACTTCAAACGTGCTATCTTGTTCATGGATCTTGTTGGTCTAACCATTTAAAATGTGTAGCAAAAACTGATTGCTGAAGAAGAAATACAAAGGTCAGAAAAATTGAGCAATGTAGCACGTGGTTTGCCACCATTATGTATAGAAACGTTGGTTATTGAGGAGTTAAAAATACTAATTTTGTTAGCTAAAGTACACAAACACGTTTGCATGAGTAGAGTAAAGCATTACTATATATATATATATATATATATATATATATATATATATATATATAAATGAGGCACTTTTAAGAACAGAAAATTAAACAGACATGTTTTAACGTTAAAATAAGAAAATGGAAAAAAGCGCCAAATTTGTAATTTTCATTTGTTCCACCTGCTTTAAAGTTGAAATAGTACTTCAGTTTACATAAACATCACTTGTCTTATTCTCTATCCTCTTTTGTCTTGCGGCTTTGAAGTAAGTTGGAGTGGTCTTCAGAGTGCTCATTGATAGCCTTGTCTTAGCGCTTTGTTTGGCATCAGATATTTAATTTATCCATCTTTTTTGGGAGTTTTTTATTCTGTTGTCACATTGTTGTGGAAGATTGTTTAGCACTTATGTCACATCACATGTCTAAAGCATCCAATTTGAATCAAGATATAACTCAACACTGGTACTGACGCCTTCTTTTTAATACTCTGAAATCGTCTGAGAATAGGTGAACTCATCTGAGAATAGGGCACTCACAAGAGATCTCCACCCAATCTGGTCCGGAACAAGTGTGGACAGTTCTCGCCAGGACCTGGCAGTCTCTATCATTTCATCATGTATGCCATGTCCCCACTGGTCTGCCTCTTCTTTGTTTCTCAAGTGGTGTCCATGTTAATGCTAGGTGTGGTTGCCTGGTTCGTTCCATTCGTAGAACGTGGCCTAGCCATTTCCAGTGTCTTCTTTTCATTTGTGGGAAGGGCACAGGACTTCAACGACCCGGAGTCTACGTCACTCCTTTGGATGAAAGAGATGGTAACTGCCAGAAAGAAGAAACTTAGTGGGCATATAAGAAGGCTTATCATCCAACACAGAACTGGAGTCGTCAGTCGCTGGACACTGTGGGACTTGCTGAGGAGGGGATCTGAGCACTTATGTTTATGTTCGGAGTGCAATAATGATGACCCGCAAATAACTCTTTTAATTTCTTGATTGATGCTGTTAATGCCTGATCTTCTGGTGAACTCTTTGTTTGTAATGATCCCAACGGATGTTTAGAATCTTCTTCTGACAGCGACCTTCAAATCCGCTTAGTTGACTTTCTGTCTTATGGTCCATTCTCCACGTTTCTGCTGCATATAGGAGTATGGATCGCACATTTTGACTGTAAATTCTAAGCATGGTGCTGAGATGGAGACTAGTTGATCCAAATGTTTCCAAGTGTTTTGAATACCTGGGCTGACATACCTATTCTAGCAGAGATCTCTTTCTCAATATCACTATTTAATGGAATGCCACTTTCCAGGTATTTAAAGTGACCCACTTCTTCTAGTCCCACTCCTCTGAATGTAACTTTCTTATACTTTTGGCATTTATCATCATAATTGTACTTTTCTCTGCATTTATTTTCAGTCCTACTGTGTTAGCAACTACTCTGTTTTTTTCTGGTGTTATTCCTAATCTTTCTCTAACATCTTATTTCATATTTTGTCTCTAATTGTCTTTAAGTATACTTCAAAATCATCTAATTTCAATTGTGATCACACACTTCTCTTTACTGTCAATGTACATATTTGGCCTTGGTAGAATAACATTGACATGAATACTGTGCTATATGATGCTCTTTTTGTGTCCATCATTGCTTATTTCCTTATGGGTGTATTTATTTCTCCATTTTTTATTTCTTTTGTTGCATCAGTTCTTTTCAATTCCAGTCTTGATTTTTCTATTTGCTCTCACAATACTCCCTAAATAATTGAACTCTTACTATTTCAGCTCTTTGTTCTCAGTTATAATCTGTGATTTCTGTCTCTCTTTTTTGTCTACCTTTACATTTTGTTTTTCAAGTTGTGTTTCTTACAAACTCCATTCAATTCATTCATGGTATTCAAGACTTATAACTAGTCATAATAAACTTGTCAACACAGAGATGAGATGTCTGAGAAAAGTCACCAGAAAAGACAGAATCAGAGATATTAAAAGAGAAAGTGTAGGCATTTAATTGATCCTCAGCTACATACAGAATCAACAAATAAACTGTTTTGGACAGACAAAACCAAAGAAACACAACATTATTTGGCAATGATTGAAGCCACCAAAAGGGCCACAACCAGAACTTTATATCTCTCTTGACACCCAAAAAGGTGCAAGAGGAAAGAAAGAAGAAAGGATAAAACTAATAGAAATCTAATACCTTACAGAAGAACGTAATTTTTTTTCACTATATATTTTATTCTACCATCTGTGCCTTCAACATATATTATGTTTTGACTGTGACTTAATCCCTTTAGCTGTGAGCTAGTTACACTTTACAGCGTGTTGCTGAAAATTGCATCTTTTTTAGCTGCTCTGTGGGTGCAAAAATGTGTTGTCAGTGGTAGGTTGGGTTGGGAGGAGCTGTGTTCGTAGTGTAGTTAGATGCGGACAGTGTAGCAACTAAAAAAAAAAAGTAAAGTACCCTTGTCACGCCAAGTGGCGTATAGGGAATATGGTGTTAGTGACCATAAATTTTACAGACCTGCAGCACATGATTTTTGGGGTAATGTGGTCAGTATTACGCCCGTGCTGCTTTCTATCTATCTATTGACCTTTCGAGCCGTAACCGGCCCATAGGGCGTAGACCAAGATACACCTTCTCCTATATGAATTTTTGTTCTAGCAGTTTTCTTTTAAAGATATTTTATCAAATCTCGCCATCTGTCTCTGTTCTGTGCAAGCAGTTCTATCTCATTGAGGGAGCCGATTCCTGCTGCTCTTGCCTCTCTCATCAATGTTCTTCTCAGTGTCTCCCTGGGTCTTCCTCTTTTTCTTTTACCTGTTGTTTCCCATATGAGGGCTTGCTTTGCTATTCGATTATTATCTCTTCTCATCACATGTCCAACGTATGACCATCGTCTTTTCTTTATTACTGAAGATATTAGTGGTTATGTGCTGCTTTACTTTACCAGAAAAAATCCGGTACCCATTTAAGGCTGGGTGAACCTGGAAGCCGTTGGTTGTGATCGAAATCTACCTCTTGTCCTTTGTAGTCCAGTTCACTAACCACTGAGCTATCACGGCTCCCCAGTGTAGCAAGTGGTCAACAAATTTTAGCTGACAGGAGCAGTGGTTGCACTTAGGATTATACAGGGAGTCTAACTTGTGCCTGTGTTGATTGAGGGGAGAGTGTTATGTTATGATGATCATCATCACTGCACTTCAGGCACATCCATAGGTGCTCTGATCTTCTCCTTGAAATACTGAGAACCTCTAAGGAGAACCATGGCCCACATGCACAAACTTTGTTGCATAGCCTGGATCTCCCCTACCTTTAAACATAATAGGATGATGGGATATTCAGTTTTCTTCTAGGTATGGTGTGACAAGTGCAACGTTTCAAATACTTGGGCACAATAATAACATCAGATGGGAGATGCACCACAGAAATAAAAAGCAGAATAGCTCAGGCCAAAATAGCATTTCAGAAAATGAAAAATATCTTATGCAACAAGTCTATGTCAATAAAAATGAGAAAGAGAGTTCATCGGTGCAATATAGAACCAATTCTGATCTATGGAAGTGAATCATGGACAATAGACAAACAAATGAAAAGACGATTGGAGGCCGCAGAGATGGGATTTCTCAGAAGAATGTTGAAAGTTCCCTGGACAGATAGAAAGACCAATGAGGAAGTTCTCAAAGAGGCCAACACAAAAAGGGAGCTCTTAAAAAACATCAGAAAAAAGCAATCAACATTTTTCGGGCACATCATGAGAAGAGGAAAGTTGGAATACTTGCAAAATAAAGGGAAAGAGAGAAAATACTGGATAGCTTGGTGTCATGGCATGGAAAATAGTGAACAACAAAACTGATACGATGCACTGTAGATAGAAGATTGTGGAGGGACATGATCGCCTACGCCAACTGGTATGGCACATGATGATGATGGTGTGATGGCATGGATCCACCTTACCTTTAAACATAATAGGAGGATGGGATATTCAGTTTTCTTCTAGGTATGGTGTGACGGCATGGATCCACCCTACCTTTAAACATAATAGGATATTCAGTTTTCTTCTAGGTATGGTGTGATGGCCTTCACTCTGAGTGCAATACTGTGTGTGTGTTTGTATATTTATGGAATGTATGATGATTCTTCTTTTTCATCACCTTAACTGTTGAACAGTTATGTGTACATCAACTTAACTGTTGAACAGTTATGTGTACATCAACTTAACTGTTGACATTTTATTATATTACTTTAATTGCTGAAAAGTTTATTTGAACACCTGCTGGAATTGATCAAGAAAGATAATGTTAAGGTCATGGTCCCCAATATTTTCTGCTAGTTACCCTGGCACATTTTAGCTATGATCACTTCCTCAGATTTGAAATTAGCAATAAATGTTATTTAACATTGTTACATAGAAATGCAAATATGTTATTTTCATGGTCCACATTGCTAACATATTTAGAAAACTATGCTTATATTTATGAGGCTATAGTGTATATTGTTTGTACAATTTTCTTCTTCTTCATCTCATAATGCTGAGGGTCATTGGGGAATAACTAACAGACTTAATCATTCTTTTCCATTTGTACAATGATGCACCATAGCAATGTTTTCAACCACACAATAAATTGCCCACTTTCCATTGTGATTATGAAAGTGTAATACAGTAATGTATCTTATTTCATGCAGAGACTATATTTCTTATAGTAAAAGTTATGTAACGGTCTTCTTCATGCCTTGATAGAGGTTTGGGGAATATGGTGTTAGTGACCATAAGGTGTTTGGAGAATATGGTGTTAGTGACCATAAGGTGTTTGGGGAATATGGTGTTAGTGACCATAAGGCGTTTGGAGAATATGGTGTTAGTAACCATAAGGCGTTTGGAGAATACGGTGTTAGTGACCATATTTCATAATCTAAAGCATATTTTTTGGGGTGATGTCGGTATCACGCCAGGCCGTCTTTACTTCCAATAAAATCTCTGGTACCCATTTTTGGAGACTGGGGAACCTGAAGGTCTGTCTGTCTGAAAACCACTTTTGGAATGCAAATTGAACGTGGAGCCTTCTGCTCAACAGCAAGTGCACTAACCACTCAGCCACCATCTCCAGTGAGATAATTGGTCAAGTTGTGGATCAAGAGGGTGTTCAACAATGTCAACCTACTGACTATTGTCTGATCCAAAAAATACACAACCTGACAATTCTGTTACGTAGCACAATGAACATGCCTAGCTATGATCATTCTTTAGGACATGGCCAAGTCAGAGAAAGATAGGTGGATGAAAAAGAGATGGGAAGATAACATTACAAATTAGATGGACCTTGACCACAAAGATATGTTTAGGACTGAGAAAAATGAAATAAAGTGGCAACCAACGCTGCACCTGTCATCATGGGACTCCAATGCATTAATTTAGACCAGGTGCTTCCAAACTTTGATCACATATTCAATTTGAAATTAAAAAGCAGCACTTTGCAAGGATGTTTAATTTTTTTTTCCTCCCACCCAGTGTACAGTATATTTGTTAATAGTGCCAAACATGGACTCTAATGGTGGACACTAACGGCCAAAGAAGAAAAATAGTCACTAAAGAGATGAGATGCCTAAGAATGCTGAATGTGACAAAAGAAAGAGTAATGAGGATATAAGGAAAAGAAGGTGACACTGGATCATATTAATAAACATGTTTAATTCTTTCAGCACGAAAAGTTTAAAACAACGGAAGAGATTTCAGAGACAAAATTTATGAAGGTTTTAAATATCAATGTTTATATTTATCTAACATATTATGTATGAATTTTTAGTTAATTAAACAAGGAATTAGATTTCATCAAAACCAAGATGATACAAGACATATAGAAAGAATATGGTTTGATGACGGTTTACACTAATCAAATAGAGAGTGATGTACTCTGTGGCTAAATGTACGCAACTGAAATTAAACTGAAGTACGGTGTGTCAAAACATATGGAAAGAGTTATTGGTTTGGACAGCTAATAGAATAATCACCAGACAGCATCCTAAAGAGAGCCTGAACATTCAGAAACAATGGGAAGTGGTAGGCCTTGTAGATTAATGAAACAGCAAACATTACAATAAGTATCAAACAGAAGACACAAACACCTTTCTCCCTCCTATTGAAAGGCAACCAGGAGGAAGAAAGTTATGTAAATATGATGCATCACCTACAATTAATGCTGCACTTCTGTAAATAGATTCAAACAAAAAATATATTTTATATATAGATCAAATCTATGCACTATTGCAAAAACATGATTGAATTATATTCCCATTTTTATCAAGAAATTGCAACTTTTTGGGTCAAATTGGTGACTGCTTGTTGTTCTACATGCTCAGAATCTAATACTCTGCCAATTTGAAGGTGCATCATTTTCATAAAAAAAACCTGAATTAAGAATGAGCTAGAAGCTATTGTCTTAAATTTTTCATCAGAAATTCAGAGTTGTACAAACTCTCATTTTCTATGTATAGAAATCATAACTTCAGAATTAATGCATTCTTTCTCTCTCTTTCCTTTTCTTTGTTGGCATGCATCTAAGTTTTAGATTCTTCAGCTTCATATTATGTCTGGAGTGATTTTTTGTATGTGTGCAACAGGACAAAATGGAACCCACGGTGGGTGTTACTTGCACTGGTTTCACAGACATGTTTCTGTTTTAAATGGGGAGATTATATCTTTGGGAGCATCATTTTTATAAAGATGACATTTATCAAATTAAATAATCTTCCTTGTTCAGTTCATCCAATGATCATTATTTTATTGTGTTTTGAACTATCAAGCTTTCTAAAGAAAGATTAAAAAAGTGCAGGACATTTATGTTTCAGTTATATCAATTAATTCAGGACTGTCAGCAGCTTAGTAGTTAACATGGGAGTAACTTCATAAAAATATAAGGCTTCTGTAAAGCTGGTGATGTGGCTGACAAAAATATCATCATTCATCAAGTGCAGTCTCTGCATCATAGGTTGGCTACCAATCCACTCTGTCTCTTGCTTTGATAGTGCAGGTTGTCATAGGCAAACTTGTCCATCTTTTGATGTCACTTGTCCTTGTTAGTCTTGGTCTGCCTCTTCTACCTTGTATTTTTTTCTTCCAAGATTACTTTTTGCAGGCTGCTGTGTCTTTTAACATGCCCCAAAAATCTAATTTGTCTTGTTTGAATCGTGTTTAGTAGTTCTCTTTTCATTTTTAGTTGTTTTAAGACTTCATAATTTGTTTTCTTTTCTTTCCATACAATCCATCCTATTCTATAAATCCACATTTCAAAGGCTTCAATATTTTTTTCTGATTTCTTGCCTAATGTCCATGTTTCTATACCATGCAGGAATATTGAGAAGATATAACATTTTGCTATTCTTAGTTTTTAGACATAAATATTTGTAAATAAAAATGGTATGTATATTAACAGTTGCACATAAATGGGAATCAAGACACTGTGGCTCAATATTGAGCTGTAACATTGTTTTGATTTTGTGCAGTCCCCAACTACATAGAACTACTACCATACCATTTTTAGTAAAAATTTAAAAATAAAAAAAAATGGTATGTTAGAAGCTTTACGTGATAAGTGGACGACACAGACTAAACGACGTTTCGGCCCAATAGGCCTTCAGCAGGAACAAACAAGAAAAACACACACAAAACTAATAACAAAACATTCAAAACAAAAATATTTGAAATATGTTAAAGAAAAATGTCTATCCTGTGTGTATGAAAAGGAAATGGTAACAAAAGTGTGGCTGTCGTGAATGTGCAGAAATGTGCGCAAATGCACACCGAACCAGAGGAGTTCACACAGGGGTCAGTGTGCAAACACAAAGGAGAAAGAATTGTTTTGTTATTAGTTTTGTGTGTGTGTGTTTCTTGTTTGTTCCTGCTGAAGGCCTATTGGGCCGAAACGTAGTTTAGTCTGTGTCATCCACTTATCACGCAAAGCTTCTAACATACCATTTTTTTTTTTATTTTAAAATTGTTCCTCATATTCAGCTTTACTGCAGCTTCGCATTTTTATGCATTCATTTGCATTTCTTTGCCTTAACTCCATACCATTTTTATCTACATCAATATTTTTTTTTCATCAGTTAACATGCAGGCTTGGTGTTAAAGTGAACATGTGTTCAGTCCTACCATGGTACTCTCCAAGTTAAACCAGATAGAAAAAAACAGCAGGGAAAAACACTGCTCCCCCATGACCTTGTATGATGAAGTGCAATGCTTCATTTCTCCATAAAATTATGTACCTTGGGACATATACTTTTAGAGAAAGTTCATGATCAAATTTTAAGATTTAATTTGAATCATCGCCTGTACGCCAACTAAGGATGCACAGTAGTCGACCTTGTCAACAGAATTTGTCAATGCGCTTTTTCAGGATTTGAGACATGAGTGGAGCAGATATGGAGAATTTGTG
This sequence comes from Megaustenia siamemsis, assembly GCA_032433765.1. Taxonomy (NCBI): domain Eukaryota; kingdom Metazoa; phylum Mollusca; class Gastropoda; order Stylommatophora; family Ariophantidae; genus Megaustenia; species Megaustenia siamemsis. The sequence continues at coordinate 14,737,993 of JAVIAB010000106.1, read as the reverse complement.
ACTTGCAATAATACTGATTCTATATTTTTTTTTTTAATCTTTACGACACATAGTACCATTGCTGGTGTATATCGGGGGCAACAATAGAACCAGAGGGATAAACGCCAATTGGTCAAGCAGTTGCCATAATGTGTGAGACTCAGTATTTTTATTTCACCCCCGATAGAAAAAATCCCTTCTGTCTACCGCTGGTTCCGAACACCATACGCCGGCTTTTCAGCCAGCGGAACAGTGGTTTTAGCCACACGGCCATGCGCACCTCCCTTTGATTCTATGAACAGAAGATTTATTGTATTATTTACATAAACTACAGTCTGTATTTTTGCAAGCCGCACAAATGGAAGAATCAAGCTGTGTAGCCACATGTCGCACATTTTGGAGACCCTTGATTTCAACTGATAAATGAATGTTCTAATGGAGCATTTACAACAATAAGTAACTTACCATCAATCTTACATTGCAGCTTGACCCGAAGCCTTAATTAATCTCAATGGTTTGCAACTTTTATAAATATATGGAAAGTCGACTTTAAAATAGAAGATACTTTAAAGATATAGCACGACAGTGGTTGGTTTAGTTAAGACACAACTTTTTAAAACTGATTAATTTGTTGATATGTTTAGATAAATCATTTACAAGCAGTGTAACACTGCAAAAAGACATGTCATATGCAATTAACAAACATGTTACTGTTTGCCTTATGAGAAATAAAATTACATGTATATATATTTATTTACCCACTTTATTATCATTTTTACATATTTGTCCACATATAAAAAAGTTGTGTGCATGTTTTTTTTTTTTCTTTACTTATGGGTTATGAGGGAGGTAGATGCACTGTTCTAGCTTTTGAACTCTCAACCATTGACATATGTTGTTGGGATGGGGGGGGGGGGGGGGGGGGGGGGGGGGGGGTCACATCAATTCCGTGGCTTCACCTTCTCCTGGTCTCTGGGTAGTGAGATTCTATGCCTAGCCCTCTTGAAAAAAAATGTCGAAATACAGGAGGTCCTGTGTCCACATTCTGCGCACGAAAAGGAACCTTTGGCAGTTGGAAATTGAAAAGAGTAGGCCAAATAATGGCCGCTGTTCTGGCAAAAATTAATCGGAAAAATTGACCAAAAATGTTAACTCTTAACAATAAAAATATGAGAGTACCTCTGAAGTAAGAGAATATTTGCCTGTATGGCGGGGGACACCCAAGCATATGGTGTGAAGAGTAGGAAAAAGTGATATTCACACAAAATTCAGTCCCTCAGGACTTCACTAAATATATAAAGCTGGCAAATGTGAAAAAAACCACATATAAAGGTGTTATTAAATTTTCTTGATATTGTCACTCCATCGTACTCCAGATCTGCCAACTCTTGTGTTCCTTTCCTCTTTTTCTTTATATAATATGAAATCATGAGACATTCTCTACCAGGTGGACAATCTATTTTATTTGTGTCTCTGCATGTATGTATTTTATGAACTGGTTTCATACTGATTCTTTAGTGTGATTGTTTAATTAAATGTACTAAACAGTAAATACAAAATAACTTCACATACTCAAAGAATTGTAATGCTTTAGGTGTACAGGCAACTCATTGTGAACCCTTGAGGTAATAGTCAGTCTTTCTGGTGTTTACCTGATGTCTACTAAAGGAATTGATGACCTCTTCATCATCCGTCCTTAAAAGAACATTAAGTGGGAATAGATGTTCTGTATTGTGGTTTATTTGTGCCTTTCGGCCCAACTCATCCAACTTCAGTACAACATTTGTGAGTGCTGCATTGCCTTCCCTCTTTGATCCCTACTTGCTTGGTACCACTAGACTGGTTAGTCTGTTTCTAGTTCACCAATTTCAGCTCAATCCATCAGCTATGAGTTCCTTTCAGGCACCTTGCCTCCTGAGATAACATGATGAGACACATACTTCTTTAGGCGTATAGGTACTTCAGTGTGAACCCTTGAGATAACATGATGAAACACATACTTCTTCAGGTGTATAGGTACTTCATTGTGAACCCTTGAGATAACATGATGAGACACATACTTCTTCAGGTGTATAGGTACTTCAGTGTGAACCCTTGAGATAACGTGGTGAGACATATTTCTTTAGGCGTATAGGTACTTCAGTGCGAACCCTTGAGATAACTTTAGCCATAGACAAACAAAACAGTCAGTAAGACTTCTGGCATCTTGTAAGACTACAATATTTTATCCCCTAACTTGTACTGTTCATAGCTATCTTTCACTCTGCTCCTCATGTCTGGCCCACACTATTTCTGTTTCCACTGTCCTTCACCTGGTTGTCTGTGTTCTACCTCTCCTTTGTCTTCCCCTGCACAACTAATTATTGGCAGTGACTGTTTCTGCAATCACATCTTTTCCTAACACATGACCTATCCCACTCCAGCAATACAAAGATAACAAATCTACCAAATTAACCGTAAATACCCAAAAAAGCTAATAAAATTCCAAGCCACTATATATTTATCAATATTGAAAACAATCACATACAATTATTCTTGCTTTGAGTGGGTTTGGAGACATTTAACATGAGATCAATCTGAACAGAGAAGTATCTGCCACACTGAGGGCATGCACTAATAGCTGATTAACCAGCCATTGTATCATTTTCATTCTCATCTTGCAACACATTCTGTAGTTAGACTGCCAGATCCAACCATGCAATCCAATTGTTCTTATTGCAGTCCAGTACAAATCATTTCTATCTATCTATTGTCCTTTCGAGCCGAAGACGGCACATAGGGCAGAACCACAATCTCAAAAACAGAAACCTTGCTTGCCAAAGTGGCACATATTGCAGAGATCACTGCTCTAAAATATATGGCGCTGTTTCCATAACAATACTTTTTACAATGACAGCTTGTCAAGCCATCGATCAACCTCCTTAGTCGCCTCTTACGACATGCCTGGAAGGTCACAGTGTCACTATTCTTAAATCATTTCTGCTGTATGATAATTCTGCATGCACACAAGATTTGCTGTGACAAGTCTAAGATGGTGAAGATTCTGGAAATATCAACCTGTGTAGGCACATCTATAATTAACTTCTTATTCTGTCATCAACAGACTGCATTTTATTGCGTCCAAACAGAATACATTTTCTTTTATAAACTACATACAGTGAAATAATATATATCACAGACACCAGCTATTGTTGGCCTAGAAATTAAAATGCACTTCAGGGTTTATCTAACAGCTAAGGCAGCCTATTTAGTGTAACATTTAGTCATATAACATTTTGCCAATAGATAGTCTGTGGAGAGGTAACCACCTATAGTTGCTGCAGTCAACTTGAAAACCACCTATAGTTGTTGCAGTCAACTTGAATACCTTATTTCTAGAACAGAGAGTTTATGTTCGAAAATTTTTTTGTTACCTGGAGCATAACTCCTTCATCCCTGCACTAGCTGATGCTGTCATCAGGTATCAACAATATACTGCCACAGTATTTAAAGATTTCTGAGGCATGCCACCTCTTCCTGGACCAGTAAGCTGTTGATATCTATTCAGTTCTGTGTCAGGTTTTTATTTCTTCTTCTTTCCTGTCAGCCAGCATCAATGGTAGAGATAGATTGTAATTTATTGTTCTTTGATTGACTGGCTGACTTCTGCTGATACATTCCCTGGTATTTCCAGTATTCCATCTATCCCTTTCTGTTGTTTTCATTCAAAATATTTTTTAATGCTTCAAATTTTTAAAATATGAAACATTATGAGGTGAGGGATGATAATAAATGCTGACTCAAGTGTGGAAGAACTCAAAATAGGACAGGCTGCTGACTATATGTGAACGTAAGAGAAGCAACAGTAGCCTTGGACAAAGTCCACACACAGGGACTACTTTCACTGTCTGTAGAGACTGACACAATATTATGATCAATACAATCATCACCATCAAGTACCGGGCCTGCTGGTGTAGGTGATCATGTCTCTCCACAACAAAGCAACAGTAGCCTTGGACAAAGTCCACACACAGGGATTAATTTCACTGTCTGTAGAGACTGACACAATATTATGATCAATACAATCATCATCATCAAGTACCGGGCCTGCTGGTGTAGGTAATCATGTCTCTCCACAACTTTCGATCTTGACAATTAGTTATCATTTCTGTTGTTGACCTGCCAAGCCATTCTCTTAAACTGTCTGGTATCTTTTCTCTTTGCTTCCCTCTATCTCTTCATACCTCAATTTTCCCAGTAGTTACAATATAATCCAGCTGTTCTCTTCTCATTATATGACCAAAAAATGATAATCGTACAATATATGAACAATTAAAACATGTTTCATACAACAGATGCAAACTAAACAGTACATAGTTAAAATTAATGTCATACTATATGAGATAAAGAAGATTTGATATGAAAGCCTCAACAAGATTTATTTTGATAGTGTAGGTAGAGCGTGTATGAATGGATACGTCAACATTAACAATTTGTTCACAAAAACAGAACAATTATCCATATTTACAAAGATTTCATAAAAGCCTGAGGCATTTAGTGAAGCTAATTAGTTTACAGGATTAACTGTGCTTTTTAAACATTCCAAATTTAAAATTTACTTTTATTATATGCTCACCAAAAAAAAAAAAAAATAATAATAAAAATTAATGATAATGAAACTAATTAGGTGACAAGTTCCTAGAACCCATTGCATATTTTCATATGTACATAATGGAACAGCAGGCTCTTATGACAGCCAATAAAAGAAATGAAATAGACGCTTGCACATATGTACATACAAACCAATAGCTCTCTCACTTTTGTTTATATACAAATAATACCTTTTGCAAGTGACAAATTGCCTTTTTTTTTGGTACTGCATTCACTTTCCTTAACGGACTACACAGTGAAATGAGTCACGGCCTCTGTGAGTCTTACTGTTAGAAATAGGGCCGATGTCCCAGTTTGTTTTCTATGTTTTTGTATCTGAGGCTTCGTATTGGATCTTATGTCCTTTAAGTCTACAATTGTTGTAGAATGTGTTCAGGGGTTTAGGGACCAGCTTAGTAAGTGCCCTGTGGGGGTGGGGGTTGAGATTTTAGCTTCTAAATTATCAAGGGATACATTCAGCCTGAAAAATGATGTTCTAAGTCTGAATACTGAACACAGTATTGTTTGTCACAGATACTTTAGTTGATTTGCTCATTATGTCTTTCCAGAAAGATAAAATACACAACCTTCTTCTATGATACATTCAAAGTGATTATAGAAGAAGCTGTATCTTGAAATTAAAAAAATTTGTGTGGTTAAAAATTGAATATTGCGTCCTCAAGAACTCCCAAATTTGCCAATTTTAAAACCTTTTTTTATACGAGCATTAAATACTAAAATATCGTGCATATATAAATATTAACTTTAGCTAATAGTTTTACATTTTGTGCATGGTGTCCCAAATTGAAACCACTTCCATAAATATCAAGTTTCAGAATTAGTGGAATGTATTAGGCTCAGGGCATCGTCATCTATAAATGCTGCAACATTTCTAAGGTAAGAACTAAAATTTCACTTTGGGATGGAAACAACTGTGAAATAAGTTCTCCTTGGGAAAATGTTTTAGTAAGGGCTCTTGTGAATGTTTGTTCTTTGTTTTCGTTGGGTGCTGCGGTACCACTGTGGTTGTGAATTCATCTGCTGAGATCTCAAAGCTTACTCAAGAAAATTGAACAAGGCATGGTGCGCAGGCAGGGGGTTGATCAACTCAGAAAGTCACAGGTCATGAGGTACATGGACATACTGGTGATGAGAAGGTTGGCGCTAATACAGGGAATATTGAGACATAACAAGTCGGATTTAATAAAGGCAGTTAGAGACATCTTGTTCAAAGAATATGAAACAGGATGGGAGACTAACCACCATATTCACTGACTAAAGGATCACGGTTTGAGACTGGGCAAGGGAACAGTAAACAAACTCAGTGATCAATGTACACAATCTGTGTTCACTTTTGGAAAGAGAAGCTGAGAAGATATGGGGATGTCATGCATGCAGCAATGCTACCTCTTGAAGCCAAACCTACTGCAGATAAGAAGTTGGGTTAAATCCTGACCAATAGCACTGAGATTCATCCAACCTTAAATGTACCAGATTTTTCTGGGAAAGAATAGCAATAGTGAAACGTAAAAAAAAAAAATAAATAAATAAAATATGGGCACTAACACTGTCTTCCTTATACACCATAGGGCATGACAAGATTATCTCTCTCTCTATGTGCTTGTATATATTCCTTTCATTAATATTTTCTCTTACTCTTCTGGTGACATTCTTCTTCCTTTCAGCTCCCTGTGGAGCAAATGTCTTCAACAAACACTTCTGCCATTCTCTTAAAATTGATCCATGTTTTCCTCATTCTCTTAATCTCTGCTTCTGCCTGGTTTCTCCAAGTATATTATGGCTTTCCTCTTTGTTTCCCTTGGGGATTCCAAAAAAGTGCTTATCGTGTAATAATCTCAGTTGGTGTCCACAGTGAGTGTCCCATCTTGCACCATCATTTTTTCTGGAGACATGTGCTTGAATTGTTCCTCTTTAATGCCTTTCTCATTTCCAGCTAAGCCACAAACAGTATTACTATTTAAGACACCACTCATTTCTATTTGTTATTTAAAATGTTTCTTGTTAAAATCAGCATCAATCTAATATTCACTGACTTCTATGAATATTTACACAAATTAAAGTTAACACAAGTGCCATCATCACCGCTTTTTCCTACTTTAACTCCTTTATGGTGGAAAATAATTTATGAAAACACCTCAAAGGCTGAATTTGTGCAAGAAAAAATGAAAGTTACAGTGATAATAAACTTTCCTACAATTATTATATGAATTATATTGTTTTGTGGTCTTAACTTAAAAAATAGTAATTACTAAAACAATTTACACAGATCTATTTATCCAAAATTTTTATTTTTGAATTGTGTCTTTGTTTCTTGGTCTAACCACAACAAATACTTTGTATATAAAATAGCAATACAAAACAATATCAGTAGTTCATGTCAACATTGCTACTGAATTATTTGAACCATCACAACTTTGTGATAACAAGTGACGTATTTCTTCATAAATAGACCACAATTTTTATGACTAGCTTTTTACTTATCTGCTCAGTTACTTTAAAAACAATGCCGTATGGCACGACCTAGGTACTGAATTTCCACAATGATCCCCATTCACTAGTCCAATCAGCCTCCTATAATACATTGTTTATAAACTCAACATCTCTTAGACTCCATGGTCCGTGAATGTTGCTGCGATGTTGTGATGGTGGTTTGGGGAGGAGGGGGGTGGAAGGAGAGATGACGACAACTGGCTACAACGATGGTAATTACATCCACTGTCTGAGCTCTTCTAAACTCCAATGTTTGGTAATGATTTCTAACACTGAGCTATTCTAAGCTCCAGCATTCTCTATAACTTCTACTGTCTGAGCTCTTCTAAACTCCAATGTTTGGTAATGATTTCTAACACTGAGCTATTCTAAGCTCCAGCATTCTCTATAACTTCTACTGTCTGAGCTCTTCTAAACTCCAATGTTTGGTAATGATTTCTAACACTGAGCTATTCTAAGCTCCAGCATTCTCTATAACTTCTACTGTCTGAGCTCTTCTAAACTCCAATGTTTGGTAATGATTTCTAACACTGAGCTATTCTAAGCTCCAGCATTCTCTATAACTTCTACTGTCTGAGCTCTTCTAAACTCCAATGTTTGGTAATGATTTCTAACACTGAGCTATTCCGAGCTCCAACATTCTCTATAACTTCTACTGTCTGAGCTCTTCTAAACTCCAATGTTTGGTAATGATTTCTAACACTGAGCTATTCTAAGCTCCAGCATTCTCTATAACTTCTAATGCCCAAGCTACCTCAGATTCCACGATATAGGGGTTAAATTAGGTAACACAATCTCTGATGCACATTGTTTTTCTCTTACTTCTGTATTGGTTCAAAATCACATATGTATGATTCTCTTAAAGAAATCATATATGTAAAAAATCATTGAAAAATTATGTACAATAAATTATAATATTTGTGTGTCTCACTTGAGGACACAAAACACGTTACATCTTTAAATTGCCTCTGATGAAATCAAATAGAACTGAATCTATGGAAAGAGTTTGACTGAGTGCTATGCTCAAGATTAAACATGAAGTACAATGCACAAAAGCAGACTTCTCTTGATTATGGAATAGCTGAATCTTTTACTTTCGACTACATTAAAAAAAAAACTAATCTCGGAGTAGCAACATGATAATCTACAGATCTGATGTTTACGAATGTCATATTCTTAGAACACTCTTCACTTTCAACTTACAAAACAGCAACTTGACAAGGGAAATGAAATAAAAGGGACAATACCAAATGGGAAAAACAGTAGTTGGCTATGAAAAAAGTGTTAGATTGTTGAGCACTCATTATTTATTTTCATGTTCCCCTGAGATAAAGTATTCAACATTACTCATTATCCATAATGAATTCTATAGATCCAATACACCCAAATTTTAGGAGAATTTGACAGCTCAATATTTTTTCAAGGATGAATATAATTGTTAGAAAATAACCAAAAATTAAAATCTTTACAATCTTCATACATAAAGAAAAATCTCAACAGTTTGAAAGTCATACAAATTGAAATACTGGATTTAGATACGGATTTTCTAGATTTATCTCCCTTGTTCTATGGAATTGCCTTGGCATAATACAGATATGCTGCACAGGTAACAAAGGCATTGGAAGTACATTTGGGGGACTTTGAATTTGCTGACAACATAGTTCTTATCAATGACAATGTGAACATGAAAAAACAAATTCCCTGTCTTCAATGGCTAGGAAAATAGGACTTGTATCAACCAAGAAAAGACAAGTTATGAAAAATCAAATTCATCCAGAAGAAAATATTTACCCGGAAGGAGAAGCAGTGGAAAAAGTAGACCACTTCGTATATCTTGGAAGCTGCATAGATCAAGGAGACACAAAAAGAAATTAGAATCACAACAACAAAAGGAACAATGACTTTCAGAAACCTTGAAAAAATATGGAAATTAAAATTACTAAGCACAAAAACATATGCATGCAAGAGCTGGAAAACTGAAGAATTAGAAAATGAACTGGATGCATTTGGTAACAAGTGCCCCAAGAAAATATTTTGTATACCATGGAATGAATAAAAAAGACTAGTGCATAAATAAGAGAAATGACAAAACATCCAACAATGTAATCTATAATCAAGAGAAGAAAGTGGTCATATGTTGGCCATGTGATTAGAATAGACAACAAGAAAATCTCAAAGCAAGTACTCAAGTGGGAACTAGAGGGTAACAGAAAAATAAGCTGACCTAGAGAAACATAAAAAAGAACACTTAGACAAGAAGCAGCAACAGCAGGCATCCACCCCCTTACGAAGGTTTAAGGCTCACACAGAACATGGAGAGATAAAATGTGGGTCCTGTGAAAGGTATGACATTTGATAACAAAGATTGTTGGACACAAGAGTCCAGAATTTCTGCCCTATGTGGCATCTTCAGCTTGAAAGGACACTAGATAGGTAGATAGAATGGACACTTCAACATTATAAAAGGTTAAAAAAGGTATACAACAATCTGTATTTTGTTTCTTCACTATTTTATAAATTATTTTTGTTTTTAAATAATTAGCACATATGAACTTTAAAGGGTTGTGAATGAGGTAGGAATGTCCCAGGAGCACATCACGCACATCTTTTATACAAAAGAACATCATTGTAGCGACTGTCAAGATGGATAAGCTCCAATTACTAGACCAGCTTCATTGTAGTGCATGCTCACTTAGTCATCTTCCAACATCAGTCTCCAAGAATGTCATGAGCCCAGAAAATATTTCTATAAGTCCAGAATTGAAAACCTTTCTACTGTGATGCTGCACTATAATAGATCCATATAAGAGTTGTTGAACCAGGATCAACACTGAGTTCATTACTCTAAAGCACGAAGGCAACATAACACAGAATCTAATAAAATTTAATTATTAGCTAGTGGCCGAGGACGTTTCAAACGCCTCCTGAGCCAGCCAATTACTGAAGAGAGAGATTTCCTCTGAGGCAAATTAAAGATGTCTTCTTGTCATGGAGCAGGCCTGGGCTTTAGTATAAGCTTCCCATTCTGTGAAGGTTAAGTTAAAAAGAAAAAAAAAGCACAACTTTAGTTAACAGAACATAACTTTAGTTACATCTTTTTTTAAAACAATTAACTAATATATATATATATTTTTTTTTCAGTTATATTACTTGACTATTTTTACAACTAAATGTTTGGTTTATGCCTGTTGGGAGAAGACACCCAAAAGATATCAGGGCATGGACTAAGACTTGGTAAGGCCCTAAGATGGCTAAGCTAGATGAAACTTTGAGGTAACTTGTTATAAAAATCAACACCGGAAGGTCTTTATCACAGATAACAATATAAACAAATTTGAGGCCTCATCAGATTGTGAGGCCCTCCTAATCTGTAGTTGTAGCTTATTTAGCCTAAGCTTAAATCCTGTACTGGCTGGAAGAGTTCAGAAACACAATAGCTAAGTGTTTGCATTAGGATCTGTGAACCAGAAATATCACTACACCTGCGTGTGGTAGGTCTGGGAACAAACTAACCAGTCTGGCAAAGCAAGAAGAGGCGAAATAGAGAAGGCCATCCAGTACTTAAAAAACCATTTTGCCAAAGTCAGATGTATTGTGTTACTGAAAAACACAAAATACCACAGCTTGCTATAGAAATAACAGATCTATGCCAACCTATCCTTTTAACGTGGATCATGAAGAAAATTTAGGAGCTGCGACAGATCAATGGTTAGTGAACTGGATTACAAAGGACAAGAGCAACGGCTTCCAGGTTCACCCAGCCTTTAATGGGTACTGGATTTTTTCTGGGAAAGTAAAGGGGCCCAGGCATAATACTGACCACATTACCCCAAAAATCATGTGCTGAATGTTTGTAAAAATTATGGTCACTAACACCATATTCCCTATATGCCACTTGGTGTGACAGGGCTCTTTACTTTTTTTTTTCTTAAATGAAGAAAATTTGTCATCGGATGATCACAAATTATTTTTCTTAATTACCAACACAACTAACTTGATTATTTATTCTAAAGGAAATTAAAAGAAGATGGATTAGCACATGAATTTAGGACATGATGGATAGATAATGAAGACATTCAGAGAACACACAGTGGTTGGTCAATCTTTGGTATGATAAAATGGTAATCAATAAAGAACAGTTGTGAAAGAGTCAATCTGGTCAGTCACAATATAACAGAGTGGATGTGATGCTAACAAAGCTCTTTTACACAAGTTATACCTGTGATTCATCCACAGAAATATGCATTCATTTAAAAAAATGGAATCAGGCTCCATATGCAAGCAATGGGTTGATTCATTGCAGAAGTCAATGATACACAGTCACAAAAGAGTGACCTTTGACTACAACCCTGGACACAGAAGAGTACGGGGAAATGAAAGAGCGGACAGGCTAGCTAGGTGTGCTGTTCTTGAAGACAGTCAATCAATGGATCAAACATCAATAATGCCCTTCGATATGCAGAAAGGGCACAGGATGTTGACAACCATGAGTTCACATCACTCCTTCGGATAAAAGAGATGGGAATAAAGATGGGTACGGCCAGAAACGAGAGACTTATGACTTAAGAGGACATTCTGAGGATGGGATCTCAGCACTTATGGACATGTTCAGAATGCAATGATGATAACCAATGAATAACTCAATAATTCAATGCATTCATTTTCCCATTGTGTCTCTGAACTTGGTTCAAAATGTTTTTATGTACACTATTGTCACAACTGCCTAAGGAAAATACTTTGCATGTCATGGAATAAATTCAGGACTAGTGTACAATTAAGAGAAATGATAAAGCATCCAAAATATCATCTATAATCAAGAGAAGAAGGTGGTCATGTATTGGCCACGTGATGAGACGAGACAACAAGAGGATCTCAAAGTAAGCCAGAATGTTTTCATTACTCTTCTTATCTGTCCATGGTATTCTCAACATTCTTCTGTAAAACCACATTTCTACAGACTCCAGTGATTTTCTTATCTGTTGTCCCATTGTCCATGATTCACATCCATATGTTAAGACTAGCTCTATATAACATTTAAGAACTCTTTTTCTTGTTTATTTTGTCAATAATGCATTGCCTGGTATCTCCCTCATTTTTTGGAAAGCTACTTTAGCCTGAGCCATTTTGCATCTCACCTCTGATGTTTTGATACTGACACTATAAAGGAGGTAGGTAGGGGGAATGACTCCTAGTTGTATTATGATTCAATCTGAGCCTGAAATTTAATAATATTCTAACACAGACAAAATATAAACAACTTTTGAGACAAAAATAGCGATACTTACATCATCGCATGACATATTGTACTCGGCCAGAAAAGTGCGGCATCTGGAAGCTATGCTACAAACAATATTAAGGATCAATTACATGAGTGAATACACATAACAACACCCTTTTCATATGCCAATTAGGATAAATGTCTTTTATAATTTATTTTCACACACTCAAGTGATAACAACAAACTGGAATTCAATATTACAATACACATTCAACTAAAATAACAAACATTTTAAATAGTAAAGTTCACATTTTTAGGGATGCAAAATGTGATGAGTATATTAGACACTATAGCAGACTTAATAAGATAATTTTTTTTTCCAGCTCTGCCAATATCCTGAAGAGTTTGCATTACAAAGATTCTGTTTTGTTAAAAAGTTTCAGCACCACAAATATAATGTAAATGCTGCCAAACCTTATATACTAAATCTGCATATTCTTACAATTAGCATTAAACTATAATTTTTCCTCATGAAATAATTTTATTTACGATAAATTAACCCTAGATTACGAGACCATCGTAAAAATTACCAACTCAAAATACAGATTCTTGGAATTTGACAGTTTGCTACAGATTCTTGGAATTTGACAGTTTGCTATGCGCAAACATTCTCCCCCCAAAGTCTTGGATTTGTTTCCTTTGATGTTTGATTTTTTTCTCTCACCCATACACTGTCATCAAAATCACAACATTATTGTAAAAACGCAGCTGGTTTTTTTTTGTGTGCGCGATTAAATCCACCCCCCCCCCCCAAAAAAAAATAAAAGTAAGGAGCATATCCCTTACAGAATGTTGCTTTTATTCCAGCATTTTTTTGGCTATGTCATTGTCTAGGCATTATACATCAGTGGTTTGCCAGTGCCTTCTGACGGTAGGCACAGTCCTGAGTACGTAATCCCATGAAACGCGATTTACTCTGCCAATATTCAAGAAATTAGTTTGTTTTGCTCTCTTTTTTTTTCCTTTCATTTGATGAGGGAAAATTTTGGCTGTTGGTGAAAATCTCTTCAGCAGACTGTTGGTGAGACATAAAACTAACCCTAACCCTAAGATAGCGAACATACGAGCTGGACTGAGGCTGATATGTAAACAGACAAATCAAGCGTCTGATAGTCAAAGTGTCATGTGTTCGATATTTGAGCAATAAACTGATCATCGTGAGTTGATGACGAGATGTCAAAGAATCCTTATGAGAAATTCTGCAATATGAACCTACAGGGACTGATATAGTTCAACCTCAGGCTGGCACTGGCCACTCACGAACAAATTGTTCCCTTTGTCCCGCAAAAGCCAGAAAAATGACAACAAACTTATCTATTGCATGTAAAAAGGCCATTTGTCAAGCACAAAATGTCAATGTTTGTTCTGGCTATGCATCTTAATTTTTTTAATTACTTTTAAATTGTTGTCCTTCCCATGTGTCATTGTTCCATGTTTTTGTACCAAAATGCCCAAATAAATATTATTTTTGCAAATTACACATGCTTCTATAAGAACAGTATTTTTTTATAACGGTATCGTAAAAAAGTGATTTACAGATAGGTACCATAAACTAGGGTTAAATAATTTTTGAATGTTTATTAAGATGCGAACATCTATTAAGTGAAGAATTATGCACATTTCCGATGTATCTGAAGATACAGAATAAATTATTTTACAAAAACATTTTTATTTAACTGCCTTGTCAGTTGTTTTGTTTATCCACTAATTTTCCGGGTCATTTGGAAAGCATTCAAGTTAGCTACAACTCTCCTTTATCTTCTGACTGTGTACTTCTTGATCAATTTTACTTTACATCATTTAGACTGGCAAGGAACATGAAGATGCACTTACGATAGTCTCAGATTACCCATAGCTTGTACAGGCTTGCTTCTGTTGGCTAAAGACATATGATACATACAGAGATGAGATCTGTTCATTCTTTTATGCTGTCTTCCCATCTATCTCTTGTTTCATTCCTCTAATGACAGTCAATGTTTGTGAGTAGTCAGTTCAATGAAAACAAAAAAAAGGATACATAGATGCAGCAACAACTCTCTTGTGTATACCAAAGAGGAAAAGCAGCACCAATATGGAACAACTGATGGTGAAGAATGGGTGGTTCCACAATGATTGAGTTAGGCTCACCTGGAAGATGTACAAGCATTTAATCAGTGCAATAATACAGGACTACCATTCAATGAACATACTGAACTAATATTAACCAAGTGCCACAATACAGAACTAACGTTTTTCTTAGTGTTCGCCTGTTATTTGGAAGCACATGCATTGAGTCACTAATTTATGGCAAAGCCACAATATCTCTGCCTTTAAGCCTGATGCATCCGTCTTCGGCAAGAGTAGATTTTGTTTAACAATTTCTTGCTTGGGCAGTTGCCTTTTTTTAGGCCTTCTCTTTTCTAATTTTAACTGCCAATGACTCTTTAACGTTTGAAAGTGCAAACAGAAATGTCTGTTTCTCACCATTATCCAAGAAGGCTATACATCACTCGGAACCCGAATCTAATATTTAATAAGTGCAACAATACAGACTTAAGTTTATATGTCCCTGTATAAAACATTATAAACTACAAAAACTGCTCTTGTAAACAGAACTATCATCACTGGCGTGGACACAACTAACAAGCATTCTGATTGCTTGTCAATCACAAATAATGCAATCTAAAAATGCAGCACAATCCAGTCACCTAAATTGACTTTTACTGAATTATTTATGAAAATTTATCGACTGAAAAACAAAAAAATATGTCTACGTATCCGGTAGATGGAAAACAAAAAGAAAAGAAAACAACTTAAATGAACTTTAAAATCTCATTTGCAAACTCACAATTTGAAAATAAAAAGATGCAACATAATAGCCAGGAAAATAATAATAACGACTATATTACATTATATTGTCATTCTTAACAAAGAAATATAAAATCTAATGACAAAAACTTAGATTTGATTGAAAAGTTATAATTCGTAAGAATTTGGTAGGATATTCTAGTGCTAGTGCACTCTCAAAACCTCTACACCTGATGACAGATGAGGAAAGGCAACATTAGCTATTTCTGCAAGTGGTGATTCACATTTTCTCTAAAATTATCACCCACCTGTGATGTTTCGTGGTCCCACAACCAAGTCCACGCTCCAGCCATGACACACAATGATACAAAAATAAAAATAACTGAAAGTATAAAATAATAATAATACATTTGTTATGTTATTGATCTTAGCATTGTCTAGAAATCAACAAAATATCAACTTCTTGAAAAGAACATACCGTGTGCACAAAATTATAACACAGACCAAGTATAAATTTTTAAAGATATTAATAACTGACAGCAGAAATGTTACTAGCTTACAGTAAAAAAAAAAAAAAAAGTAAAGTACCCCCGTCATGCCAAGTGGCATATAGGGAATATGGTGTTAGTGACCATAAATTTTACAGACCTTCGGCACATGATTTTTGGGGTAATGTGGCTTACAGTACTTAAACAAATAATTTACTTTCACTATGACTTGTCTATTGAAAAGCTTCAGAGAGAGACCTTCAAGAACACAGACAAGTAGGTGTGACACAAATTTTGAAATAACACTACACTCAGAAAAAAATAATTAAATGGTTTGATATCTATCTATCTATTGACCTTTCGAGCTATAGCCGGCCCATAGGGCATAGACCAAGATACTCACTCTCTTATTTGAATTTTTGTTCTAGCAGTTTTCAATTCTTTTAAAGATATTTTATCAAATCTCGCCATTTGTCTCTGTTCTGTGCAAGCAGCTCTATTTCATTGAGGGAGCCGATTCCTGCTGCTCTTGCCTCTCTCATCAATGTTCTTCTCAGTGTCTCTCTGGGTCTTCCTCTTTCCTGTTGTTTCCCACATGAGGGCTTGCTTTGCTATTCGGTTATTATCTCTTCTCATCACATGTCCAACATATGACCATTGTCTTTTCTTTATTACTGAAGATATTAGTGGTTGATTGGCGATTTCTCTAATTTCCTTATTTGTTTTGAATTCTCTCTCTCTCTCTCTCTCTGTGATCAGGACTCAATCAAAGTAGGATTCCAGACTCTCACATGAAGACAGCTGTCTGTTTAAGTGAATTGACATCATAATTAAAGTTAATTAGAGTGTTAGATCCACTCTGCTTGAATACCTGTTAAAATGTTGCACTGTGTTCTGCACCAGTGGCCCAGTGCATCCAATTTCAGCCAGCATTTTGTTCAGGTTTGCTTTCCTTAGCCTTTGATTGTTCCCAATCTTCACTGCAAGGCAGCAGATTGTCTTTTCTGTAGGGGGATGCTGCCTTTAGATGGTCTGCCCTCCCAGGTTTACGAGCACCATCTGCCCGAGTCACTAGAGGTAACTAACACAGACATGCACACACAAAGATATGAGATGTAACTAACACTAACATGCACACAATGATATGAGGCATGACTAACACTGACACACACTAAGATATGAGATGTGACTAGCACAGACACACTCTAAAATATGAGATATGACTAACACAGATACACACACTAAGATATGAGATATGACTAAACACAGTCATGCACACACAAAGATAAAGATAGGAGATGTGACTAACATAGACATGCACACACAAATATATGTGATATCACTAAACACAAACACACAAAGATATGAGACATGACTAACATAGACAGACACACATGAAGATGAGATGTAACTAGCATGGACATACACACACATATATTGTGCGTGCTACGTCATATTGTTTCATCGTGTGTCCCAAGACCGACCATGCACTAATCTTGCGATCTGTTGTTTGGTGTGCAACGGGGATCTGACGACGAACTGTGTTTTGTATGTTCGTAGTTGGAGTCAAACACGATGTCCTAACATCATCAAGCGCCATACATTTAAATACTATGACGATCATCATTTTCAGGAGGACGTGATCTTCCGGGCAATGTGGTGGATAGGCGGCAGGAACCAGTGAAGGCTGTGTCAGAAAAGTGTTCCTTGTTGCAGTTTCCTCATATTCCAAGTCCGGCTTGTTGCAGGAGCTACTGAGTTAAGTGCTCCGTGCATACCGTGAGCTGTGTGTTTCATCCGTTTTGATCATGTTCCGATATTCCAATTGCTTGCGATGAATGCTGATATCGTATGACAGGGAACAGTTGGCTGTGTTAACTTTCTGTGCGGTTTCGCCTTATGTCTTTTGGCGTGTGCTGAGACTGCTATGATGGGGACTACAGCTGCCTTTCTTTGTTCGGGAGATGAGTTAGTGATTCAGATGATTCCACTGGCACGGGCGGTTGAGCAATTATGGATTTTAATTCGTTTGCAGTGATACCGGGGCCTTCCATAACCAAATGGACATACACACAAATATATGAGATATGACTAACATAGACAAGGACATACAAAGGTATGAGATGTGACTAACATAGACATGCTCACAAAGATATGATACATGACTAAGACAGATACACACTAAGATATGAGATATGACTAAACACAGACATTCACAAAGATATGAGACATGATTAACACGGACACACACCAAGATATGAGATATGACTAACATGACACACACAAAGATATGAGCCATGGCCAGCACACACACACAAGCTAAGATATGAGCCATGGCTAGCACAGAAATACACCAACATATGAGCCATGGCTAGCACAGAAACACATTAAGATATGAGCCATGGCTTCACGGAAACACACCAAGATATGAACCATGACTAGCACAGAAACACATCAAGATATGAACCATGGCCAGCACACACACATACACCAAGATATGAGCATGGCTAGCACGTATATACACTAAGATATGAACCATGGCCAGCACAGACACACACCAAGATATGAACCATGACCAGCCCAGACACACACCAAGATATCAGCCATGGCCAGCACATACACCCACCAAGATATGAGCTACGACTAACATCTACACTTGGTAACTTCCACTAAAGTTTGTCTGAGGTTCTTGGTAAAGTTTCTACTGACGACCATGAAGATACAAAACTTGCAGGCATGTTGGGCGTGGTCAACGTGCAGGAAGATCAGCCGGATAAGACCTTCAGAGAATGTCAATTTCATGTCCTCTGAATCTTGAGTCCGCTTCTGATAGAACAGTCTGGCCATGTGGCTGGGTGCGTTCATGATGATATAAGATAGAGACAAGGCAAAGAGCAGCCTTGCCACATTTTTCTGGGCGCTAGCTCGCACTGAGCTCCACCTAGGATCGTTGATCGGTTTCAGCTCGGAAATTTCCAGCATCGGCAGGCCACTGAGCTTCTTCCACCGGGACTTGTGTATGATGGACAGAACGATCATGAAGAGCATGACAGTAATGGCGATCAGTGGTAATAGCAACGTTACTACCAAGTCAAAGTAGGTTATTATGTGCAAGAACATCAGCCTTAGACTTGGCAAACATTTCTCAAGACCTATCTCATTTGGCGTTACCTCAGCAGCAACAGCAGTGACTGTTATTCGCAATTATCAAGGTTATTTACTAATTTGGTTCATTTAGACAGCGTCAGTTAAGAGCACGATAAGATGGTGGTCCGAGTTTATACTCCAGGCATTGTGCTAGCAAAAGCTAAACTATAACGGCCACCGTTGAGAATGAACGAAATTCTGCAAATTCAGATCTTGACCGTTGGTCTTTGTTCAAACGCAAACAAGCGTCCATCTTGGTCCGTGTTTTGGATTCATTCCACGCTATACCAAGTATTTTCCTTAGACATTTATTTTCGAATGCATTCAACTTTGTTTCTATATCTCTTGTTGTTTTCCAGCTTTCACACGCATATGTAAGGATTTGATATATAGAGCATTTTTTAGCAAATGTTTGATATATAGAGCATTTATTAGCAAAGAGCATTTCACTACAATAATAAATAATTCAATGTAACAACAAAAGGAGAAGCTCCAAAAAAAGATTAATTTGAGGACTCGGCCAAAACAAAACAAAGCTACCCACAACACCTAAGTTACATGAGCGCACCTTTATCTGTCAGGCTAAAAAGAGGCAAATCATGGGTGGGCTGAGCAGATGTCATCAAACAGGTCTGTGAGCCAAATAAAAACACCTGGGCTGAAGTAAGGTATAGCTAAGAAGAGCTGAGAATGGCTGCTGTTGACCAGAAGCTTGAAGCATATTCCATGGTGGGTCTGAATGTGCTGTGTAGACTTGTTTTAGGATATTTTTAATTTGCTTCCCCGGATGCACCCCCTAGTATTTTAATCAAAGCCAGTCATCGGATGGTCTCTCTGGATTTTTTAAAATACCAGTACCAATGTTGGCGAGGAGTGGAGACTGGTGCCTACGTCATTCAGAGGGACATTCTCATGTATTGTCACACTTGACAGGAAATTTAGGGAACAGAACTCAGTCGTGGTCAATAGTCTCATCTGAGATAAAACCGATGAGAAAGATACAGTCACCTACACAGACGGATCCGTAATATGACACTAAAGGAGTGCATGGGCATTTACAGCACGCTCGACGGTCAGAATAGTCAAGGAAGACAGTGGTGCGTACGTTATGACCATGAGTAGCATGACAATAGAGGTGATGGCAGTGACCAGGGCACACATCTGGTTAGAGTCACAAGACTACACCCATGCCTGCATACTGAGTGATTTGATGAGGATGATAAAAAAAAGTGGAGGCGGGCTCTGTATGCATGCAATGGTTAGGGTCATTGCAGAAGTCAGAAATACATAAGGTCACCTTTGTCTGTGTCCCAGGACATGTGGGAGTATGGGGAAATGAAAGAGCGGACAGGTTGGCTAGCTGTGCTATTGTTGAGACGGTCAACCAATGGATTGGGTGGACATCATCAATGCCCTCCAAGATGTGGGTAGAGCACAGGACTTCGACAACCATGAGTCCACGTCACTTCTTGGGATAAAAAAGATGGGAGTTAAGATGGGCACAGCCAGAAACGAGAAACTTAGTGGGTGTGTAAGAAGAGTTATCAACCAAGACAGAATTGGAGTTGTCAGTCGAAGGACACTGCGGGACTTACTGAGGAGGGGATCTGAGCACCTAAGGACATGTTCGGAGTGTATTGATGATGACCCGCAAATAACTCAATAACCATTATCTAAGCTGAAACGTCTATGTCATGAAAAACCAAAAGCCAAAGAGAGATTTATTTCAATTCCTAATAAAGGTTAATCTGGTCATTGGTCAAAACCTGATAAATCAGTAGTTAATGAGTTTTAATAACACTAATTTATATGTTATATCTCATATACTCTTAATTTGCTCATCTTTTTTTCTGCTGAATAATTATAATTCTGAAATGATGAGATCTGAGGAAATTATTGTAGTGGTAAGATTAAAGTCTACAAGTGCCTCATTTCCAAAATCATCAAATTTGGATCTACACAGAGAACAATCATATAGGCTGAATCTACATGGATAACAATCATATAGGTTAAATCTACATGGATAACAATCATATAGGTTAAATCTACATGGATAACAATCATATAGGTTAAATCTACATGGATAACAATCATATAGGTTGAATCTACATGGACAACAATCTTATAGTTTGAATCCACCCGGACAACAATCTTATAGTTTGAATCCACGACGATTTTTTAAAAAAAGGAGAAAAAAGTGGTGTGGTAACAGCTTTACGTAGATGAGAAATAAAACAAAAGTCGACGTTTTGACCAAATAGGCTTTTAATAAAATAAAAGTATTTTTTAAAAAAATAAACATAAGAAAAAAATATATATAAGGATAATATATTTGTCTGTTGTTGTTTATTGTTTCAGCTGAAACGTTGACTTTTGTTTTGTTTTTCACCTACTTAAACCTGTTACCATACCACTTTTTTCTCCTTTTTAAAAAAATTGTCATTATTATCATTAGCTTTACAGCAGCTTTGCATCTCTATGCATCTTGATGCCTTTACTCTAAAGGGTAGACCAGTGCTGAGATATAAGAATGTTTGTAGGGCTTCCTTAAGTGAATTCTCTATTCTCTAAGTGAAAGAAACTGGGAGGATCTGGCTGCAGATTGTAGCACATGGAGAAAAAAAATAAAAAAATGGCACAGCAAAATTTTATGCCATTTAAAATGATCAAATTTAAAAGAGAAAAGGCGCAGGAGAAAGGAGACGAGGCTAGACATCACGAATACATCTTGTTCATTCTGCAATCGAATCTGTCTATCCAATATTGGCAGACTCAGGCACGAGAGAAGCTATTCAGCAAAAGCAGCATCCTGCATAAGACACTAATATTTTACCAAACTACTGACTTATAATGATAGCTTGCTACCAACTGCCTGTCAAGGCACCAAAGGCCACATGATGCAGACTGGTAAGTTCTGTAAGATATGTTCCTGTAAGATGTTGATTATAGATACATCAGCTTTCCCCACTAAGCACTTTGGATTGACAAGATTTCTTTTCCACCTATAGACTAATTAGTATTAATGTTCATTCTGTTGCAAAATGAATACCTGAATTGTTAGACCTGCAGAAAAATGTGTATTTCAATGTCTTTGATAAAACAACAGTAATTTGTTATGAAGGACATTTAATGTGTACCATGATGCACCAACATCAGCTATACAACTTTTCCATATTATAAAAATGACACAAATTTGATGTGAAAATTGTCATAACAAACTCACTTCTCCACATTCTGGCAGCAGGCTGATGACCGCTGATAACTTCTGTTAGTCTGCGTTCAAATGCCTTAAGATCTATCAAATGAAACAAACAAAAATGTTCAAATTTAACTATTCAGTTTTGTTCTTTTTATCAAAAGCACAGAAGATCAGCTGGCTTATCTCACACAAGACATTGAAAATGCTTTTAAGGAGAAAAAAAATATTAATAGCAATTTTGGAAATGAATAATACCACATTCTCTGTATAGGATGTTTCTTTGTGATGAAAGATACTGTCTTGTGCTGAAGTATAGGTGCTAGCTGTTCTAATATTTGGTTTGCCTTGTCACACCTAGTGATCGAATGTCTTTCTAAGACTTAATCCAGAATTTTGTTCCCATCTTCAGAGAATCAGAAAAAATGCTGTTCCCAGATCTGAGATTAGATATTACTTATGTCACTTGCTTTATAAGAGCAGCGTTCTATAGTTATGTTTCACTTCTGTTTTTGCCTTCCTATTGTCATAGCTTCGACTGTTTTGCTCAAGCCAAAAGATATTCAAAATAATTAGTTTAGTCAAACCAAATTTGACTATTTTAGCCAACCAATCTAAGACAGAGGAGATAAACTAAGTGCTATTTGCAGATGATCAGGCACTAATACACTGAAAAATAGAAGCCCTACAAGAACATGTAAATAGACTGAACAGCACAGGCACAAAATACAACATGAAAATCAACATCACCAAAACAGAAGTAATGAATATTGCAAAAGAGAAACATAACATCAACATAACTATAGACGGCTGACAACTAAAACAAGTCACCACTATTGTCCAACAAGAAAATAACTCTAGAGGCAAAATGGCCACTCAACAATACAGTCTTCATCCCAACTTTGTGCTACCAATGCCAGTCCTGGACCTTAGATGCAAGAACAATAAGAAAAATAACACCTACTGAGATTAAATGTGATAGACGATTGACGGGAAACAGCCTGAGAGATAAACTCAGAAAGGAAGAACTAAGGAAAAGCTAGGAATAACCCCCTCCATAGAATATATAAAGAAACAAATAAAATGGTTAGGCCACATGATAAGGCAGAAATATCAAACACAACACGAGCCTTCAAGGAACATTGTGAGAAGGGCCGACCCTGAAAAAGATGGACTGACTGAATATTAGAAACACTAGGAAACATAGATTAATACAATTCTGTGAAGAAAACAGGCTGATAATATGTAACACCTACTTTGAGCAAGAGAAAAGGAAACTATACACATGGAAAAGCCCTGGAGATAGGAAGAGGAATCAAATAGATTACATAATGATAAAAGAAAGGTTCAGTAACAGCATAAAGAAAGCCAAAACCTACCCAGGAGCAGATATTAATTCTGATCACAATCCTGTAATGATTAAAATGAAAATCAAACTAAAGAGAAACAAGCAAAAATCTAATTCATCAACAAATCCACTCGATATAACAGCTTTAAATCAAAAAGATATTAAAGATACCTATACAATACAAGTAAAGAACACATACCAGAAGCTGCTAGAGGAAGGAATTGAACAATACAGAAGAGAAAATACTGATGAAAAAGTAACAACCAAATGGCAATGCATAAAGAAAAGCATACAAAAAGCCTGCGACACCTTACCCAAAAGAGAAAAGAACAAAAAACAAAAATGGATAACTAATACCATCTTAGAAAAAAATGGAAGAAAGGAGACAAGCGAAGAACACTGCCCAATACAATAAAATGGATAATAAGATACGCAAAATGTGCAAAAAGGCAAAAGAAGACTGGCTCAGCCAAAAATGTATAGAAATAGAAACTATGGAAAGCAAACAAGACCTAAGAGGAATGCACACAGAAATAAAGAGAATGACTAATAAAAATAAAATAGCCACAGAAGGTGGATGCATTGCAGACAAAAAAGAAAAAATGCTAACAGACAATAAGGATATCATAGATAGATGGCAGGAATATATAACAGAACTATTTCATGATCAAAGGGACAAGAAACCAGTTATAAAATGTACATCAGGCTATAAAATCTTAAAATCTGAGGTGGAAAAAGCTATAAAAACAATGAAAAGGGGAAAAGCAGCAGGACCTGAAAGCATACAGATAGAGATGATACAGGCACTTGAAGATTTTGGCATTGAAGTGATTACAGACATATGCAACGACATATACCCCACAGGATACATACCAAATGAACTAAAAACATCAACTTTCATTGCATTGCCTAAAAAGAATGGTGCAGTTGAATGCAGTGACTTTAGAACAATAAGCCTAATGAGCCATGTTACAAAAATCTTGCTAAAAGTTATACAAGGAAGGATTCAGAATAAAATCAATACTGAATTAGATTAGCAGCAATTTGGATTTAGGAAAAATAGTGGGACAAAAGAAGCCATATTCTGCATGAGAACATTAATCGAAAATACACAGAAGTAAACAAACCAATATATGCCTGTTTTATAGACTACACCAAAGCTTTTGATAGAGTACACCACAAACAACTTATAGAATGCTTAAAAGAGATACATCTAGATGACATGGATATACGACTAATATGCAATCTATACTGGGAGCAAACAGCAATAATAAAATATAACAAAGAGTTCTCTACACCCATTGATATAAAAAGAGGAGTAAGTCAAGGATGCATCCTATCACCAAGCTTGTTCAATCTATACACTGAGCAAATCTTTAAAAACATCATAGAGATGCCAGACCTACAAATTAATGGAAAGATAATCAATAACCTAAGATATGCTGACGATACTGTACTACTAGCAGAAAATCCTAAAGACCTACAACAATTACTTAATGAAATAAACACGACAAGCAAAAAATATGGACTAGATATGAATATCAAAAAACCTAAAACTATGATCATAAACAAAGAAAATACTCAAAACCCACAAGTGGATATCAAAATTGAAGGAATAGACAGTTCAGAACTATAACTACCATGGACATACTATAACCAGTGATGGAAAATGTACAACTGAAATAAACAAAATAATAGGAATGGCAAAAAGTAATTTTAATGTCATGAAGGACATACTAATATCAAAACAAATAACACCAGAGCTAAAACTAAGAATAGCAAAAGGTTACATCTTCTCAATATTCCTATATGGTGCTGAAACATGGACATTAGACAAGAAAACAGAACAGAGAATTGAAGCCTTTGAAATGTGGATATATAGAAGAATAGGTAGAATTGGATGGAAGGAAAAGAAAACAAATGATGAAGTCTTAAAACAACTAAAAATGAAAAGAGAACTTCTGAACACAATTAGAACAAGACAAATGTGATTCTTGGGCCATGTTAAAAGACACAACAGCCTACTGAAAGTAATCCTGGAGGGGAAAATACAAGGTAAAAGAGGCAGAGGCAGACTAAGATTAACATGGACGAGTAACATCAAAAGATGGACAAATCAACCGATGACAACCTGCACCATCAAAGCAAGAGATAGAGCAGAATGGCGCTCCATGGTAGCCAACCTTCGTTGCGGAGACGGCACTCAATGATGATGATGATGATGAGGAAACATAACAGCAGCAGAGGCAAAAAGAAGGGCAAAAGACCACAAATTATATATCATCCCCTTGTGACTGAAAGGCAAATGAGGAAGGAAAGAAGAAGAAATGTGACCACTTACTATCATCAACATCAACAAGTACCATGCCTAAACTACTGTCGTAGATGATTATGTCTCTCTACAACTCTCGATCTCGACAGTTGTTTATCATTTCTGTTGTTGACCTTCTGCCAAGCCATTCTCTTAAGCTGTCTGTTATCTTTTCTCTTTGCTTCCCTCTATCTCTTCGTCCCTCAATTTTCCCACTTGTGACAATATTCCAGCTGTTCCCTTCTCATTATATGGCCAAAAAATAATAATTGTTTTCTCCTAATTTTGGAAATAATTATCCTAGCTATCTTTTTGCTTTGGCCTCTTTCATAATGTTTTCATTACTTTTCTTCGCTGTTCTTGCTTGGCCTTCTCAAAATTCTTCTGTAAAACCACATTTCTTCAGCTTCCAGTGAATTTCTTGTCTGTTGTCTTACACCTACTCAGACTCACTGACTCAGCCTACCTACTGTCAGTCAGTCCATGAATCATGATTAACATAAAAAAATCAACATGCATTGAATTGCATTGGGCTTGGCATTGGGTTAAGCAAGACTGGCTCTACAGTACTCAGTACAGTGGAAAGCTGTTTTTGCATAGATTCTGCATCTCACCTCTTTTGTACATCTGAGGTTAACACTGTTCTAAGTTATTTAAAATTAATATAAATAATAACACAATTTAAAATAAGTTTTCTTAGTTTTTAAGTTAAAATATAAAAATAAGTTTTAGTTCACATCATCATATTTATATATATCATGATAATTATTAACTATTAACTATTACTATTATAAAAAAAACTAATAAAATAAATATTTTCCAGATTTGCAGAAAGGGGGAAAATTAATAAATATTCAATAGACCTCTAAAAATTATGTCACTTATTTCCGCTGTAATTATGTTTTTTTCTTAACTATTAATTGCATCAGTATAAGATTATTAAGTATACTTTTACTTTATTACTAAAGCAAAGGACCAATATATATCAACCTTCTGTTTGTTCCGCCATTTTTACTCACAAATCTTCAAGATGAAAGACTAGCATTTATTGGCTTGAGATAGTCTTTTAGCCAATGGAAATCCCTGTTTTATTTGATCGCGGTTTTAGGTAACCGGAAACAGAAATCTGCAATCTGGAAACAAATTTGCTTTTATCGTTGACGAGAAATATTTTGCAGCGCAGAGTTATTATCAGGCTAATGCTTATTATTAAGTATTAACATACATCGCTTCACTAGGTATGTGGAATAATTGTCCTAGTATATTTTAATAGATAAATATAAACAAACTTTTATGCTAGATTTTACCCAAAGAAGTTTAATTCTGCGACTACATACAGTGTCGTCTCCGCCATCGTTGATGGACGCCAAAACTTACTACCAGACCTGAGGATCAACTCAGATCCGATGAGCAGATATCTCTATCTAGGACACTGACTGAGGAGACACTATTATTTTGACTATTCTTTTCAATCCTAGTCTATACTTACTTACTTTTTACTAGATCTTAGACTTACTCAACCTAAGAAAGAGTGAATGAAGCAGAACAACTGCCTTCAGTAGCCTTCACCTACACAACACATTATGATTATTATTCATTATTCATTATACACTGATACAGTACTGAGTACTCGTACAGTCTACAGTGAGTTACACACTTTACACAGTATTATCACTATGACTATCAATGGTAGGACGTAACAGTAACAGTAACACACACTTGACTAAGTCAGTGTAGGCTACACTCACCTAGGCTACTTCTAGGCTACTCAGATTCAACTGTGACTGACCTACTACTCATTACAATGATGATTACTTTATTAGAATTTAGCTTTAGTATTGAACCGAACAACTAAACTTAAAACTATTCCTTATAATTTATATTCTATTCTCTGTGACTCTCTCAAGTCTTAGTCTTAGACTAGATCTAGAATTTTTAGTAGTAAATTGTAAATTAGTTACAAATAAAATCATTTCATAAGTGAAGAATATAATTTGCACACACACAGTGACAGTAAGTCTAATAATTCTTATTCTAAAATGTAAAATTATTTACTCTGCCTTCCTTTTTAATGTAATATGTCTGTTGTCCTTTCGAGCCGAAGTCGGCACATAGGGCAGAACTATAATCTCAAAAACAGAAACCTTGCGTGCCAAAATGGCACATATTGCAGAGATCACTGCTTCTAAAATCTATGGTTCTGTTTCCATAACAATGCTTTTTACAATGACAGCTTGTCAAGCCATCGATCAACCTCCTTAGTCGCCTCTTACGACATGCTTGGAAGGTCACAGTGTCACTATTCTTTACTTCTTTATGTAATATGTAGGACCTTATTTTCTCAGAAATTTTAAAATAGGTTTTTTTAAAAAAATTGGATATATAAGTTTGATAGTAGACATAATATAATTATTGTCCTTGTTTGTAGGTGTCAGAATCTAAAAATACCTCATTCATTTCATGTCTACAAATAAAAAATGTAAGGTACTTAGGTAAAAAAAAAGATAAAATATAACACATAATAAGTCAGATAACCATTTATTTAAACAAAACAATTATACCGTCTCTAATAAACATCAGTTTGTGTGCAGGGGCGACCTGGTCCGACACTATTCTGTTGCACTGAGAATGGGTGGGACAATGATGTATATATTGGGAGACAGAAGGTGGAAAGGGGATCTGGAGAGCTTAGTGAGAAAAGCAGATGTAATCAACACCTTACAGGAACAGTCAGTCTGCTTACAATTTGAGAAATGGTGGGACAGTCAGTGGAGCAGATATGAGGGTGCCCTCACTGCAGTGAAACTGATTCAATGAAAAGAATAGAATAGTTAAATAAAAATATTATACTCATCTAAGTGATGAAAACACGTGTTAATTTTAAAAAAACAAGCATAATCGGAATGTCCTGTTTGTTTTTTGAATGAGCAATAGCTAAAAAAAAAATGTAGGTCATTTGAGGTCACTCCCTTCTAACGATGCATAAAAATATTAATTTGTTTTGCTTTTTCATTAACTTTGCAGAGTTTATCTATTTGAAATAACTCAGTTAAGTACCAACAGATTGCTTTAAAATTTAGCACACTTAGAAATGGACTATAAAACAAAATATCAATTTCATTTTGTTGCAACAAAGCTATTATTATTTTTTTTACACCATCTATTCAGATTGAGCACATCGTAAGGTAACATAACTCCCCATTATGGCTTATGTTTATGAGGTTGGGTCATTTAAATTGTTATAGATATAAACTTATAATCATATCTCTTTCTAATTTCACACACTTATGAAATAGACAGTTTAATCAAAATAGCCATACCAGTTCACTGCAACAGAATTATTTCAACAAACAATTACCATAAAATGTAGTAAAATACCCACCTTAGCATGTAAAAATAACTACAACTAGAAAACTGTGGCAAAATTCCAAAATAATTTTCCATGGCATAAGCGAATCCCTCACCTCATTGTGGGTACATAACCAATGTCATGACAACATGGCAATAAATAATAAGATAAACATGACATAATTACCATTAGGTCAAAGACAGTCAAATAACTCAGCTTCTATAAACTCAAATAACTCAGCTTCTATCTTCAAATCACCTTCAAACTGTTCGCAAGTGTGCACAAATGATAATTAATCCAAAATATGTTAATTAACTACAATTATTTCTTTCTCTTAGTGTTTTTTTTATAATTATTTTTTTAGTGACGCAAAATCTTAAAACACTATAAAAACGCATGAGAATTTTAAACTTATGGATAATTTTGAAAACGAGACCTTCTTCTGAAAATGAGAACAACACAAGCAGACAATGGAATGAAGATAAAACTCTACTACATGTTCTAGAATGAGCAGAACTAGTAGATCAGGGAGAAATAAAATGGGATAAAAAGTGAAATTAAATTAAATGACAAAGCGTAAGGGAAATGTACTACAGTTTAAGAGAATTACAAAATTAATAAACCGAAACAAATTAAATAATGTAATGCAAATATTAGATGAAAATCAACCCAGGAGCACCAAATTGGTGTGCTGACTGTAAGTCAGATGCGGATGAGATGAGAAGTTAGGCGGGGAAGCAAACCACATGATTGGACAAAAAGTTTGGATAACAGTTTGCAGAAAGGGGAGGGAAGGTGGTGACTGGGGGTGTGAATGACAGTTCAGAAATAGACATGTACATGCTAGATAGGAAAATGTATGCTAAAGCTTGAATATATGAACAAACAAAGGTAGACATGCCTCGATCCACATTGTGCATAATACAGAATCATAGGAGATTGGATGTAACCATGGGGTACAATCTAAAAGTAGGAATGGGATGGTGGTGGCACAAAAGAAATAGTCAAATATCGGATGGGGGGGGGGGGAATAAAGTAAGATAGTGCTGATATACCCACTGAAAAAGAATAATATGACAGATTAAGTGCTAGTAGATACTTATATATTTGTTGGTATAGAAAAATCATACCATGTAGATGAGTGCCTACATAAGCAGGACTCATTTTGTGATTTGAGAGCAGGAATTTAGGTTCTCATTCCGTTATTTGAAAGCAGATTAATATTGTATCCTGTGGTTTCTGATATTTGAGTAGAGCAAATGTCCTTGACATATTGATTTCCAGGAATTGGAAACCTGATGTGTTAGTTGGCACCTCTGTGGAGGAAGCATTCATTGTGAGCAAAAGAAATGTGCAGAGGTCCTGGAATGTAATTTATATGTGGATGTGACTCACTAGAGCCTGTAACTTTCCTGAAGCTTGAATTTAAGAGTGGTATGAACGATATCATTTGAAATAAATGTCTGAGGAAAATAATCTGGTATAGCGTGGAACGAATTATAAACAAATGAGGAAATTAGATAAATTGCCAATCAACCACTAGTATCATCAGTAATCTAGAACAGACGATGGACATATGTTGGACATGTGATGAGAAGAAATAATAACCAAATAACAAAGCAAGCCCTCATGTGGGAAACCATGTGTAGGAGGAAAAGAGGCGACCCAGAAAGACACTGAGAACATTGATCAGAGAGGCAAAGGCAGCAGGAAGCGGCACCCTCAATGAGATTGAGACGCTTGCACAGAAGTCTGACACTTGGAAAAATAAAATTGTGGGACATAGAGAATCTCAAATTTCTACCCTAAGTGCCGTTTTTCATAAGGACAATAGGTAGATAGATGACCGATATAGATCCTTTGTACGTTGTGCTTAACTTCCGGGTGTTAAAGAGCTGTCCACATGCAAACCATGAATTGGTTCACTTTTGTCAGTCTACCAGTGATAAAAACAGATGTATTTAGAATTGTTTCTTAGGAGTGAGTTATAATGGTGGTATTTTCATACAAGTTTACTCAACTGATTCAC
Organism: Megaustenia siamemsis; assembly: GCA_032433765.1. NCBI lineage: Eukaryota > Metazoa > Mollusca > Gastropoda > Stylommatophora > Ariophantidae > Megaustenia > Megaustenia siamemsis. Next base: position 14,706,941 of record JAVIAB010000106.1, on the reverse strand, counting down.
GTGGTTGTAATACCCATTTAGTTTAACTGTTGACATTGTTTATTTAAATTATTTTTTATTGTGAACAAATTGACAGAAATGAGCCGCCCGTCATTACCAGATCTCAAGCAGCCATCTTGGTCAAGGGATAGATCCCCAACATGGGATAGAGAGAGATCATTGGATGAAGAGTATGGTCACTCATCAGTGAAATCGGAAAATAGGGGTCGCAATCGTAGCAGAGGGCAAAGTAGAGGTGATCAGAATAGTTCTTCGTATAGTGTTGATCCTCAAAATAGAGATGACGAGCAACTATTTCATGGAGAACATGGAAGAAATGGAGGCATGCGAAATAGCAGAGAAAGGCAGAAACAACGAAAACGTGGCAGCAGTGCCAGCAGTAGTAACTCCGCTCATAGTGCCAACTCAGACCGACGTGAAATGGCAGGCACAAATAAAAAATACAAGAATGCTCGATTATTTGTGGCCAACTTTTTTTCCAAAGATGTCACTGAGGATGAATTCTTCAGGCACTTTGATAGATATGGAGAAATAGTTGGTAAGTATAGAGTATTTGTTATCACTGTTATGCACTGGTTTACTTAATTTGGTTCCAAATAAAAATATTTTTTTGTTTACATTTTGCCTGAAGTATTTAGAAAAAAAAAGAACAAGCTTTTTGAGAATTCTTTTAATATGTGTAATTAAAACTTTGAATATTAAATTTTAAAGTATATTAATAATTCAAATAGTCTGTACAATTCAAAGCTTACATTGTATAGCTGTTATGAAGTCGTTTTTGGATACATTAAGCTTTTAACAACAAATACAGCCTTTGTTATTGTTTTTATTATTAATTTTATAGTACTTGTTATTTCACTTTTGCAGATATTTTTGTACATGCAAAGAATTTTGCCTTTGTTCAGTACACGAAGGAGGATCATGCAGTTAGTGCAATAGAGGGTGAAAGAGACAGAACATTGAAAGGCTGGAAGCTAGGTTAGTTATATACATAATGGCAATTGTCAAGTATATCATCTGTGTTTTTTATGCATACTTTATATTTTTCTACAATTTTGTGTTTTTAAATGACATTTAGAATGTATTTATTATTCAACAGTTATACTGCATGTTATTAACACTCTTGGCTGCCTGACTCTCCTAAAGCGTGATCAAATCTTTTAAGAATAAACTTTAAGGAAAGATTAACATTTTGCTCATCTAACATTTTGTGGGTTTTGTCTTTAGGTTATCTAATCTCCGGTCAGTTTGAAAATTTTGATTCAGTCTGCTCCATTTAATCCAGATTGCATGAACTTTGGACACTATGTGGCTATTGTTTGTCAGGTTCTGATTAGTCATTCAGTGACATTATATATCAATTGCAAAACAGCTATAAGGCCTAATGTAAGTGCTGCATGTTTTTTTTTTTTAAAAATAATTTTCACAAGACTTTTGAAAGAAGTGGGTGTGGCATTGACCTAGTTAAGTTTGCTTGATTGTTTAGATTGTTTACATAGAAAAGTAAATGTTTTAGCTCATCTCATTTTTGTCAAACATATCTTCTTTAGAAGAGCAGCATTATATTTTGATCAGTTCTGGTACAAATAAACTGTTTGTTTAATTATACTTTTGTATTTATTGTAAATGTATTTTACTTGTCTTTTGCTATCAGTTTTACTGGCAAAAAAAAAAACTCTTTCTTTTGACGTATCCTATATTGATTTTTAGAAAGGAATTGCAGAGATGACAAACTGATTGGATGGGAAAAAATACACGTTGCGATGATAGAAAAAACCTGGTTTAAGTTGCTTTTAAGATGTCTTTAGAATGATCCAGGAAATATTTGCGATCAAAATTGATTACTTTATGATAAACAGTAGATTCAGAAACAGTTTGATATCACTGAAACATTGATTAGGAGATGATTGTTCTTCTCATACTTAGCGTTTACCCTGGGTGTGGCTCATACTTTGCTTTTGCCCTTTAAGTGGGTGTAGATGTGTTGTGTTGTTAGCTTATAGGAAAGGCACAACATCTACACCATTAGACCTGTCACATCCATCTTTTGCATGGGCAGATTTGTTTAGCAATTTTTGCCGCCGCAGCAACCATTTTGGGCCAACTGTTTTGTACTTTGAAGTGGCAAGGGTTCTTTAAGGTGCATGACTGCGTGTGAGGCTTCTTGTTATTCCAGTTTTCTGAGAGGGCTAGACATGAGATATCAAAACCCAGAGATCAGAGTAAAGCCACGAAGAAATCATAGGGCTCTATTTGTTTAAAATTCCCACCACAAGTTGAACTGAACCCAGAACCTTCCTGTGCAAAGGCCATCTTACCTGTAGACCATCCAGTCCCCATAAGCAGCACAAGATAAAAAAAATGTCTGATGCAATATTACTTGTAAAAGAACTTTGCTTTGATGCATCTTGTGCCTGCTATCTTTATTATTCATTGTCTAAGTAACTATAGCTGGTTGAGTGTATTAGGAGTTTCTGATTGCTGTGCTTGAAGTGGTCCCACAACCACACATTTTCTGGTGGTTTTAACTGGTTATGTTGAAAGATAGGAACAAGGCCTGAAAAAATACATTAATCTTGTATTTTAAGTTGCCTGGCTATAGTTAAAGGTAAACCTGAGATGTAGTCTAGATTGCATACTGAATGAAAGAGTAGAACAATTTATTAACATAATATCGCTGGCTCTGTATCAATTCTGTCTGTGTTTCTAAATGGTTTTAGCTGCTTTGGTATCCTTGCCTCTGTGTGTTTACTATGTCCAATAAAATATTTCAGTAAAGATAAATAATTTTTGCTTTGTCTATTTTTAGTGATATCTCGATCAGAAATTATAGTCTACAATGTAGGCTAATTTTTAGTTTATTGTTAATATGTGTGCATAAACCATTTTCATTACAGATGTTAAAATGGCATGTGAGGATCGTAAACCACCAAGCTTTGGAGGAAGAAGTGGACGAGGTGATAGCAGAGGGGGGAGAGGAGGGTATGTACTATGTGTTGTTAATCATGGGCAGATATTCCTTCATCTGTGTACACGTTCAGATATGAATCTTAATAAGTTCTTAAGATTGGCCAGATCAGAGATGGTGGCAGTCCGTACAACTTTTCCAGGTGAATTAGATTATGTGCTGGTGGTGGCCACATTGTGTATGTAGCTTTCATAGACCAATGAAAAGCATTAGAATAAGTAAACAGAATAATAATGAAAGATACTAACAACATTCACAGTAAGCTAACATCAATCAACCTGAATAAAAGTCTACATCAACAACAGTTGCACAGTCAGAACAGCAGCAGTCTACACAGATCACTTTGAAGTTAAAACAGGAGTAAGACTAGGGTGTATACTATCTCCCCTATTGTTTGTTACCTACATTGACTACATTTTTTTCCCCCGTTTGCCAGCTTTCACCTCTGGCGAAGCCTATAGACAAGGAACTAAATTTTGCACATTGGTCTGTTATTCCCTGGCAGCCATGTGCACAGGAGACCCTCACCTCACAGGCAGATAACTCTGTCCTCAGTTTAAAAAAAAAAAGTAAAGTACCCCCGTCACGCCAAGTGGCGTATAGGGAATATGGTGTTAGTGACCATAAATTTTACAGACCTTCGGCACATGATTTTTGGGGTAATGTGGTCGGTATTACGCCCGTGCCGCTTCACTTTCCCAGAAAAATATCCGGTACCCATTAAAGGCTGGGTGAACCCGGAAGCCGTCGGTTGGGATCGAACCCTACCCCTGTCCTTTGTAGTCCAGTTCACTAACCGCTGAGCTATCGCAGTTCCCTACTGTCCTCAGTGGCACTCATATTTTTTTCCGTCTGAGTAATTGACATTCAATCTGGACCTCCCTATTGAGACCAGGGGTGGTTCCTGCAGAGAGAAGTCACAAATAAAAATTCCATCTGGCTTAGCCAGGATTTGAACTGACTCTTGCTTAGTGACCACTCAGTCCCCTGACTACATATACAAGTTAGTCAACCCATTTGAGATGGAGGAGATTGACAAGCTATCTGTACATAATGAGGCCTTACTACTTGGACAAATAGAAGGCCCCCAAGAACACATAACTAGACTTAACAACGTAGGTACTAAATACAGTATGAAAATCAACACCAACAAGACAGAAGTTTTGAACATCACAAAAGAAAACCAGAACTTCATCATAATAATATAGGGCTGATAATTAAAACAGATGGTAGAATTTAAATACCTGGTAAGTCTAGTGACAAACAATAATTTACAGGTAGTAGAAATAAGACTCAGTATACAACAAAGCTTGCCAAGTCATTGGAAAGATGTCACCAATACTGTCAAACAAGGAAATAATACTTGTGGCAAAATTGGGCACTTCTATATAATACATCCTTCATTCCAACATTTTGCTATTAATGCCAAACCTGGATGCTAGACTCCAGTATAATAAGAAAAATAACCACTACTGGAATGAAATGTATTAGGTGTATGGCAGGAAATCACCAGATAGATAATATCATTGAATACATTAAAATAAATGGATAAAATTGTTTTGGCCATGTGATAAAACAGAAAAATCAAAATACAATGTAACAGGTCTTCAGCAAAAGCTAGAAAAACACCAGGCCCAAGGGGTGACCATGAAAATTTGATTTCGAAAGAGCTCACTGATAATATCTGCAATTGTTAATTTTGTATGGTGCCTCCACTTTGGAAGAGCATGTCAAAGAAGAAAACCTGGCCTATAAAATATCAAAACATTCCCCCTGCAGTGCATCATGTACAACATGGCACTGGCTTTACCAGTTCCCAGAGTGCCAGAATCATTTTCAACTGAGGAAGAAGCATTTTGTGATCTTGAATCATAATAATTAATGGCACATCTGGCTTTACTCACTAAGCACACTGGATCGGCCAGACTCATTTTCAAGCTCTAGTCTCATCAGTCTCTGAATATATGCACTTGTGTCCCACCCATCATCCTCCTTTTCTCTTAAAGAATAAAAAAAAATGTGATGTCCTCTTAGACCAGTCAAAGCATACTAAGTGCCTGAGCTGCCAACAAGCCTGTTGGTTATTTCATTAGACAGGCACCCAGATCACCAAGCTGACTTTAATGTCATCCAAGTGCAGCACTCCTGCCACAAAAGGTGCCTGTCATTCTTTCTTAGTATTGCTTTGTGAGTTTGTCGCAAAACTGTGTTGTTGTTTTTATTATTTGCAATTGTGACATCCATTTAGACTGAAGGAAACAACTTTTGAAAATATGTAGACTAGTGTGATTTGACAGAATGACTAACATTCACAACTATGGTTTTTATTAGCATTTATATATGCACAATTTATATTCATATAGGTATACAGTATTTAGACACTAAATATGGAAATAAAAAATACTAGGCAAGAAAACTAAACTTAGAATATTCAACTCAAATATATTATCAACCCTTACATATGCGTGTGAAAGCTGGAAAACAACAAAAGAGATTGAGAGAAAACTAAAAGCCTTTGAAGAAAAATACTCTCTGTTCAATGGAATGAATTCAAGACTAATATAGGGATAAGAAAAATGGCTATGCAGTCAACAGTCTCATCTACTATTAGGAAGAGAAAATGGACATGTGTTGAGAAGTAACAAGAAAATCTCAAAACAGGCTCTTTTATGGGATACAGAAAAAGAGGAAGACCTAGAGAGACACTTTAAAGAACACTTATAGGAGAAGCAAAATTGGCAGGCATAGGCTCATTAGATAGATTGAATATCTCGGCCACAATAGAGATGGATGGTGAAAAATACTCCGATCCTTATGCAGCGTCTAGCGGCACAGGAAGGATAAAGATCAAGACACATTATTTAATTATTTGAAAGTATTTTAAGTCTTTAAAAAGCACTACATCACATACCATGAGGTATCCTCTCCCAGAATCTATTTTTACTACAGATACATTCACTTTCAAAATTATGTGCAGCCCACATATGTACACACACACATATGTAAGCACTATATTGATAAAGAAGTATTGGTTATGGCCGTTTACTCACAAGTACTTTGTTAGAAACACAAATCATAGAATCAAAAATTAATGAAGATATAGAAATTATTGTGAAAAGAGTTGACATAATTACTCCATAATTTTGAGGTCCAAATGAGCAAAGCTGTAACTGGTGTTCCAGAGTTAAAAGAGTTAACAGCTCTTTCAATACAAGCCTATGTAGTTCTTTCATTACCATGCTTTGATATATACTTAAGTCCTGTATATGTAAATTATTATCAGTTTAGTAAATTGGAAATATTTGTGAAAGATGTTTACTGTAACCAATAAACATTTTTTAAACCTGTTGCAGTCGTCCTGGTGGTCGCTTTGACAGCTCAGAACGAGAAAGATCTCCATTGCGAGAAGACAGAGGTCGAGAGCCCTTTATAGAACCATTCCGCGGTGGTGGTGGATCAAGGCCACCCTTTCAACCTGGCGGGCAAGTAGATATTTTTGAAATTAATAATATTTGAATAGTCACTCCAGTGTGATTCACTGAGACAGATGTTTTTTAACTATTAACATTCTACTTTTCATATACCATGGAATGAATTTAAAGATAGTGCAGAAATAAGAGAAAAGACAAAAGATCCAAATAGTGCAGAAATAAGAGAAAAGACAAAAGATCCAAAAATATCGACAACCAAGAGAAGAAGGTGGTCATATGTTGGCCATGTGATGAGAAGAGACAAAAGAATCTCAAATGGAAACCAGGGGGTAAAAGAAAAAGAGGCAGACATAGATGCATCCAGTTTTAACTATGACTTGACGGTCTACAAAGACTAGACAGGAACAGACATTAACAGCAATCACCTGACGGTGATACAAAGCTTAAAATGGAAATTAGAAACTTAAAGAAGATAAAACAAAGAAAAACAGCTGGAATAATCAGAAATATGATCCAAAGAGAACATAAAGGTAAAGTACGATACTTGAATTAGCATCTTAGCACGCAAATTTTCACCCGTATGTGCTCAGCCGCCTATCCAGAAGTGTTAGGAGTTATCTGGATAGTGTCGCTTCAAGCACCGAAACTCACAATGTGAGGTGGCATTCCTCACCTTTCCAAAGTACTACCCTGGTATCTATTTCTGCCAGTGACTGGGTCAACCGCTGGGGTATTTTTCTTCCAACCACAAGTACAACTCACGCTGCTTCCAGCAGGAATCAGACACGAGTTGTCCGAACGTCGGTAGCCTGGATGGGTGGTTTTCCCAACTGGGCTGCCGATGCCCCCAAGAAAGAAGTATATGAGAACATATTTGAGGTCTCAAAAATTCTGAGCCAGGCATAAATGTCTCAGCCCAACACATTGGGGTAGATTTCTAATTTAACAGTTTTGCCCATGCCACAGCCATATGCCTTCTCTTTTAGACTTTTAACTGTCAATGGTTCTTTAAATTTGCCCAAGTGTACATGGCACTGTCTGTTGTTCACTGTTAGCAGAGGATGTTAGACATTGGATCTCACTACCCAGAGACCAGGGTTTCTATATTTTTCATGACATTAAAATTACTTTTTGCCATTCCTATTCTTTTGTTTATATCAGCTTTACATTCTTCATCACTGGTTATAGTATGTCCAATGTAGTTGTAGCACTAAACTGTCTCCAGGTTTATTCCTTCAACTTTGATATCCACTTATAGGTTTTGAGTATTATCTTTGTTTATGATCATTATTTTAGTCTTTTTGATATTCATATCTAATCCTTGCAACCTAAAAATAAACAGGACAAATTTGAAACAAGTGCAACACGTCAGATACTTTGGCACAATAATAACATCAGATGGAAGATGGACCACAGAAATAAAAATCGGAATAGCTCAGGCCAAAATAGCATTTCAGAAAATAAAAAACTTCTTATGCAACAAATCTATGTCAATAGAAGTGAAAAAAGAGAGTTCATTGGTGCTATATAGAGTCAATTCTGACCTATGGTAGTGAATCATGGACAGTAAACAAACAAATGAAAAGATGATTAGAGGTGGGATTTCTCAGAAGAATGTTGAAAGTTACCTGGACAGCTAAAAATACCAATACAAAAGAGGAGCTCTTTAAAAAACATCAGAAAGAAGCAATATTCTTTGAGCATATCATGAGCACAGGAAAGTTGAAATACTTGGTTACAACTGGGAAAATACAGGGAAAGAGTGATCACAGATGATAAAGAGAGAAAATATTAGATAGCTTGGTGTAGAACAATAAGCCTAATGAGTCATGTTACAAAAATCTTGCTAAAAGTTATACAAGGAAGGATTCAAAATAAAATCAATACTGAATTAGATGAGCAGCAATTTGGATTTAGGAAAAAAAGTGGGACAAAAGAAGCCATATTCTGCATAAGAACATTAATCGAAAAGTACACAGAAGTAAACAAACCAATATATGCCTGCTTCAAAGACTACACCAAAACTTTTTATAGAATACACCACAAACAACTTATAGAATGCCTAAAAGAGATACATCTAGATAACATGGAGGTACAACTAATATGTAATCTATACTGGGAGCAAACAACAATAATAAAATATAACTAGAGAGCTCTACACCCATTGATATAAAAAGAGGAGTAAGACAGGGATGCATCCTATCACCAAGCTTGTTCATTCTATACACTGAGCAAATCTTTAAAAACATCGCAGAGATGCCAGGCCTAAACATTAAATGGAAAGATAATCAATAACCTAAGATATGCTGATGATACTGTACTACTAACAGAAAATCCTAAAAATCTACAATAATTACTTAATGAAATAAACATAAAAAAATATGGACTAGATATGAATATCAAAAAGACTCAAACTATGATCATAAACAAAAAAAAGTATTCAAAACCCACAAGTGGATATCAAAATTGAAGGAATAGACCTGGAGACAGTTCAGAACTACAACTACCTTGAACATACTATAACCAGTGATGGATAATGTACAACTGAAATAAACAAAATAATAGGAATGGCAAAAAGTAATTTTAATATCATGAAAAATATACTAACATCAAAACAAATAACACCAGGGCTAAAACTAAGAATAGTAAAATGTTATATCTTCTCAATATTCCTATATGGTGCAGGAACATGGACATTAGACAAGAAAACAGAACAGAGAATTGAATCTTTTGAAATGTGGATATATAGATGAATAGGTAGAATTGGATGGAAGGAAAAGAAAACAAACGACGAAGTCTTAAAACAACAAAAAATGAAAAGAGAACTACTAAACACGATTCAAACAAGACAAATGCGATTTATGGGCCATGTTAAAAGACACAACAGCCTACTAAAAGTAATCTTGGAGGGGAAAATACATGGTAAAAGAGACAGACCAAGACTAACATGGACAAGTAACATCAAAAGATGGACAAATCAGTCTATGACAACTTGCACCATCAAAGCAAGAGACAGAGCTGAATGGCGCTCCATGGTAGCCAACCTTCATTGCGGAGATGGCACATGATGATGAATACAGGATCATCAGCATATCTTAGGTTATTATCTTTCCATTAATGTTTGGGCCTGGTATCTTTGTGATGTTTTTAATTTGCTGAGTGTATGAATTGAACAAGCTTGATGAATCCCTGTCTTACTCATCTTTTTATATCAATAGGTGAGTTCTCTTTGTTATATTTTATTATTGCAGTTTGCTCCCAGTGTTACATATTAGTCGTATGTCTGTGTCATTTAGATGTATATCTTTTAGGTATTCTATAAGTTGTTTACAATGTATTCTATCAAAAGCTTTGGTGCAGTTTATGGAGCAAGCATATATTGGTTTGATTATTTTTGAGTACTTTTTGATTAATGTCCTCATATAGAGTTTGTTGAATTAGGTGATTCATTTTAGCAGTGCTATTTACATCTGAGATTATTTTCCACAGAGACTTTGTACCTAGAGACCCATATATGTCAGAACAACTCAGGAGAGGTTACCAGGACCCTTGGATGGCTGATGATTCATACAGGTAGTTAAATGATGCATTGTGAATGCTATTAACTAACTTGTTTGACAAATCACTGTTGCTGATATAAAGTGCTGTGATAGTAAAGGAAGGTGGACATAGGCAGCCATGTGATATGGAGAAATAGCAGGAAGGTGGGCATAGGCAGCCATGTGATAAGGAGAAATAGCAGGAAGGTGGGCATAGGCAGCCATGTGATAAGGAGAAATAGCAGGAAGGTGGGCATAGGCAGCCATGTGATAAGGAGAAATAGCAGGAAGGTGGGCATATGCAGCCATGTGATAAGGAGAAATAGCAGGAAGGTGGGCTTAGGCAGCCATGTGATAAGGAGAAATAGCAGGAAGGTGGGCTTAGGCAGCCATGATGAGTAATAGCAGGAAGGTGGGCTTAGGCAGCCATGATGAGTAATAGCAGGAAGGTGGGCTTAGGCAGCCATGTGATAAGGAGAAATAGCAGGAAGGTGGGCTTAGGCAGCCATGATGAGTAATAGCAGGAAGGTGGGCTTAGGCAGCCATGATGAGTAATAGCAGGAAGGTGGGCTTAGGCAGCCATGATGAGTAATAGCAGGAAGGTGGGCTTAGGCAGCCATGATGAGTAATAGCAGGAAGGTGGGCATAAGCAGCCATGTGATAAGGAGAAATAGCAGGAAGGTGGGCATAGGCAGCCATGTGATGAGGAGAAATAGCAAGAGAATTGCACAGCAGGCCTTCAAATGGGAAACATTGAGAAAGGAGATGTCAGCCCTATTAAGAAAAACACTGATAAGAGTGGCAAGAACTTATTTTTTAATCAGGCATTAACTTATTTATTTGAATTGAGAGTTCAGAATAGGAACACAAATGTATGTTTACCAATTCCACAAAGGGAACTCTGATTATTTGTCTCAGAGACATTCTCTGATCTCCAGTCATTTATGACCCAAAATGGATCACTTGGACTGGATGTGCTGTTTGTATATTCAGGTGGGCACCACAAATTCGTCATTATGTTTGGCTACAACCAATGAAACATTGAGTTTGAGTCACAAAGAGTTGTTTGATGTCACCGACAACCAAGAAAATTTACCTGGTCAAAGGGGAAAATGACCAATTTGTTGAAATTTTTGTCGGTAAATTTTTATCATTTTATAGGATTGTATCTCACAAAATTGGCAAAAAATCCTACATCGATAGAAACAAATTATACACTCGTGGGTCACCGGAAGTAGTAATTAGGGAAGGGGGGGGGTGTTTGAGCACCACAAATTATCACATTTCTACGGTTAAGACTGTTATCTTATGTAACACCCCTGGAAAAATCTATCCTTCTTCAGCAATTATAACTTATTCAGACTGGGATTCCAGATTCTCTTATGAAATCTGCTGCATGTTTCAGGGATATGGTCACAGGTCACACAAAAACGTTTCTCTTCCAAGGTAATGAGCGTGAGTCTTCATTTTCCTCCTCAAGTCTGTGTATTGAGGGGTAGTCTTACTGAATGTGTTTTGCTGTCATACTTGGGAGCAGAGATGCCAAACAGTAACAGAACTGAAAGCTGTCAGCAACTTATAGCTGATGGCTTGCATCAGGATTGGTGAATCAGACCCTACTCCACCTCTTCGCTGTGCCCCTACTAACAGGCTAACAAGTCTTGTCTGGCAAAGTGAGCAGGGATCAAGAGGGAAAGTATCCCTGTGCTGAAGTCAAGTGTGTTGAGCCGAAAAGTGCAAATATCACAGTTCTACTACAAACCACAACACATTTACGACCCACTTAATATCCCTTTAAGAGTGGATCATGAAGAGGTATAACTTTTTCTTTAGTCATCGGGTGAACACAAACGAATGCTGTCATGTTTGATATGGTCAGTGGCACAGGCTGGTGGTAACTATAAATGCATTTTTAAAAAGTCTAAGATTAGTGGAGAGTGACCAGATGTTGACCAATTCTTGTGTACCATACTATGGGTGACTGAATTGAATGAGAGATTCTGTTTTTGTTCTACATGGAGCTGCAAGATATTTTGGCTACTAGCTGCTCTGCCAGTCCATTGTTAAGGAGGAAAGAAAGAACCCCCATCATAGACCCCATATTTTTTAAATAGATTTTTGGCACATGATTTTTGGGGTAATATGATCAGTATTATACCCGTGATGCTTTACTTTCCCAGGGAAAAAAAAATCAGGTACCCATTTTTAAGGCTAGGTGAACCTGGAAACCATTGATCAGGATCAAACTCGACCTCTTGTCCTTTGTAGCCTTCACTAACGACTGAGCTATCGCAGCTTGCACTATATTGAGATTATATACCTATAAATAAAAACCAAAGTTGCAGTTGATAAAAAAAAAACGTTTTATGCCGACAATAATCAAAGGTTTTGTTTATAGTTGGTGCAGGGTAAATGCTCTCACGGTGTCAGGTGATAGCATGCAACCACTATTACATATTACCAAATCACATAGTGTAAGTTTTGACAATACTCTAAGTTTGGTGCTCTGGTCCTGGCCTTGACAATAATGCAGCCCTCAGTCGACCTTAAGTTAGCTACCACTGTCCTAAATGATGTTTTTTTTTTTTTTTTTTTGCAATTTTGCAATAATTAAGTCATAAATGGGTCCAGTAATGTTGGGTGCACCTAGAAATCGTTGATCATCCTCAGTAGATAAGTTCGCTGCTCAACAGTGGCGCGTCAAGAACAAGAAGAATAGCACTAAAATAACATTTTTTTATAATGTTTTGAGAAAGAATAATAGCATTATAATTACTTGGTAATTAAAATAATAATATTATTATTTATACCACGAAATGAATGTATCATTAAAACGACTTGTGGTATTGTTATATATCCATAGAAGAGATCCATACGCAGAACCAGAGAGATACAGAGATCCCTACAGACAAAGAGCACCACCACCCCCCATTGAATGTGAAATATTTGTCCACAGTGCTCAGTTTCGGTAAGAGGAACTCTTCTTTTTCAACTACTGCTACTAGACATTAACTTTGGCCAATATTGTAACATTAATGTCAAATTATTTTAGATAGGAAATTAAACGCCTGTGAAAACAAATGTCTTCGTAGGATCTCAAACATAAGCTGGAAAGAATACATTTCTCTCTCTCTGCGATCAAGACTCAGTCAGAGTAGGATTCCAGACTCTCACATGAAGTCAGCTGTCAGGTTAAGTGTGTTGATCGCTCCCACAGACAGAGCATCACAATTAGAGTCTGCCAGATCCACTCTGATTGAACACCCGTTAAAACGTTGCACCGTGTTCTGCGCCAGTGGCCCAGTGCATCTGATTTCAGCCAGCATTTTATTCAGGTTTGCATTACTTAGCCTTTGATTGTCCCTAATCTTCCTGCAAGGCAGCAGATGATCTTTTCTGTAGGGGGATTCTGCCCTTAGATGTTCTGCCCTCCCAGGTTTACAAGCACCATCTCAATACATTTCAAATGAACAGATGGGAGATGAATCAAAATAAGAATACTTGTCAGGCTTTATTAGAATAGAAGAGGGCTTTGGAAGGTAGAGTATTCCAAAAACAGGTTCTTCTTGTGTAAAACATCAGGAAACAGAAAATGGAAGACCTAGAAAGAAACTAAAAAAAAAAATACTTAAAAGAGAAACAAAGTTGGCAGAATATTCAGTTTAGAATCAGAATAGTTAAAGCAGCAATGTCTTTCAGAAGCCTTGAAAAGTTGTGGAAATCGAAACTCATCAGCACAGACACAAAACTTAGACTATTCAAATCAAATGTACTGTCAACCCTTACATATGCGTTTGAAAGCTGGAAAACAACAAGAGACACAGAAACAATTTTGAATGCATTTGAAAATAAATGTCTAAGGAAAATACTTGGTATAGCATGGAATGAATTCAAAACAAATGAGGAAATTAGAGAAATCGCCAATCAACCACTAATATCTTCAGTAATCAAGAAAAGATGATGGTCATGTGTTGGACATGTGATGAGAAGAGATAATAACCGAATAGCAAAGCAAGCCCTCATGTGGGAAACAACAGGTAATAGGAAGATCTAGAGAGACACTGAGTAGAACATTGATGAGAAAGGCAAGAGCAGCAGGAATCGGCTCCCTCAGTGAGATAGAGCTGCTTGCACAGAACAGAGACAAATGGAGAGATTTGATAAAAGATCTTTACAAGGATTGAAAACTGCTAGAATAAAAATTTAGATAAGAGGAGTATCTGGGTCTACGTCCTATGGGTCGGCTATGGCTCGAAAGGTCAATAGATAGATAGATAGAAAGCTGGCAGGCATTGGCTCATTAGGTAAGATCGAATCTCTTGCCAAGAAAAGAGATAGATGGTGAAGAACACTATGAGCCCTATCTGCACTGGAATAATCATGATCAAGATTTTATTTGTTAAAAGATGCTGTCTAAAGTATCTCATGTTACATGTTTATGGTTGTTTCCCAACACAGCCCACACCACAATGGTGCAACCCCCAACTTTTTTATTTTCTTAATTTTTCGTTTTATTTTCTTCCTCTTGTATCTTAATTTATCATTGTTTTGTTTTCTTCCTCTTATCGCATCAGATTATAAGATTTGTAGCATTAAGTTGATGTTTGAAGGGCTTTTTACCATTCTTACAGGGCATACGGAGACGCTGTAGAAAGAAGAGTCAGAGAAAATAATATCATCACAGCTGTGTCAATCATGCCTGAAGGGAGGACATCCCAGCAGTTGGTAGAAGATTTGGCCACCCAGGGTTGTCTGTTTGCCATCTTCATTAACCCTCAGAACGAGATGCATCGATCTCTCACACTCAATATTCTGCACAGCACACCACAGGGTATGTAAATCAGATTGGGTGAGGTTGTTTAGTTAGTTCAAGATCACCGGAAGAAGGCAAGGCAGCAACAAAGCTGGAAACTGACCAGAAACTCGTAGCTGAATTTTTGTATCAGGAATGGTGAACCAGAATCATCCAGACCCTACTTCACCTCCTCGCAGTGCCTTTAGAAACAGACAAACCTGTCTAGTTTGGTCAAGTGAGTGGGGACTGATGAGAGAAGGTAACAAGTACTCGAAAATGTCATGCTGATGTCGGCTGTGTGGGGGGAAAAAAACGTTAATAAATCACAGCACAACGCGTCTATCCCCACTTAATGTCCTTTTCAGTACAGATGACAAAGAGGACTATCAATAACTTTAATAGTTATTGGATTAACGCTAGAAAGAGAATGAGAAAAAGATCACTGAAATAATAGATAGCTTTTTCTTTGATGAGAGCTCACACATCTATTGATCACACATTATTTCATGACATTTAGAATTTGAAGTGTAAAATGTTGGTAAAGCAGTATGTTGTGTTTAACTAAAGTTAACATGCTTAGCGTTTGTGCTTTTCATTAAAATTAAACTGGTGTCACAGACTTGTGTTTCTATTTTAACTGCAATAAAATTGCTGAAATGAGAAAAACATGCAGGATGAACACAGTTTGAGTACATTATTGTGTTAATGTCAGAAAATAATTAAAAAAAATGGAAACAAAAAAATCCTTTCATGTGTACTGTTTATATCTTCACAGTTATTGAATATATTGATTCCTGTGTGACTTGCTTGTTTGACTGACTGCTGGGTTTCACTTACTATTTCATCTTCATTTATCTCTTTTTGATCTACTAGTTTTATTAACTCAAGAAGATGTCGTAGAGTTATCTGCACTTTGTTTTTGTTGTCCTTGTTTTCTGAAGGCCACACATAGGCCAAAAACATCATGATTTTGTTATGTTCTTTTTTTGTAAACGGTCACCAGACTTGTGTATGAGTGTTTGTTACAGCCCACCATTTGCTACTGGTACGCATTATTTTTGCTTGTGATTGTGCTGTAAAAGACAAATAAAATAAATAATAGTTCTCTGAGTTATTGATCTTATATGCATTTTCACTATTGAACAAATGTCTTTTTGTACCACACAGAACACAGAAATATGCCACTTGATGATGCTATAGCATTGGTGGGTCGAAGCTTTATCAAATATGTTGATGGCTTGCGTGAGAAAGCACAAGCTGCAGCTGCTCCTCTGCCGTCATCAAGTCGTGGTTTCCTGCCACCATCCTCGGAGGTCACTTATCTTTTGAACCTGTTGGCTGACAATCGGGCAGTGACAACCCCTGAGTTGGACACGGTTATCAAGTATCTTCAGGAACGACGACAGAAACTTGCTGAGACAGAGAGTCGTCCAGTTTTATCAGATGGTTAGATAATTCTTTTTTTTTTTTTTTGCGTGCATTTTTAAAAAAGAATGATTTTGTTTAATTGCAGCCACTTTCAACTGGTGATTGGTTGTTTTTTAGCTAATGATAAAGGGTTTTTAGCTTATTACATGATCGTATTTGTTTCTTATTTGCATCATGTTTCCAATATTTTTAATATAAAATTTAAAATAATGTTATAGTTTAATAGGAGCTTGACTTTCTGTGGTAATTTTGATAAATAATTTAATTTTTTTTTTTTTTTAATTACATTTAACACCATGGTATGTGGGCTCGTACATAAATAAATATAATGATAAAAGTGTTGTGTCTGATTTCTGTGTGAAATATGGCCTTATATGATAATTGATATCTTCTTCAGTGACCAGCTAGTGCTATACATTTAGACCAGCTTGGGTCACAAACAAGATGGTGTGTTTGAGGTCTTTACTGGTTGCCTATAATGTGTCATGAAGGGTTGTTTCTGGGTGCCATATTTGTGTTCTTACGATGTTGATAGTGCTGCAGTCCTGTAGCGTATGCTCTGGAGTTTGTTGGGATGCTTCGCAGTCACATGTTGCAAAATCACTGAGTCCTGTCTCTTGTAGGTGTGCTCTGAGGCCACAATGACCTGTTCTGAATATCTTAGTATGATCATATCTGCTAAGTTTGTTTAAGCTATCAGGTTGTGGTTCATATCATATTTTCAATGTAACTCCCTCCATTCTGTTTTCCTTGCTTGTTTCAAGACTGTTTTTATTTCTTTGAGGCTCTGGGTTTGGTTGGTCTGTTGAAGGCCTGGTTTTGCGAGTTCTATCTACTTTCTCGTTTCCAGGAATGCCAGAGTTACCTGGCATTCACTGCAGGATGACAGGTTCTGTCTTTTCTGACAGCGAACATTTGTTCTTTACTTTTTGAATGAGTCTGTCTTGTGTGTAGAAAATTAGCAGCAATCCCTAAATTCAACCCTTTTCATATTTTGTTTTAATCTTTCCAGTGTTAACTATGATTTTTTTTAAAATCCTCTCTGTGTTGTTAGTCACATTTAAGAATTAAATAATAGTAACAGTAGCAGTCACATGTTATTTAGGTAGTAAGTGGTAGGGTGTAACATACACTCCTACAAAGTATGGTGACAACGTTACACAAAAGAACAATACAGAATATGTTGATGGCTAATGTGAGAAAGAACAAGGACATATTTTGTGTTTTCCGTTTCTGTAAAGCTGTCCCTCCATACTTTGTAGGGGTGTATGTTACACCCCACCATTTGCTAGCAGCCTTACCGCAGCACTGTGATTATATGCCTGCGTCCTATTTGAAGTAGCTTTCAGTTATTTAACATAGATATGCCCCAGCCTGTACAGATTTAATTGAATAGCTTTAATATTTACTATAATTTGTAAACATTATATTTAGGTCAGCAATTAAAACTACTGATGAATTATTTCAATTTGTTTTTATTTTTTGTAACAGACAGCTTTGGCAAGGCTCCACAACCACCGCAGCGTTTAGACCAAACTCATTCTCCCACTCAGGAGATGGCTTCAGCTAACAGCAAAGATGCCACATCATTACATCAAGACCTCACAAGCAAGATTCTCAGCTTATTCTCTGGTGCAGGAGGCAGCGTTCAGGGCGTTCCGCCTGCTAATGGGACGCAGCAATCGTCTGTGTCCAAACTTCCTTCAGGAACACCAGCTCCTCCCCCACCACCACAAGCCCCAGTTCCTTCAAATGCTAGTCTCATCAACTTTGACAACCCTAATGTACAGAAGGCACTGGACAATCTCATTCAGAGCTCACCTAATTTGCTGAAAACCATAAACACCAAAGGTCCATTATCAGCATCTCAGATGGGCAGTGTATCCAACAGCATCGGGACTATGAGCAGTGCATCTGGCACCATGGGGGCTATTAGCAGTGCATCTGGTGCCATGGGGGCTATGGGCAATGCATCCAGTACCATGGGAGTCATGGGTAATGCATCTGGCAACATGGGAGCCTTGGGTGGTGCATCTGGCAACATGGGGGCCTTGGGCGGTGCATCTGGCAACATGGGGGCCTTGGGCGGTGCATCTGGCAACATGGGCGCCATGGGCAATACATCTAGTACCATGGGAATTTTGGGCAGTGGAATTTATGGGCATGTTGGAGGACAGATGCATAATAATCAAAGCCAGGCAATTTTAACAGGTGGCTATGGAATAGCACAAGGGCAGCTGATGCAATCTCTAGGACAAGGTATGCAGGGATCTCATTCACCATCTCTTCAAGGCATGTACAACATGTCAGGGCAGGGAATCCAGGAACTCATGTCACAAGCCTATGGCCTGCCTTCTCAGCCCAGATATTGATTTTATTATTTTGATACATTACTTAAAAATGTTTCCTAAAGGTTTAAATTGCAGCTGCTTCTGACGGTTGTGTTCAGGCGTGAGTTTGAAATATCTTGGTTGTGGGGCAGAAGTACTCTACTCTTGGGTAAAATAGAAAGATAATTGGAATAGAATTTATCTAGGAACAGAAACGAGATTAGCAAGTCCTCACTGGTTATTGGTAATAATTCACACAGTTCGTGTTATATAAATTATAATTTTTAATTCATTAGAAGAATTAAATCCTTGTTTGCCATGTTCCTTATATCTGGCACAGCAGAGAGTTTTAATGAACTGAGCTAGATCTTTTAATGTTCCACTTATATATCTTGTAATTGGAATTCATTCGGTATCACTAAGCAAAACCACTCTGTATGTTTGTTGCTAATCAAAGTCTATTTAACAAAATATATCATGTATAACGATACATCAAATTAATGGAATCACAGTTGATGTGACATAACAGTATTTTGAGTAAATACTTTAGTGAAGAGTTAGAATGTAAAGAAATAACAAATGTAACAAAATATCCACATATTTGTATTATTCTAAAATGTTTACAGTTACCCAAACTATTTTTTTGCAATTATGTCCACTTATATCATTGATGGTTGAGTATTAGATCCAGAATTTGAAGTTTAATTGAATGGAAAATAGTTATACTTTAGTAGAATCTTCGCTCCTAAAGAAATACCTGCAAAAACTATGTATTTATGTATACATTTAAGATAAAATTATATATTTTAGCTCTGGTAAACCTCTAAAAGGATGGGTTAGCTAAGTCACAGAGGTCTCGCTCCTCTTGCAGAACACCAAGGTTCAAAACATGTCCTCCGTTTGATCCAGAAAATAAAAGGGTCATGAGAGAGAGCTCCATTTGTTCCAGTCAGACCTAATGGTATTTGGTCAGAAAATAAAATAGATTGTGGGAGAGATTGCACTCTCCTAAAAGATGTGCCAATGAGAGATAGAAAGCCAGCACACCACTCCCCAGTTGCAATAAAGCAGTGAAATGTGTTTACTGTTAAGCCTTTTTTTTTATGATCTTCAGTTGTCATATAACCCAGTACTTACTTGACTAACCAGCTGAATAATCTAACATAACCTCTCATCGGCCTGATCAGTTTCATCACAGATAGATAGAGAGTGCTGTTTTGGTCCAAGATGGAGGGTTGATTTTCTCCATGGATGGTTGACCAGTTGCCTAACAAGCCACCATCATGAAACATCTATTGATATGAAACAATAATATTCACTCTTAAAAATGACTGGGGTGAGAGGCAACAACATTAGCTCCCTTGCTGAGATTAGGAAGCTCACTCAGAACAGGAACATGTGGTGAGTTACATGTGCAAGTTCTGACACATGATAACAAAGATCACAGGACATAAGAGTCTAGAATTTCTGTCTTATGTGCCATCTTCTGTTCGAAAGGGCAACAGAATTTAAACAGTGATAATTGTTTTGAGAAAAAAACTCTTCCTGTTTATTTTGATGGTATTAAATGTTCAGATTGTGAGTCGAAGTGCATAGTTTTTTTTTTGTTTTTTTTTTTATAGTATTTTATAAATGTATATCTCATTTATTTCACACTACTATTGAAACATCAAGATTTGAATTGCTGCTTTTTAAAAGCATTCTAAATGCAAGTAGTTCATGAATGTTTAAGGGAGTGTCTGTGGTATTCTTGATTATTTGTTATATTCTTACCAATTTATGTCAGTGAGGCTCAATCTTATGTCAGTGAGCTTCAATCTTATGTCAGTGATTAGGAAGCTTTATATTTGTGAGATACCTTCAATATCGGGAGCCGCGATAGCTCAGTGGTTAGTGAACTGGACTACCACGGACAAGGGGTAGGGTTCGATCCCAACCGACGGCTTCCGGGTTCACCCAGCCTTAAATGGGTACCGGATTTTTTTCTGGGAAAGTAAAGCAGCACGGGCGTAATACTGACCACATTACCCCAAAAATCATGTGCTGAAGGTCTGTAAAATATAGGGTCACTAACACCATATTTCCCTATACGCCACTTGGCGTGACGGAGATACTTTACTTTTTTTACTTACCTTCAATATCCCACACAAATTTTGACATTTTTATTGTAAAGTTAAGTCAAGTGGTTGGATTATTTGTCTTTTGGGTGGCTGGGTTTGACTCCAAGCTACCAACCTTTCTGACATAGCTTTTGGGAGCTCATCCAACAGTTGAAAATGGGTAGCAAATAATAAATGTACAGATGACTATAGAAATAGACATTAGCACTATGTTCCCCATAAACAAGCACCTTTTACTTTTCTTTTAAATATTGCAAATACATGAGTGATTATTCGATGGAAGTGATAACATGCATTATTGATTGTTACTAACACAACTATTACAAACCATTTTTCTCTCATCCAAAAAGATTTTATTTTAAATATTTGAAAAGGGCTAGCTGTGTGATCTAGAGGTAAGACATCTGCCTCCGGATAGAGAGGTCTCAGGTTCAATTCACACCAAAACCTGTGGGAATAATTCAAAATTGAGTCTGTGGGATTACTCTCCCCTGGTAGTGTGATCTGATGTTTACCTCTCAGGAAAATTGTGAAAAACCCGGAGGTTTCATGTGCACTCACGCACATTAAAGAAACCTTGGCAATCAACAAAAAACAGTTGACCAAAAATGACAGTTGTCCTGGCAAAAATTGTGAAGCAAATGTAGCCATGCCAATGATAGATGTGTGTAGCCTAAATGAGCAGATTTCACGGCTTTGTCCTTAAATTAGCAGCACAGCACACCCCACTTAACGGGTAAATGCTAAGATGGAGTAGAAATAGTTGAAAATGGGGGACTTGGTGGTCTAGAAATAAGGAGTTGGTCTCTGGATGAGAAGGTTCCAGGTTCAAATCCTGCCACAGGCAGTGGGGAGTTTAAAAGTCTGAAAGAGTAGCTGCCCTAAGCAAAATCTACCCATGTCGCTAATGTTTTGGGTTAGAAGAAGAGTAAGTCCATACAGATGTGGGAAACGTCGAACCATGGACTCAAAGAGAAGATAAAGGAAAGTATAATCAAAGACATTTGTTAAAGAAAAGTCAAGATAAACCAGCATCTTATAGAAACAAACAATAACTCATGATATAGTCTGTAGCTTCATCTCAAAATACATTTTTGTTGCAATGATCTTGGGCTGTTGTTATCACTGTTGACTCTTGAAACTGTAAAGTTTGAAACTTTACTGGCTGGAAGTAGCTGTTATTTGATGTTTGTCTCAGAGATTCTCATGAATTGTAGCAAAAGGCCCAGGTAAGATGACGCAAGGAGGGCTAGTATGCCATTCATACAATATTATCAACTAACAGTGGCTTATTTTGTCTCATATTTAGAAAAAGGGAGTGCAATGTTGTTGAAAAAAAAAAAACCAGGCCACAGCGTACAAGAATAGCATTGTGGAAAGTCAACAGAACTCACAATGAACCGTAGAACATAGATTTGTATGGAGGTGTGATAACTTGTGAGTGTTATTTCATTTATCAGATGGTTTTCGTGTACCAGCTGTGGTTTTATAAGTTGATTGATATGTTTAAAGTGTGAAATATATATTGTTTAGTATGAGAGCATTCTTGATCCTTCCAGTGCCGCTAGTCATTGCACAGGGCTCATAGTGTAGTAATATATCTTTACAATTGAGCCAGCAAAACATCAGCCCAATCATGTCATATTTAAACATTTATATTCTAGGTTATAGTGTATATTGGACATTATAATATTGAAATGTTGGCAAAAAAGACAATTGACAAATACATTATGGAGCACTCAATGATGATCACTCCTGCTAACAATAAGATGTTGAAAATTATGGTGATCTTGAACATTTTTTATGCAAGTTAGATTAATATTTGCTGAAAATAATTGCACCATTTTAGTCTACTGAAGTGCAGAAATAACTTCTGCAGCGATCATCTTTTCTAGTATGGGTCATGAACAGGACCATGCATTTGAGATCTTCACCAATTCTCCTAAATTCAATTGCAGAGTTAATTTATTTTATTTATTATATTTTTTTTTAATGGTCTGGATTAAACATCACTCTAAATTATCCATCATGGTAGAACTATCCCAAGGATAGGGGTTCCCATCTTTTTAATTAAAAAATACAAACTGTAACACTGGAAATGATTGGCTACTTTTTTTTCTTGACATTTCTCTTTTATGTTTTGTATAGAATTATTGTACTACTGTGCTGAATCATTGCAGCATTTATTTCTAATTGTAATTCACATCACCACAATGATTGATCTGTGTAAAACTGACTGTAATGTTAAAAGAATAATTTGTATAATAGTTCAGAGATATTGCATACATTAATTTCTAGAAGTGTCTTAACATGTCGAGACTATAATGGAAAATACATTCTAAATTTAAATGTGTTTTGTTTTTTGCATTGTCTAGTTTTTTTTGTAGGAGGATGAGGTTTTTTGTTTTGAAAGATGCAAGAACACAAGTTGATGTAGTTGTTGGACATTAAAAAATGATGAAGCACATCATGTAGAGTTGCTTGCAAGGTCTAGTAGTGCTAAAGTTGTCATGGTCTGGGCTGCCAAGGGAGAGAAACCAATAAATGGTGAATTCATGCAACACAACCCAACAGTCTCACGTGTGATTGGGGGTTTGGACAAATATAGTTATAACATTTATCTTTTCTCTCCCACATATCATTAAAATAGTTTACAGCTGCTGCTATCAAGTCCTGAGTGTTGTCATAGCAGGAGATCGGAAAACGACCAATTGGTGGCTCTTTTTTCACATTAAACAATGTATATGGGGGGGGGAGCAATGGAAACAAATTAAAGACTCAGTGGTAATTAAGAAAGGTAAGAGTAGATGTGTAGATGTTTGAGACAGAAAAATGTCAAATTTGGAAGAATTTGTGTTTTGATGTTCTTAATTCTACTAACTATTGACCTTTCGAGCCGTAACCGGCCCATAGGGCGTAGACCAAGATACACCTTCTCCTATATGAATTTTTGTTCTAGCAGTTTTCTTTTAAAGATATTTTATCAAATCTCGCCAAGAAACGTAGACCTGATTTAATTCTACTACAGTATCATAATCTAGGGTTAATAGTCCTTTGGTACATTATTTTTGTTCATTTGGCAGCACCATCTTTCTTTCTCAGACAAGTTCAGTACTTATTTAAGGCTATGGGTCAAACTCAACATCTTGTCATAGGTGGTCCAGCTTGATAAACACTGATAACTTGTGCTCCTAGGAAGTCAGGATACAAGACAAACATTCTACACATTAAAGTCTACGACAAGCTTAAATGCTTCTGCCGGTTAGCAGTCAGCAAATCCATAATGGCAAACATTCCCTGACTCCTTTTTAGCCTGATTTGTCACCTCGGAATGCACTTTTTTTTAGAGTTCAACAACAACAACCCCCCCCCCCCCTCCCCTCCCATTGAAGGCACAAAAATTAACAGCGTGAAGGTGAAGACGATTTTCACATTTGCAAGTTTGAAAGAAATTGAACAAATGTTTGTTCAGAAACATGTCATCATCATGTGCCATACCGGTTGGTGTAAGCAATCATGTCCTTTCACAATTCTCTGCACACAGTGCATCATATCAGTTGTATTGTTGACTGTTTTCCATGCCATGACACCAAGCTATCTAGTATCTTCTCTCTTAGTCATCTGCGATCTCTCTTTCCCTGTATTTTGCTAGTTGTAACCAAGTATTCCAACTTTCCTCTTCTTATGATATGCCAGGAAAATGTACATTGTTTCTTTCAGATGTTTTATGGGAGCTCTCTTTTTGTGTTGATTACATTTACATTTTGTGTTGAATTCTCTTTGAGAATTCCCTTGTTGGTCTTTTTATATACATGTATAACATGTGACAATAACTTATCACGCAGAGTGTTGTAGTATTATCTGTTATTGTCACTATACAAATATGGTGAAATTTAGTATTAAACTTTGCTGAAAATGAAATTCTATGGGATATCCTTTATCTTTATGCAAGATGAGGGGAGGGAGAGAGCTTTTTCTAACTCATAGTAGGCTTGTTTTTGATATATTAGAAGAATATAAAGATGAATTTAATATGTTATGTCTTCAACGCAATATTTCATTACTAGGGTTTGGTGATAAAAACCAGCAATATCCAATAAAGATGAATGAGTTGGATGTTGTGACTGATAGGTCTTATCAGAGTGATCCATCCACATCAATATGCATATCTATCTTATATTATCTAGTGATGAAACCAGACACCTATGGGCATGCCTGAAGTGCAGTTATATAGATTATGTCAGTCAGTGAGGAATGGGAACACATTTTACCTATACATTATATATATATATGCCACTTATTGTTAGTTTTAAATGTCATGATCATATTAATTATTTGAACATTGATATAATGGTGTCATCTACTCTCTGAATATGGTAGAGTTCAATTTTTGCTTACATTAACTGACATCTGTATTGTATGTCATTTTAGTTCAACCCTATATTGTTGTCATGATAAAATCATTTATACTTGCCCATTGTTTGTTCAAGCGATTATCTGTAATGTGTTTTATTATTAATGTTTAAACAGCTCCATAATTTTATTTGTAGTTGGTAAAACAAGATATGAACACAATGCTTTTTTTTATTTGTTTGCTGTCTGTGACATTTTGACAACTAATCATGCCATTGTAGATACATCTTGAATGTGGTCACCCCATTTGTGCGGTTTTTTTTTTAAGTGATAATAAAATGTTTTATGTGTTTGTTGTTTTTTGCTTTTTTTGTGGGGGTGTGAAATGGCAAGGTGTGTAGACATTCACATAGCAACCATACATCCCATATTAACTTTTGTTGTTAGAGGTTGTTGATTCCGTTCATTTTGTGGTTTTGAGTGGAGGAAAATGAGTACTGGAGGACGTATGAGGATAATTTCAGCATTGGTCAGATGTCAGGAAGATTTCACTGTATTAAAAAGGAGATTCAGTGCATTCATCAGGAAGATTTCACTGTATTAAAAAGGAGATTCAGTGCATGCAAATATACAGTGCATTCAACTCGCTTTGGACATTACTGTTTTATATTATGCTGAAGAGTACTCATCAGGTTGCATGTCCTTTACAGAACATTGCATTCACCACAGCCCATCTAAAAGAATTTATGTCTCTAGCCAGATCTCTGACTTCTGTTGTCATATGGATGGTGAATGCAACATTCTAGAAAGGATATGCGACCTGATGAAGAAAACAATTCAAATACTCATTATAAAAAAATAAAAGGTTCCCTCCACGTCTTACTAGGTGTATGGGGAATATGGTGTTATTGACCACATTTTTGGATGAAGTGATCGGTATCACGCCAGGTATCACAAGAACTGTGGTACAGTAGAATCTAGTGGGAAGTTACAAGTGAGATAGCTCAACAATAGCCTGACAGAGAACAGTGGAAGCAGAGCTGTCAGACTATAGTTATTGCCAGCTGGAAGGTTGACAACAGACTGAGCAAGGTTTAGAGATTTTATTGCTGCCCTACAAGACACCAATACGTGTACATGCTTTGTTAGTATGTGGCCAAGGACAGGAGGTAGGAAATGTGAGAATGCAAAGAAATGCCACAAGTAATGACTTTGTTGTTTGAGTTAACATCACAGAGCAGTTGCAATTCCATTAATGACTGGTGGAAGTAGAAATAGGGGGTGTGCTGGAACCTGTCTTTACACACTGCTTCACAACATACTGGGCAAACCTTTAGGACAGTAACAATCAGCAGATGATAAAATGTGGGATTAGTGATGGTTCCAGTGTACATTCTACAAGGCATGTTCAAATGAAGCCCGCCTGAGCATAGGAGGCATGATAATGTCACATATGATGTAATAAATATACACCAATATGCAAATTATGTACGTGTTCATTCTCCATATAGTATTCATTGGTTTTGCTGCAGACTGTTGGAAAAATGGCTGGTGTGATATGGAATCCATCCAATGTCAATCAGCGAGCTATGATTCAGTTCCTCCCAGCCGACTTTAAAGAGCCTGGTGTGAACATCAATGCTGTCCGCTACAAAGACACACAAGACAACCTGCATGCAGCTAAAGAATAAGAAACCTGGCATGCTTTTCTTGTAGCATGATTATGTTGCGTAACAATGCTTGCCCACATGTCACAAACATTGTGCAGGAAGTGTTAGCAAGGAAACATTGGGAAGTTGTGCAGCTTACAGCCCTGATCTGTCTTCAGGTGATTTTCATCTGTTCGGACCCTGTAAAAAATCTCTAAAGGCACAACGATGCAGACACCGTAGCCTCAGTGACAGAATGGTTCAATGAGCAACCAGACATTTTTCTCCCAAACAATGGGATGTGTGTCTAAATGCCTATGGTGATTTTTTTTCCCCAAGAACCTGTTGAGTACTTGCTTCATAACAATTGCTTTAGTTAGTTCTGTCACACCTGCTGAAGTACCTTACATCATCATCAAGTATCATGCCTGCTGGTGTGGGTGATCATGTCTCTCCACAACCTTTGATCTCGACAGTTATTCATCATTTCTGTTGTTGACCTTCTGCCAAGCAATTCTCTTAAGCTATCTGGTATCTTTTCTCTTTGCTTATCTCTTCGTCCCTCAATTTTCCCACTTGTTACAATATATTCTAGCTGTTCCCTTCTCATTCTATCTATCTATTGTCCTTTTGAGCCGAAGACGGCACATAGGGCAGAACAACAATCTCAAAAACAGAAATCTTGCATGCCAAAATGTATTGCAGAGATCACTGCTCTAAAATCTAAGACCCTGTTTCCATAACAATACTTTTTACAATGACAGCTTGTCAAGCCATCGATCAACCTCCATAGTCATCTCCCTCCTCATCACATGGTCAAAAAATGATGATTGTTTCTTCCTAATATTGGATATTAGCTCCCTTCTTGCTTCTGCCTCTTTCAGAACATTTTCATTACTCTTCTTAGCTGTTCATGGTATTCTCAACATTCTTCTGTAAAACTACATTTCTACAGACTCCAGTGATTTTCTTGAAGTGCCTTACATATGTTTGTAATAAACCCAGTGGGACGGGTTTCATTTGAACACACCTTGTAGCTCGCCATGCAAGTTGTCATTCCTTTTGTTCAACATTATTTCTGAAATTGTATCAGTCTTTACACATAATTAACCAAGCTTTGATACGACACATGATTTGGTCTACTAAAAAAGTAGTTCCTAGTCTAGTTTTGCTCATGTTGGCCAGATATTTCACACAGCTGTTTGTTTTCATTATAAAGTGATATTTTAGTTTTAATCTTAATTTTTCAGCATTTAAGAATGAAGACGTCCTGAGAATGGTACAATCCATCACAATAGAATGCTGTCTCTGCATCAAAAGTTGACTACCATGGAGCACTATTCCATTTTCTCTCTTGCTTTGATGGTGCAGGTTGTCATAGGCTGACTTCTCTATTTTTTTTATGTTACTTGTCAATTCTATTCATGGTCTGCCTCTTTTATCTTCCAAGATTACTTTTAGTAAGCTGCTGTATTTTTTAACATGGCCCAAAAATTTCAATTTGTCTTGTTTGAATTGTATTTAGTAGTTCTCTTTTCATTTTTAATTGTTTTAAGACTTCATTGTTTGTTTTTTCTTTCCATCCAATTCTTCCTATTCTTCTATATATCCACTTGTACAATCTCAATACAATCCACTCGTTTTTAAGATTGATCTTTTATTAAAGTGGTTTCAACTTGTGACACCACTCATAACATTTTACCTTCCAGGAAAGACACAAATGAGCAAATCAACTAAAACCTCAATGACAAACAACTGTGAACACTTTTCTTTTGCCATTTCTCTTGTGCCTTATAGCATTAAAGGGACAATGAATTACAGAATTGTGTAGAGATTGTAATATATTGTTGTGCTTGAAATTAAGCTAATCCATTTTTGGGAAAGTTTTCCATTTCCAATATTGATTCATCTAATTATTAGATGGCTGGGTCATGTAAGAAGAAACATTTGTATATCCAAAACAAATATTGTATGGCAAACTTAAGGACGGAAAGAGACCAAAGGGCAGATTAGTGCTGAGATATAAGGATGTTTGCAGGGATTCCTTGAGGGAGTTCTCAATCAGTGAAAGAAACCCTGGGAAAATAGTCAGGTACCATGAGAATACTTCACGCAAGACAGCAGGCAGTCAAGTCATAGAACTTAACCTTGTAAAGTACTAAGATAAAATTTGCCCTATTAAGACCAGAACTGCCAAAAGTTGTGATGAAAACAAATAGGGAGGCTCCAGAAGCAATTGTAATATTTGACATTAAGTTTAAAGATCTTTCTTTCTTCACTTCCTCTTGTACCCGTTCGGATGTTGAGGGAAATACAAAGTTATGGTTCTTGCCCTTTTGGCGACTTCACTCATTGTCAATTAATGATGGTGGAGTGTTTCTTTGATATTGTCTGTCCATCTTACTCTGGGTCTGCCTCTTGCTCTCCTCCTCTTTTAATATATGCTTTGTATGATTAAGGAATTATACAGCATTCTTTCTAGATGGGCAAACCAGTTATTTGTTGTTTCTGTTAGTAGCTTAGGATTGGCTCAATGTACTCCTCTTATAATATCTTTTCTGATTGTCTTTTTTGGTTACTCCAAGCACTTTTCTGAGACATTGCATCTCTGTGGTGACAAGCTTTCTTTTGTATTTAAATGTAAGTGTTGGCATTGGTAGCAAAATGTTGGAATGAAAATACTCTTTATAAGATTTTTATTGGTGGTAATGGGTATTGCTTTGTGTTGAAGTATAGGGGATAGCTGTCTCAATATTTGGTTTGCCTTGGTGCATCGAATGTCTATTTCTTTGTCGATTTTACTATTTTCAGAGAATGTTGTTCCCAAATGTTTAAAGTTTGTTACTTGTTCTATAACTTGATGTTCTATAGCTATGTTTAGTGTCTTCTTTTGTCTTCCTATTGATATAACTTTTGTTTTTTTTTCACTACTTATTATCATGATATTCATTTTACATTCTTTAGCAGATGTTGTTGAAGTTCTGTTTCTTAGAAAGCTATTAGGGCCTGATCATCAGCAAAAAGTAATTCATTTATATCTTCACACTGTCATTTGGCATCCTTGCATATTTTGCTAATGTAAGTGAAAAACAAGAGTGGTGACAACATGCAGCCTTGTCTTACTCCAGATGTTACAACGAATGGTTTTGATGTTCCTTTACTTGCTTTAATCACACTTTTGCAGTTTCTATATAAGTTCTGAAGAAATACTTAAGAAGAAGTGGAAGATGAATTGCACAATATGAAAGCAGGAAAAGCTCCTGGACCAGATAATATAACTAAAGACGAGATTGAAGCCATGGATGATTTTGGAATAGAAATAATAATAACAAAAATGTTGAATGATATCTACAACAGCGGATATATACCAGACGACCTGTTCAAATCAATATTCATAGCCCTACCAAAGAAATTGGTGTGACTGAATGCGATGATCATCGCACAATAAGCCTTATGAGTCACATGACTAAGTTATTACCAAGAATCATCGTGCAAAACAAAATCAGCCCAGAAATTAGTGATGAACAGTGTGGTTTGGTTAGAGGTAAAGGAATGAGCAATGCCATATACATCATATGATCTTTAGTAGAAAGACCCATAGAGGTGAAAAAAAATCTATACCTATGTTTTATAGATTTTACCAAAGCATTTGACAAAGTAAAGCACCAAGAAATAATCAACATTTTAGAAGCATAAACGTAGACAGCAAAGATCTAAGAATAGTAAAGAACATGTACTGACAACAAACAGCGGCTATAAGAACTGGAAACTAATTGGGAATGTTTCAACAAATAAAACAGGGTGTTAGACAAGGTTGTGCGCTGTTACCAGATTTGTTTAATATGTATAGTGAGATTATTTTAAGATCCATAAGGGGCATGCCTGTAATAACAATCGGAGGTCATAATATAAATAATCGGTGGTACAATATTAAAACAGGTAATTGAATTTAAATATTTGGGAACTTTGTTAACTTCAGAGATGGAAGATGTACAACAGCTATGAGATGTAGAATGGCTCAGGCAAAAGCAGCTTTCCAAAAAATGAGGAAGATACTGTGCAATCCATTTTTGACAACAGAAACAAGCAAAAGAGTTCTTAAATGTTATGTAGAGCCAGTCTTAACATATGGATGTGAATCATGGACAATAGGACAACAGACAAGAAATACTAGAGTCTGTAGAAATGTGGTTTTACAGAAGAATGTTGAGAATACCATGGACAGCTAAGAAGAGTAATGAAAATGTTCTGAAAGAGACCAAAGCAAAAAGAGAGCTAATTTCCAATAGGAAGAAACAATAATTTTTTGGCCATGTAATGAGAAGAGAACAGCTGGAATATATTGTAACAACTGGGAAAATTGAGGGACGAAGAGATAGAGGGAATCAAAGAAAAAATATACCAGACAGCTTAAGAGAATGGCTTAGCAAAAGGCCAACAACAGAAATGATAAATAGCTGTCGAGATCGAAAGTTGTGGAGAGACATGATCACTTATGCCAGCAGGCCCAGTACTTGATGATGATGATATAAGTTCTAGCAATATCTAATAAGGTGGTCATTGACTCTGTAAATATATAGGAGTTTGCATTCCATTAATCGACATGTTGATGTTTATTGCTGTCTACCATAGCGACTTGTGCACATAAGGGTCAACACTGCTACAACTTACCTTGTATTTTGCCATTCAGGATGATTTAGTAAGTTATATTATTGGGTATGGGAGCCGCGATAGCTCAGTGGTTAGTGAACTGGACTACAAAGGACAAGAGGTAGGGTTCGATCCCAACCGACGGCTTCCGGTTCATCCAGCCTTTAATGGGTCAGGATTTTTTTCTGGGAAAGTAAAGCGGCACGGGCGTAATACCGACCACATTACCCCAAAAACCATGTGCTGAAGGTCTGTAAAATTTATGGTCACTAACACCATATTCCCTATACGCCACTTGGCGTGACGGGGGTACTTGACTTGACTTTTTTTATTATTGGGTATAGAAAACCACAACTAAATACAACTGTAGCTGACAAAGGAAAAACAAAAACATGTTTTACTTGTTCATCTGACATATTAAACACACAACCTTACATAATGTGATATACAAAAATATAAACATACATTGAAAAATACAATTTTAAAAAATTACTATCTATGATGCTTGCGACTAAAGAACTGGGAATAAAGGCTACATATAATAGTGTAGCTGACACATAGTTTATAGAGCTCATATTTCACCCTCGATAGAAACTACCTTTGATCATAATGGTAATTAAAGTGACAGCTACCTAATTAAATTGTACAATCTTATTATATACCATAGCAAAGTGGGTAGTGAACCTGCCTCCTGACCAATTCGGTCCAAATACACTATCCATGGCAATTCAGACAGACTGGGTTCAACCAAACTCTGAAAATGGATACCAGGGACTTCCGGTCAATATGGTGGATAGGTAGCAGGAACTGTTGAGGCTTTGTCTGAAAAGTGTTCTTTGTTGCAGTTTCCTCAAATTCCAAGCCCAGTTTGCTGTCGGAGCTACCAAGTTTAGTGCTCTGTGCACTCCATGAGCTGTGTTTTTCATCCGGATCATGTTTCAATATTCTGATTGCTTATGATGTTGATATCGTATGAGGAAGGACAGTTTGGTTGCGTTCACTTTTTATGTGGCTACGTCTTATGTCTTTTGGGCGTGTGCTGTGGCTGCTATGATGGGGACATCAGCTGTCTTTCTCTGCTTGGATTCTTCAATGAGATGAGAAGTTAATTTGGATGATTCCACTGGCACAGGTGGTTGAGAAATTATGGATTTAAATTCATTTGCAGTGAACGCAGGGCCTTTGACTAACTACAACCAGGGAATTTTGTCTGGGAAAATTTGGGTAGCCTGGCTCAGGCATCGTAATGACTACAACATTAATAAATGTGCAGGTGATAGTGGATGAATAAAGTTGGAAGGCCCAAGCAGACCTGGAGAAGAAACATTGAGACATAATCAAAGGTCGCAGGATGGAAATGAATGGAGTTGAAGAAGATAGCATAGAACTGAGTACACTGGCAAAGTGTGGTTGCAGACCATGAAGAGCTTCAAGGCATAAGTGATTAATACTTCCCTAACCCCTTTATTTTTATGCTACCTTTCCTTTCTCTCTCATATTTGTTCTACTTCTACTATCTTTCTCCTCTCATTATTTTCACACACACACTCTCATTCTCTGAGCCCCCTCTCATACTCTTTCATCCTTCATATATTTACCTCACTCTGTACCTATGAATAAGTAAACTTGTTTTTTATGGGGTATAATATAATTTTCTTGGATCTGCTGGAAAGTTTCTGTGACAGTAGGTTATGATAAGATGATCATCATCATCTGGACACATTCTTACTTCAATATTCTCAAAATTCTGAAAATATCTCAGGCGAACCTTGACCCACATACATAGTCTTGGATTAATTTTTGGGTAGATTTTTAATCATTTGTTGCCTGGACAGCAGCCATTTTTGGCCTACTTGATTCAGTTTTTAAGCGCCAAGGGTTCTTTAGCTTGCACAGGAAGCACATGAGACTTCCTATTTTTTGCCCTTCTACAAGAGGACTATTGGATCTTACTATAAGAGGACTATTGGATCTTACAACAAGAGGACTATTGGATCTTACTACAAGAGGACTATTGGATCTTACTACAAGAGGACTATTGGATCTTACTACAAGAGGACTATTGGATCTTACTACAAGAGGACTATTGGATCTTACTACAAGAGGACTATTGGATCTTACTACAAGAGGACTATTGGATCTTACTACAAGAGGACTATTGGATCTTACTACAAGAGGACTATTGGATCTTACTACAAGAGACTGGTGAAGGTAACCATGAAATCAAAAAGAAAAATTCCTACCACCTGTGGCAGGCTGCTACGTGTAGAGATCCAAGTTTTTATTCCAATACTCGATCGAAAAAACTTTCTGTAAAAAACAAGGAATTGAACCCACATTCATGTATTTAGAACATAGCCCAACCCATCTCCAATCAGCTAAAACTGATATTAAATTAATATTTTAACAGTTATCTTTCATCTTTTTTCTTCTATCCCACAGCATGAGCCATTTAGCAACCTAGAGAGGAGGAATGTGTACAAATTATCTGGATTTTGATAGTTGTGTGGCCCAAGTTGTCTATTGAATTTAATTAATGTTTCCTTGATTCCATCTCCTTCTGAGTTTCCTTTTTGTCCACTAGCAGAAAGTTTTCATGTAATATGCTCGAGCTGTGGGTTGGTTATGTTTCATTCTGGTTATTCAAACCATTTGATTCTTTGTTGTTCAATATAGTCAATAGCTGATGTTATACCCACAACTTTTGTCAGGTTTTTTAAATTTCTTATCTTATTCTTTTTAGTTTTATTTACAGGTTTACTTCTAAATGTTACTTAGCATGCTATTATTTTATGCCTGTCTTTCAAGAATTGCCCGTGTCTGACATTGGTAACACATTGTGGATATAAACAGTGTTTTTATTCATTTCTTTTTTTTGTTTGTGTAAGTCACATTATACTATCAATCCTTACGTATGCGTGTGAAAGCTGGAAAACAACAAGAGATATAGAAACAAAGTTGAACACATTTGAAAATAAATGCCTAAGGAAAATACTTGGTATAGCGTGGAACGAATTCAAAACAAATGAATAAATTAGAGAAATCGCCAATCAGCCACGAATATCTTCAGTAATAAAGAAAAGACGATGGTCATATGTTGGACATGTGATGGGAAGAGATAATAGCCAAATAGCAAAGCAAGCCCTCATGTGGAAAACAACAGGTAAGAGGAAAAGAGGAAGACCCAGAGAGACACTGAGAAGAACATTGATGCGAGATGCAAGAGCAGCAGGAATCGGCTCCCTCAGTGAGATAGAGCTACTTGCACAGAACAGAGACAAATGGTGAGATTTGATAAAATATCTTTAAAAGAATTGAAAACAGCTAGAACAAAAATTCAGATTAGAGAGGGAGTATCTTGGTCTACGCCCTATGGGCCGGCTACGGCTCGAAAGGTCAATAGATAGAGGAATAAACATAAAATACACAAACATTTCCTCTAATCATTCACTCTGATGGGCCATGAACACAAATATAAAATTACAGACACAGAAAAAAAAAATGTCATCAGTAGGCAAGCAGGTTGCAGACTTTCAGTAGGAAAACTGCTGTGGCAACCAGTTATCAGTAACAAATAATAATAAACAGTTATAAGTGCATTAAAAAAAAACAAAAGATATTAAAACATTTTTAAACAATGTCTGCATTCAACCATTAAGGCTTCATTGATTGAAGAAACATTAACCTGAAATAAATGTTTAACATAATTACCATTCTAACAATGGGTTAAAAAAAAAACATCATGGCAACTGCACTGGGCATGCAACCTTTATTTTCCAGCCCCACAAAATCTCCCTCTCCCACACACCCCAGATAAAAGACGCAACAGACAGAGTTGCAAAGTAACATTTTAAACAGCCGCTGGTTAGCATTTTATCTGGGAATCCTAAGGGAGATGTGAGAAAGCAATACATAAAAAATATGAAGAAAATGAGAAAGACATAAGAAGTACAAAGAATGAATAAAAAGCACTTACATTGCTTTTAAGTGAGAGAAGATTCCAGAACATAAATCTTGACTTTCTGGTTGAAGACTGTGATATATGTAGAAGCATTGAATAGAGTATTCCAAATTGATGGGTTCATAATGTGACTGTAGTCATTACATACATAAAGAAACTCAATAAGAAACAACACAAAATGGTTTGGCCACATTATAAGACAGAAAGATCACAACACGACTTCAATAAACATTGCAAGAGCACCAGACTCAAGAGCTGGCCATGAAAGAGATGGATTAAAGGAATATTAGAAACACTAGGAAACATAGCAGCAGGAGAAGCCAACAAAAGAGCAAATGACCACAAACTATGTTTCCCCTCCGAGCGGAATGGAGGAAGGAAAGAAGAAGATAATGTATTTCAGATACTTAATGGAATTATACAAATTTTATAATACGAATATCTACAGCGCAAAATGAGCCTTCCTGCTGACCAGGAAACATCTGTGGACTTTATCAAAATGACAAGACTTCATATCTAATGGAAAGAAAAGATAACAAACGATGAAGTTTTAAAACAACTGAAAATAAAAAGAGAACTACTAAATACAATTAAGACAAGACAAATGCAATTTTTGGGGCATGTTAAAAGACACAACAGCCTACTAAAAGTAATATTGGAAGGAAAAATACAAGGTAAAAGAGGCAGAGGCAGACCAAGACTAACATGGACGAGTAACATCAAAAGATGGACAAGTCAATCTATGACAGCCTGCACCATCAAAGCAAGAAACAGAGTAGAATGGCGATCCATGGTAGCCAACCTTCATTGTGGAGAAGGCACTCGATGATGATGACATATCTGATTGCATATCAAGAGCTCGAACACAGTAGAAGTTGTTTATTTTAGCAGATTAAGATGAGCTTATATGAAAGTCTTGGTGGCTGAATAGTTATGTGTTCACTTCCTGGTCAGTAGGGTCTGAGTTCAATCCCCAGAATTGGTAGATATTTTTTTTTGGGACCAACAAGGCTCTGGGGTCCACCCAGCCTCTAAAAATGGGTACCAGGGATTTTTCTGGAAAATAAAGGCGACCTGGCATGATATCGACCACATCACCCAAAAATGTGCATAGGTCATAGGAAAAAAAATGGTCACTAACACAATATTCCCCCATACACCTTGTGTACATGGAGGGAACATTTAGTTTTTATATGAAAGAGGACAATGAAAGAGGACAAGGGAAGACAGAGCAGGGCAAACTGGTGGAAACGAGATGATAAGTGTGTGCCAGACCTAGGAAGATACCCTGCAAACAGTGACAGATCTAGCAAATTTAAGGAATTTTGTTATTGATATTTCCATATAAGGCATTAAAAAAACGACCCTCTTGGTCTGTGGCCAAAACAATAAAAAGATATGTATGATGGCTGTTTGTAATCAGGAGTAGAAAGATTAAATGAGGGAAAAGAAGACAAGTAACCAAGTTTTGAAGCAAATGGAAATGAGAAAAAAAAACATAATATGAGTAGAACAAATAAAATCTATTATTTTGTATATAAAGGTGTATATCCACAAGGTTGTTATCCACAAGTGGATATCAAAATTGAAGGAATAGACCTTGAGACAGTTCAGAACTATAACTACCTTGGACATACTATAACCAGTGATGGAAAATGTACAACTGAAATAAACAAAAGAATAGGAATGGCAAAAAGTAATTTTAATGTTATGAAGGACATACTAACATCAAAACAAATAACACCAGAGCTAAAACTAAGAATAGCAAAATGTTACATCTTCTCAATATTCCTATATGGTGCTGAAACATGGACATTAGACAAGAAAACAGAACAGAGAATGTAAGCCTTTGAAATGTGGATATATAGAAGAATAGGTAGAATTGGATGGAAGGAAAAGAAAACAAACGACAAAGTCTTAAAACAACTAAAAATGAAAAGAGAACTTCGGAACACAATTAGAACAAGACAAATGCGATTCTTAGGCCATGTTAAAAGACACAACAGTCTACTGAAAGTGATCCTGGAGGGGAAAATACAAGGTAAAAGAGGCAGAAGCAGACCAAGATTAACATGGACGAGTAACATCAAAAGATGGACAAATCAACCGATGACAACCTGCACCATCAAAGCAAGAGATAGAGCAAAATGGCGCTCCATGGTAGCCAACCTTCGTTGCGGAGACGGCACTCAATGATGATGATGAAAGGTGTATAATAACCTTGAAATGTGCTCCTTTATATAAAGAATTGGAGGAATTTGGTGGACAGAGAACGAAACAAATAACCAAATTTTGAAGCAAATGAATGTCAAAAAAAACTATGAAACATAATACGACTAGGACAAATAAAAACTTTTTTTGTTTACATATAAAGGTATACAATAATCTTGCACTGTGGGTTTATAAAAGAATGTGAAGAATTTGGTGGACAGAGAAGGAAACAAATAATAAAGTTTTGAAGCAACTGAAAATGAAGAAAGAAATGTTTAATATAATTTGAACAAGATATATGATATTTTGATAATGAGACACAATAACAGAGTGAAAATTATCTTTGATGGTAAAAATAGAGGCAGGCAAAGTTTTAAGTTGAATGACAAGATTAAGAGATGAACTATGTGAGTGTATAATATCAAGACAACAAGAGTGAAATGGTGCTGAAAGCCGAACTTTGAGACAGAGGTGGTACAAGATGATGCACAGTTGTTTGTTTTTATCTCAAAGTGACATTTTAGTTCTAATCTTGAAAATTTTGCAGCATTTATGAATGAAGATACCTTGAGTTCAGTTACTCATTCTTAAAATTGATATTTGATGGCTGTGTTTTAAATTTGTGACACGACACACAAAAAGTGAAATAGTTTAGCTAACGTAAATGTTTATGTATAAATGATATTTTAGTAGCTAAGCTCATCACAGAAAGATCAAAGATGAACAAATCAGAGTTTCTGGGGATGCAATATTCAATTTTAACCAGTTAAACAATTTTAAGATACAGTTCCCTCTAATCACTTCAAATGTATAATAGAAGAAGTATGTATATTTTATCTTCCTGGAAAGACACAAATAAGGAAATTAACTAAAGTATGAGTGACAAGCAACTGTGAATAATATACTGAAAGTTATTTTTATGATACAGAACAATGGTGACTGAGACAGACAAAACTGAAGTGGATATCAAGGATGTGAATAGATGAAAGAGACTGACATGGGGCAAGCAACAGAGTACAATGGTGATCCATGGTAAAGGCAGTCCTTTTCATAGAGGAACAACAAATTTAAATATCATTGTACTAGGCCACAAAAGCATTTGGTGGTGAGGAGGCCAGTGATTTTCCTTGCTGTTAGCAATTATCTGGAATCCTAAGGGAAAAGAGAGAAAGCAATAGACTAAAAATATGAAGAAAATGAGAA
The DNA here is from genome assembly GCA_032433765.1 of Megaustenia siamemsis. Classification (NCBI taxonomy): domain Eukaryota; kingdom Metazoa; phylum Mollusca; class Gastropoda; order Stylommatophora; family Ariophantidae; genus Megaustenia; species Megaustenia siamemsis. The sequence goes on along the minus strand of JAVIAB010000106.1, from coordinate 14,668,303 downwards.
ATACATAAGAAGCACAAAGGAAGTATAAAAAGCACTAAATTGCTTTTAAGTGAGAGGTTAAGTGAACGTTTAAGTAACCTCCAATAATTTAGTTAGCCATGTACCCATTTTTTCTATCAACTGTACTGGCTACCATGCATCAGGCTGGTATCAAACCCACATTCACTTTATTGCCAGGCCAGCGCATTACCACTATGCTCTAAACTCTATGGTAGCAAACCTTCAAATTACAATTATACAACACTGCATGATGAATGCCAAAGACAACAAATAAAAAAATTAAAGTAATTATACCAGAGATGGAAATGGGTTGGCCACCGACTAAACATAAATGTAGTTCATGACAAAGACAAGCAATGAAGACCTTATGAGCACCGTAAGATAGGTTTAATCTATGGTATCATCACTGAGTGCCGTCTCCGCATCGAAAGTTAGCTACCATGGAGCACCATTCCGTTCTGTGTCTTGCATTGATGGTGCAGGTTGTCATATACTGATTTGTTCATCTTTTGATGTTAATCATCCACATTAGTCTTGGTCTGCCTCTTTTACCTTGTATTTTCCCTTCCAAGATTACTTTTAGTAGGCTGCTGTGCCTTTTAATATGCCCCAAAAATCTAATTTGTTTTGTTTGAATTGTGTTTAGTAGTTCCCTTTTCATTCTTAGTTGTTGTAAGACTTCATCATTTCTTTTCTATTCATCCAATTCTACCTATACTTTTATATATCCATGACAGGCAAATATTTCATGACAGGATGGACACAATGTTATTGAGTTATTAGTGGGTCATCATCATTGCACTGCAAATATGTCCATAGGTGCTCAGATCCCCTCCCCAGGCAGGTCTCGAAGTGCCCAGCGACTGAGGACTCCAGTTCTGTGTTGATTGATTAGTTTTCTTACACGGCCACTAAGTTTCTAGTTTCTGGCTGTGCTTATCTTAACTTCCATCTCTTTCATCCGAAGGAGTGACGTGGACTCATGGTTGTCGAAGTCCTGTGTCCTTCCCACTTCCTGGAGGGCATTGATGATGTCCGCCTGATCTATTGGTTGACCGTCCTCAACAACAGCGCAGCTAGCCAACCTGTCCGCTCTTTCATTTCCCCGTACTCCCGCATGTCCTGGTGTAGCAGTGATTACAGAGTGTATGACAATATGGGAGTGTGTGATAGAAGTCGAGGGGAAAGTGAGAAGAGTTCACTCAAATAGAAATATCGAGTTTCACATGGAAAGAGAGAAGGAAGAATGTAAACAGGGATATGACTGGTTGGAAGGGAGGAAGTTAGGAAAAACGATAAGTTAGAAGGTCAGTCTAGATGGGACCAGTACTCAATGCGGATGGTGGCTTTTTGCAACTGATACCGTGAGTTGTAGCCAGGTTAGTTACACAAAACAGTGTGGTAGAGTTAGTTTGTGCTTGGCAGTTGAGCGGAATGGACCTGGCACATGGGTCAATGTTAAGCAAACTTGTGTTACCAGTATAGAGGCACGTGGAGGTAGTTGTGAAACTCATAAGCAACAAACAATTTAGGTGATAGTAAGCAAGACAGCTCTTGCCGATTTAATGCTCAACAATGAGTGTGCTATTATAAGGGAGTTGTGAAACTCAGAAGCAACGAACAATTTATGTGACAGTGAGCGAGACAGCTCTCGCAGATTTAATGCTCAGTAATGTGTGTGTTATTATTAGAGAGTTGTGAAACTCATAAGCAACGAACAATTTAGGTGGAAGTAAAGGGCACCAAGCATAGGCCCGTCAAAGCAGTGACGGTCTTAACAACAAAACAGTGCGAAGTACAAGGTTATACGATCACAACGGACAAGTGTATCGGGCCACTAAAAGGTTCCTGCAAGAGTCAAGCCTAACACTGACTGAAGTGTGTCAGTCCATGAAGGTGTCAACAAGCAAAGGTGATACAGGGCAGTGCAGTGTCCAGGCAATCGAGCATCAAGATCTGTCTCCGTTGATTCATTATTAATTCTGGTATACTGGGATGTAGACAAAGGTGATCTAACACAATGTTAAGTTTGAGGAATGGCTTAGGTGTAGTTTTTTTCTCTGTCAAAGGCAATCAAAAAGTGTGTCTCGTAGAGATGACGAATAATGACAACAGCAACAATACTTTGTCCTCCGTTGAGAAAATGCAGACATCAGTAACATTTAGCTTAAATGAGGAATTCTGACAATGTAAATATTTTCTTGTAGGGCCGAGGCAATGAAATGCATAAAATTGCAAAGCTGCGGTGAGGCTAATTGTGAGGAGAAATGAAACAAAAAATAGAACAAAAATGCTATGGTTAAAGCTTTATATAACAAGAGGACAACACTCTAGTTCTGGTTTGTGTTGTCTGTCCTCTTGTTATATGGAGCTTTAACCACACGGTTTTTTTCTATATCTATTTTTTTCATTTCCCCTCTAAATATTTTCTTGCTGTCTTGTATGAAGAATCATGATAATGTCAATATTATTTGCAGATTCGGATGAAGAATTTTGATAATGTCATTATCTTTCTGCCTTGGATTAGGAATTCTGACAATAGTAATGAAAGTTTGTAAAGAATGAAAAATAATGGTTTATATTTTGTTTGAATTTTATGAGGAATGATGATAATTAGTGATGATGTTTTGTCACAATTGTATGATGAATTATCATAGCACTGATATTCTGTCACAGTGAGGTGAAGATTGATAATATTTATCACAAATGTTTTATCCCAACAACAAGAGTTCTGGATTATTTCTCTACTCACAATTAGAACATGGGTTGTGTTTTATTCAGCTCACGCCAGTGCACATCTGCATCAATGTAAATCTGTGAACAGGCGGAACATATTGTGTCTGGATATGTGTTCAATTTTGAACATGAAGGACACTCCCAGAAAGTACCCATGTCCATACTGCGGGCTGTTCTAGTTGTGACCATCTCCTTGGACTGAGGAGTGCTTGTATCAGTATGCAACGAACTGGTTTTATAGACTGCAGGGTGTTTACTCAAAATCTGCTCCGCAGCCGTCAGCCTAGAATGAGGTAAAAATCCAGGCATTGACTTTGTTGGCTGAACTAAATTGCTTCTACTCTGTGCTCCAAGCTCAACAGAAGGAAGCTGGGATGTAGGATATTGAAGGGCTGATGTTGAGTATGTATTACTATTCACAGATTCCATTCCTAAGTTTGAGTGCTTCAATGTCAAAGGTGGTATCTGGCAAGGGACAGCATTCTGCCTTGATAGTACAGCTTTCCCAGGTAAAACGGACTGTGTACTTGGAGGATGATAAATCGTCTGTGACATATTATACATCAGACTTGGCGGAAACTGGCTGTACATGCTGGCTGGAAATTTTGTATCATATCCAGAATCTGGATCAATAGAAGCCTGCGGAATGTTAAAGGCATGTTTAGTAGGTTGGGCATTTTGAGCTCCAACAGAACCATATTTTGAATTATAATTCATTGAGAAAGATTTAGACAATGGCATATCTATTTCTATTCCTTCATCTTGGTAGGAAACAGGTAGGAAGTTATTAGGCACAACTCCTGAACTTGCCCCTCTCGCAGCTAATGGGGGTGCGGTTAAAACATGCGACTGGTTCAGTCCGGTGATATTTTTGCTGACCCGTTTGAAGTCTGAAAACTGTTGCCTTGGGACATCACGTCTGTTAACAAGCCTTAAAGTCTCTATCAAGTGATCTTCCACAGTGCCTTGTGGTAGTTCTGGAATATGTTCACCTGTTAAGCTATCAATGTAACCTGAAGATTCGGGCCTTATGCCCGAAGACATTTGAGGCTTAGGTAAATAAAATGAAGGTAAATTAGATGACCAATGAGGTGGATTTTTGGGAAAAGAAGCACCGGGTTTTTCCATTACTTTTCCCATATCAAGAAAACGATCGTTGCTAGGGTTATACACTTTGTTCTCTAACTTCACATCCTGCTTTAAAATTGAACCATCGATGATTGGCATCCTCCTCGGTATTGCAGGTGGTGGTGCACTAGCATTTAAATTTACTAAAATATCTTCAGTCACGTCATGTTTTAGTTTTAAGCTTGCCAGGGGTGTAAATTCATCCAATAAATATCTATCATTAATGACTCTGGATATAACATCCTGCAGAGTCTGGGAAAAGTCACTTGCTTTATTATATTGCTCAGCTACGACTTTGCATTCTACCCGGCTCACTCTACAGTCCAGAGCCAGGAGGATTAGAAAATTCTTATCCACTGGACCTCTATAAACCATGATATTCTTCTCTGGTATAATCATGTAACCAGCTCGTTCAAAAATGTGCTCACAATCTGGAATAACTGACTTGACCTTTGTCCTGAAGAATCCACCATACATCTGTCAGAAAGAAACATTTGAATATAACCTGGTTCTAAAGCTGATATTATAATGAACCCTACTGGTTTTTGTTTTTACAAATATACTTTCAAGGTCTAGTTTCTTTAAATTTTCAGTGTACCCACATATGACAAACAATATCACTAGATTTGTGCTTGGTTTAAACTCATAAAAAAAAAAAGAAAAGCACAGAAGTATGAGAAACACATAAAAATTATTGGTAGAACAAGAGCATGCCATGTACATATAATGATAAAATTGTTGGGACATATGGTATCTATGACATATAATAGAATTGTTGATCCATATTAACAAACTTAGTGAAAAAAGGAAAGTTAATAAAAAACAGAGTACACTGGACAGCTAAACAACATACATGGATGATATTCAACAATCATCATCATCAAGTACCAGGCCTGCTGGCGTAGGTGATCATGTCTCTCCACAACTTTCGTCACAACAGTTATTTATCATTTCTGTTGTTGACCTTCTGCCAAGCCATTCTCTTAACTCTTTCCGTATGTTTTGCCGCATAGTGCGCCACGCTCAATTTGATTAGTGTGAATGCTATCAAACCATATTCTTTTTACATGTCTTGTATCATCTTGATCTTGGTGAAATCTAATACATTGTTCAAATATTTAAACATGCATATATAATATGTTGTGCAGCCCTTTTAGTCTTGTCAGACGGTCTAGTGGAGGCTATTGTGTATTTTTTGAGGTATTGTTTTTGCCGAACAGCTTCTCTCGTGGCTAATTCTACCAATGTTTGACAAACACGCGCGGTCACATAATGAACAAGTCAGGCTCGCTGGTCCACAGGGTTTACCATCCTTTTTCATGAGTCTTTTCTGTTCTAAGTTCTGTCTTAGCACAGTCCCAAATGTTGTTATACCATTCCTTATACATGCTCTCCAAGATGTGCGATCATTTGCCAGATGTTGCCAGTCGTTTTCACAGATGGAGAAGTCTTTCAGAGATGATTTGCAGATATGTCTGTATCGTAGTTTAGGTCTGCCGATTTGTCTTTTTCCGTGTATTAGTTCACCATATAGTATTTGTCTAGGAATGCGCTTTTCTTCCATTCGTTGAACATGCCCTAGCCATCTTAGTCTTCGACTTCTGAGCATCGACATGATTGTTGGGGTCTTAGCACATTGCAGGACAGTTAAGTTGGTTATTTTGTCCTGCCATTTGATGTGCATTATTTTGTGGAGACAACGCATATGGAAGACATTTAGTCTTTTTTCCTGGTTTGAGTATGTTGTCCAGGTTTCGGATCCATATAGTAGTGTGCTAAGCACACATGTTTGATATATTAAGAGTTTAATATAATTTTCTTCCTTTACAGAGCCACAGTCTGAGAGTCTTGTTTCTTGTAGGGCAGCAATATCAACATGTAGCCTATTTAGTTCTTTATCTATGAGGGTTGTTGTTCTAATTTGTCCTTCTTTCAGTGTGTTTGCCTTAGCAAGTCCAGGGCACATGGTCCTTACGTTCCATGTCCCAAGTTTAAACATTGGTGATTTCTTCCTCATTTCACTTTGCCTACTCTGCCTGGACACGGAATATGGAGATAGTGCTTTACAATATGTTATGTGTTAGATAAATATAAATATGTATATTAATTCTTAAAACCATGAAACATTTTGTCCCTGAAATCTCTTCCATTGTGTCGAGAAAAAGCTTCCGTACGGAAAGAGTTAAGCTGTCTGGTATCTTTTCTCTTTGCTTCCCTGTATCTCTTCGTCCCTCAATTTTCCCGGTTGTTACAATATATTCCAGCTGTTGTCTTCTCATTACATGGCCAAAAAATGATGATTGTTTCTTCCTGTTTTTATAGACTGCAGGGTGTTCTTCACACTAGGGAAAACACAATATTCAACAACAGACACAGCTAAACAACATACATGGATGATATTCAATGATATAGACAGCTGTGAGCCATGATAGCTCAGTGGTTAGTGAACTAAACTACAAAGGACAAGAGGTCAGGTTTGATCCTGATTAATGGCTTCCGGGTTCATCCAGCCTTAAATGGGTACCGGATTTTTTTCTGGGAAAGTAAAGTGGCACAGGCAAAACACCAACCACATTACCCCAAAAACTATGTGCCAAAGGTCTGTAAAAATGATAATCACTAACACCATATTCCCTATATGCCACTTGGCATGACGGGGGTACTTTACTTTTTTTTTACAGATAATTCTACAGATAATCCAGCACATTTTTCCAATGGAAAGTATTTTTGTGTTGAGTTTTGGGAAGTCAGTAATAGCTGAAAATGTAAGGTAACCAAAACAATTGCATTTTGTAAATTAAAATCAGCAATATTTTGAAGTGTACAGCACTAATACAGTAACCCAAGAAGGTCATATGCAACGTTGCTGCTAAAGATTCCTGGTCTATGTTGCAAATTCTCTTCTTCAGGCCAGGTGATATACTTTCCAAGCAATTCTACAACAATATCTGCATTTTCACCCAATCACCTGCATTTTCAACAAGATGGTACTTGCAGAAATAGTGATTACGATGCAAGAAAAAGATTAAATTAGAATTTTCGATAGAAGGAACAAACAACTCTCTTTTGACTCAAAACAGGATGAGACAAACTGCTGATCCTGTGCAAAGTGTGACAACTAGCAGCAAAGATCATTAGACAAGGAGTTTTCTTCTTAGCAGTCACCTATTAAGTGGATCTTGGGTTAAGCTGATGAGAGGATCTGAGCACCTATGGACATGTTCAGAGTGCAATGATGAAGACCGGCAAATAACTCGTTAAGTGGGTGTGTTGTGTCGCTAATTTACAGCAAGTCACAATATCTTGCCACAATGTTATATCTTCTCAATATTTCTTTATGGTGCAGAAACATGGACATTAGACAAGAAAACAGAACAGAAAATTGAAGCCTTTGAAATGTGGATTTATAGAAGAATAGAAAGAATTGGATGGAAAGAAAATAAAAAGAAATGATGAAGTCTTACAACAACCAAAAATGAAAAATAGAATAGTACTTTTGAATAATATATATTCATCTGACCACAAAGTTAACATGGTTATGGCGCACTGAGTTAGTGCTGCAGGCAACTGGCCGTTGAGTGAAGTGGAACGGTACCAGGTCCCGGCTTTGCTCTGGGACAGGATGTGTGATCTGTGTTCAACTGCAATTTTCCACCAGCTAAACTATGGTCGGATTGAATGTTTCACCGAAATGGAGGTCTGACTTTATACTCGCACTCACTGATCATGAAGCTTGTGTGGATTTGGCAAGAGATGCATAGAGATTGTGCTGTCTGTAACGACCGTTAACAGCTATTCGGAAGCAAGAATAAAGAGCTGACGCTTTTTTTTTTCAGGACGCAACACATTTCCTACAACAGTATGAATGATCAGGATGAACACTTTGTTGGCTGCTGGAATGAAGGTTCAGCTGATGTGGGAAAGTCCCGCCTACAATTATGCCATTCCATTCAAAAGTTTAAAGACTTAAATAATATAAAGATAGGTAGATTTCTTCACACTAGTTTACAGAATTCAACTATGTTATGCAGGAGATAAAAAAATGTACTTGAATAGCAGAAAGAAGGATTGGTTGATTGGTCGAAGGCCCCAATATCACTGCAAATGAATTAAAATTCATAATTGCTCAACTGCTTGTGCCAGTGGAATCATCCAAATTAAAATTCATCTCATTAAAGGAACCAAAACTGCAGTCCCCATTATAGCAGCCACAGCACATGCCAAAAGACTTAAGGCCAAGCAGCACCGAAAGTGAACGCAGCTGGTCTGTCCTTTGTCATACGATATCATCATTCATCATAAGCATTCAGAATACTGAAACATGATCCAGATGAAAAACACAGCTCACAGTGTACACAGAGCACTAAACTCAGTAGATCCAGCAGCAAGTCGGACTTAGAATATGAGGAAACTGCAAGAAGGAACACTTTTCAGACAAAGCCTCAATGGTTCCTGCCGTCTATAACGTCATATTGACCGGAGGTCCAGAAAGAAGGAAATTTCATTGCACTGTCGATTTTGGTACTTTGGGTACATTGTAGTGTTTACACTGTTAGACAAGAACTTGAGATAAATTTAACTGTTCTATGGGAGATCTAAATAGTGATAAATTAAAGGAGCAATAGTACTTTAATGAAATATAACTATACTCACCTTAATTTCTTTGAATTCTTTCTTCCATGGCTGCTCTACTAAATGAATAAAGTATTTTTCCAAACTCTGAAAAGCTCGTTCCACTGTCAGAACAGTAATATTCTCATTGTTTACTTGTTTCAATGTTGATTTTAGTATTTCAAACAGCCAGCAATTTTTAAACAATAAGATGGAAGGTAACTGAAACGCAACACAAGATATTTTTAACAAATCATTACCTATCAGTGTGACATGGTGTTTTCTTTATCATCATATTACAGACATTTGATGCATAAATTGATTTTAAAACTACTAAATTATTATTTCAATATTATTAAAGATCAATGTTACATCTTCTCAATATTCCTGTATGGTGCAGAAACATGGACATTAGACAAGAAAACAGAACAGAAAATTGAAGCCTTTGAAATGTGGATTTATAGAAGAATAGGTAGAATTGGATGGAAAGAAAAGATAACAAATGATGAAGTTTTTAAAACAACTGAAAATAAAAAGAGAACTACTAAATACAATTAAGACAAGACAAATAAAATTTTTGGGGCATGTTAAAAGACACAACAGCCTACTAAAAATAATATTGGAAGGAAAAATACAAGGTAAAAGAGGCAGAGGCAGACCAAGACTAACATGGACGAGTAACATCAAAAGATGGACAAGTCAATCTATGACAGCCTGCACCATCAAAGCAAGAAACAGAGTAGAATGGCGATCCATGGTAGCCAACCTTCGTTGCGGAGAAGGCACTCGATGATGATGATGATGATTAAAGATCACACACTCTAGATTTAAAATAATTCTTCTGACTTTCCCCATCTCATAATACATTTTTTCTGTTAATTGTCTACCTTTATTCCTCATGGTATCTCTCTCATTAACAACCCATAGATTTTTCAGGTCACTTACTGTGGCATTCACCTAACCATAACATATTTCTTTTTATATATTATTATTTACATAGAAATTTCTTTTTAAAACTATTATAAAAATTGTTTTATATATATATATATATATTGTCCTTTCGAGCAGAAGATGGCACATAGGGCAGAACCACAATCTCAAAAACAGAAACCTTGCATGCCAAAATGGCACATATTGCAGAGATCACTGCTCTAAAATCTATGGCGCTGTTTCCACAACAATACTTTTTACAATGACAGCTTGTCAAGCCATCGATCAACCTCCTTAGTCGCCTCTTACGACATGCCTGGAAGGTCACAGTGTCACTATTCTTTACCTCCCTCATAATGAGGCCCTAGTAACATACGGGATATATATAATGTTATGAATACCTCATTAAAAGAGTCAAAGAAAAAAGCATTTTTTTAAAAAGACAAATATTCCTGTTTGGAAATCTTTGTTCATTTCATTTAATTCATAATTTCTTTAGTAGCTGTTATTGCCAGTCATGTTTGAGGGTATAAATATTAGATATGGCTTTAATATCTTTATGGGCAGTAGGAAGTGGGTTGGTGTCAATCTTCAGTAGTAACTTCCAGGTGCTGTTTTGCCCAGTAGCTTCTCTCATAGTTGATTCTGCTAATATTGGAAGGGCAGGTCCAGCAGCAGAATGAACATGGTAAAACTACATAATAGGGGTTTGTATCTTTTATCTTCTAATTTTGACTTCAATTCATTTTTTAATCTTGTGTGATTTTTTATAACTGTTCACCAAATGCTATGATTTTCTGCCAGATTTATCCAGTAATTATTTACTAATGGAAAAGTCCTTCAGAAATACAATGCAGTCATCTTTGTGTCCAAATATTGGTCTACCAAGAGATCACTTCTGTTCTGTAAGTTGTCTTTATATTTGTTTGGGGATGTTGTTATATATTTATCCAGCATGTACCAGCCAACTTTTGCCTCCTGAGTTTTTACATAATGGATGGAAGATGAGAATGCTACAGGGAATCTGAGTTGATCACTTCATAAAAACTTGTTAGTCTTCTCAAGGAGAAAGTAGTGGGGTGTGATAAACACTACAAGGTATGGTGACAGCTTTACAAGGAAGGAACATAACACAATACTGATGTTTCGGTCTATGGCCTTCTTCAGAATACAGGGACAACGACAACAAATGGTGAAGCACAATTATCTATAACTACATGTTAGATGATCAAGTAGAGGACGAGGAAAGTAGGATTGTGTTCCTTCCTTGTAAAGCTGTCACCATACCTTGGAGTGTTTATCACACCCCACTACTGGCTCCTTGCTACCAGCTTTATCCCACCCCACTACTGGCTCCTTGCTACCAGCTTTATCACACCCCACTACTGGCTCCTTGCTACCAGCTTTATCACACCCCACTACTGGCTCCTTGCTACCAGCTTTATCACACCCCACTACTGGCTCCTTGCTACCAGCTTTATCACACCCCACTACTGGCTCCTTGCTACCAGCTTTATCACACCCCACTACTGGCTCCTTGCTACCAGCTTTATCACACCCCACTACTGGCTCCTTGCTAACAGCTTTATCACACCCCACTACTGGCTCCTTGCTACCAGCTTTATCACACCCCATTACTGGCTCCTCGCTACCAGCTTTACCGCAGCATTGTAATTATTTGCCTGTTCCCTAGTCTTCTCAAGTCTTGAATAAGTTTCTTTTTTCCCTTAGAGCTTACCCATTAAGTAGACATGGATGTGCTGTGTCACTGGTTTACAGCAAAACTATGATATCTGTGCCCCCCCCCCAACACATTCATCCTTGACATTTGCTTAACACATTTATACCCAGGCAGCAGCTAATTTTGGCCTACTCTTTTCAACTTTTAACTGCCAAGAGCTCTTTAACGTGTGCAAGTGCACACAGGACCTTCTTTATTGATAATTTTTTAAAAAATAGAAAGAAAAAAGTGGTATGGTAACGGCTTTACATAGGTGAGAAACAAAACAAAAGTCGAACGACGTTTCGGCCAAGTAGGCCTTTCAGCTGGAACAATAAACAACACAAAATTATACATAAAGATGGTCACCATCGTGACTACTACTAAAAAAAAAAAAAAAAAGTAATATAAATAAAATCGAGAATGGTTAACACATTCTGTACCACGATTAATGCGGCTCTAGTAACCCAGGAGCCGTATTTTGTGACTTTTAAATCACTGACATTTCCACAGTTATTTGTACTAAAACCTTGTAATTCTGTTATTTAAACCTTTTTTCCAACTTCCCATGCAAACTATCTGAACAAACTACGTGTTTTAGGTCAGTTTTCATTTATTTCCTTGCTGTTATTACACAATTTTTTAATTTCTAAGAAATGACCTGGCTACAGAGGTATTAAACCTTGGTAGAAATTCAGTGTGAAAACATCATTGAATACTACTCAGTTCAGTGCAAAAATTATTATTTCATTTCAAAACTTAAAAAAAAAACAAAAGACCAAAGAGAATTCCTGAATAAAGCAATTTACGCCAAAAAAAAAACTAATCAGAAAACAAACTCAGAGCATACGCTACAGGACTGCAGCACTCTCAACACCCTAATAACACAAATATGGCACACAGAATCAACCCTTCATGGCAAGTTATGGGGAACCGGTGATGACCTCAAGCACACTGTTTTGTTCATGACCCAAGTTGGTCTCAATGTCCAAATGTATAGCAATAGCTGATCACTGAAGAAAAAGACTAATCAGAAAAATGAGAAAAGTTCATAAATTGTTTGTGTATGTCATAATTAATGGTAGAAGCAGGGCTGATGGAAAAATATAGACAGATATTTCAAAATCGTGACCATGAAATTGAACAACAAGAGTTTTTAAATAGCAGTAGAAACATGACATTTTTAGAGAGGCAATGATGCACAATTAAAGAAGGCAATAATCCCCATCCCATAGACCAGTGGTTCCGAAAGTGTGTACCGCAGCTCCTAGCACTGCCGCCAAATTTGGGCAAGGGTACTGCACCTAGGATAGTGTGCCTACTCAGTGGTTATAAATCATAAAATCACAATATCCACATAGGCTTAATGTTTTTTTAGAACATAAATGAGTTTCTACAGGATAATGTTAATTCTATCATTCATCATCTTATAAATCCTGTCAGAATAAAAAAAGAGCTCTTAAATATTATGTAGATCCAGTCTTAATATATGGATGTGAATCATTGACAATAGGACAACAAACAAGAAAATCACTGGAGGCTGTAGAAGTGTGGTTTTACAGAAGAATGTTGAGAATACCATGGACAGCTAAAAAAAAGTAATGAAAGCATTCTGGAAGAGGCCGAAGCAAAAAGAGTGCTAATATCCAATATTAGGAGGAGACCATCATAATTTTTTTGACCATGTAATGAGAAGGGAACAGCTGGAATATATTGTAACAAATGGGAAAATTGAGGGACGAAGAGATAGAGGGAAGTAAGGAGAAAAGATACCAGACAGCTTAAGAGAATGGCTTGGTAGAAAGTCAATAACAGAAATGATAAATAACTGTTGAGATTGAAAGTTGTGGACAGACATATCACTTATGACAACAGGCATGGCACTTGATGATGCTGATGAAATCCTGTCAGGGAATCAGAGTTTACCAGACTTTTACGATCGTAACTACCATGAGGACACAACTGATATATGATCAGCAGGAAAAGGAGCAATGGGTATCAAAAGTTTGGGAACCACTGCCAAAGATCAGACTATTTGCCAGAATATCAAACAGTTTTTAATTTAAATGCCAAAATTTATATTGAGAAGAATTTTTTTTTTTTTTAAATTTGCTAATAATATCAAAAGAAATACAGTAAAAAATAATAAAAACCTCTCTTATCGCTACTGCGATTAGCTGCTGAATATTATTCTTCATTTCTCGTTTCTGTATTTTTTTAATGAAAGGCTTGCGTGAGAGATACTCTTTGTACTGTGCCTGTGCTTGTTGAATCTGCTCCATCATGGCAAGACAGAGGATAGGCTAGATACCATCTACATTACAACAGGAGCAAGCGTTATATAACAAACACATCTGATCCTCCATAAAGAATGACTGTACACAAAAGATCTTTATTTTATCTGCCATTTTGACCTGAAATAGAAATTGGAGTTATTTAAAAAAATATATAGTGTTTTGTTGATTTATTGACCTATGTCATTTCGAATTAAAAAATTTATTTCATATTTTAATACTAAGAAATCAGTTGGCTTTAAAAAATAAGTCACAGCACAAAGACATTTATTCTTGCATGATGTGTAACATTTTCCAACAACATAACCATACATTTTCCTGCCAGTGAATTATTTCAGAGGAAGAGATATGTTTACAACACTCAGAACAAAAAAAAATTCACAAATAATAAACAGGAAAAAAACAAAGAACAATAGACAGCCGAAGCAGAATCAAACCTGTACTTCTCGCCTTGCTACAAGCAACAGCACATGGCCAATTAAGCAACCTACATGTTCTCTAGGGCAGGTTTCTCGTGACAAAGCAATGTGTCTAGGAGTAAGGGTTCGATCCTGATTTGGGCTGTCTATTGCTCTTGGTTTTTTTCTGTTGTTGATTATATGTGAATTTTGTACAAGTGTTGTAAACACACCTCTTCCCCTGAAATGATTCACTGATCAAACAGCCTCAGAAGTCTCCCTCCATAATAATATTCATTTACTGGTATTATTTATCTCTATTTTTCTGCCAGTTACCTCACTGTTTAAAAGTGATCTTCCTCCACTTCTTCTATGTTCACTTACTAACAGATTGAGTGTAAATGTATTTTCACCTTGCACTGAATATTCATCCATCTTTAGCACATATTTGTTCTGGACTACTTCCTTAACCTTTGGTTGCTCTTTCTTTCTGCACATCAGTAGATATTTGTAGTCAAATTTGTGAAAGTTGGCATGAAAGTATCTTACCAAATTAATGAGTCTTTCCTAATTAGGTTTGTATTAAGTTTTCCTTCACATGGATAGGATGTCCACTAGAATTATCATATTTATCTTGCATAGATTATTTAGTGTGTTCTTTTCTTCTCCCCTGTCCTTAATTTACTTGTGTATATTTCCTGGGAATATTAATTATATGAACCTTTATCTTCTAAAATGACCGCTTTCCATATCAAATTGAGGTCCTTGACATACATATGGATGAGTTCTTGGAAGTGATCACTTTTTCATGCACTCTCAACACAACCAACAAACACACTTGCTCTGTCAATTAAAACTAAGCCACTAAATTATTATCTTTATTGGCTACTAGCTTGTCACTTTCCAAAGTGATCTTAATTATCACTTATCATGAGGCTGCCAGAAGGGCAAGAACTAGAACTTTGTATCTGCCTTGATACCACAAGGTATAAAAGGAGGTGAAGAGAGAAAAGAAGAGATATGAGTAGTAAGGAAGAGGTTTCTCTACTGGAGCCAAAAGTAATATTACTAAAATGCAGTACATGTTCAACTAAACTATATGCAAAATTTTCTTTTATGAAAATTAGGTTTGAAACAGTTAATGTTAACCTCAAATAGGCTTCATCATCATCATCATCATGTGCCGTACCGGTTGGCGTTGATGATCATGTCCTTCCACAATTTTCTATCCACAGTGCATCGTATGAGTTCTGTTGTTGACTGTTTTCCATGCCATGACACCAAGCTATCCAGTATTTTCTCTCATTGTCGTCCGCGATCTCTTTTTCCTTTTATTTTGCCAGTTGTAACCAAGTATTCCAACTTTCCTCTTCTCATGATGTGCCCAAAAATGTTGATTGCTTCTTTCTGATGTTTTTTAAGAGCTCCCTTTTTGTGTTGACCTCTTTGAGAACTTTCTCATTGGTCTTTTTAGCTGTCCAGGGAACATTCAACATTCTTCTGAGAAATCCCATCTCTGTGGCCTCTAATCGTCTTTTCATTTGTTTGTCTATTGTCCATGATTTGCTTCCATAGGTCAGAATTGGTTCTATATAGCATCGATGAACTCTCTTTCTCATTTCTATTGATATAAATAGGCTTCAGAGATACATTTTAATAGGGAAATTATCATGTTAGAATTTCAGTCAATGGATCCAGAACCTGTATCAGCAGCATGAGTGGATGATTAATCTTCTTCTTCTTCTACCTTTTTAGCTCCCAGTGGAGCATAGGTCTTCAACAAACACTTTCCAAGTCATTCTGTTTTTTGTCATTCTTTTAAGATCATTCCATGTCTTCCCCATCATCTTCATCTCTGCTTCTATCTGTCTTCTCCAAGAATTCCTTGGTCTTCCTCTTTGTCTTTTCCCCTGGGGATTAAAAAAAAGGGCCTGTTGTGTAATACTCTCAGTTGGCTTCCGTAGTGTGTGTCCTATCCAGCGCCATCGTCTTCGCTGTATCTCATTATCCACTGGTATTTTTGACTGGTACATTTCCATAATTCTATGTTAGTGATTTTGTCCTGCCATTTCCATCCTTTAATTCTGCTTAAGCATCCATTAATGAAAGTCTGTATCTTCGTGATTGTCAATTTTGTTGTTCTCCATGTTTCACAGCCATATAATAGGACCAACTTAACATTTGAGTTGAAAATTTTTATTTTTGTACTTAACCTAATTTCTTTGGATTTCTATATGTTTCCCAGTGCAATGAAAGCTCTTCTTGCTTTTGATATCCTTATTTTGGTATCATTTTCTGTTCCTCCCTCTTTATCTATATTACTGCCCAGATATATGCAAGATTGTACGTCTAGTAGAGGTATTTCTCCTAGTTTTATTTGGTTATTGCCAGCTGTATTAATTCTCATAATGTTGGTCTTATTTCTATTAATCTTCAGTCCTAGCTGTTGTGATCTCTCATCAAGTATGCTCATTTTATCTTGCATCTATTGATGGCTGTGTGATAGGACAGCTATGTCATCAGCAAAGTCTAAGTCATCAAGTTGTTTGGTCAGTGATCACTGGATCCCATTTCTGTTGTTTTGAGTTATTTTCATAATCCAATATATGGCCAGTAGACTGTGTGGTGACTATTTCATGCACTCTCAACACAACCAACAAACACACTTGCTCTGTCAATTAAAACTAAGCCACTAAATTATTATCTTTATTGGCTACTAGCTTGTCACTTTCCCAAGTGATCTTAATTATCACTTATCATGAGGCTGCCAGAAGGGCAAGAACTAGAACTTTGTATCTGCCTGATACCACAAGGTATAAAAGGAGGTGAAGAGAGAAAAGAAGAGATATAAGTAGTAAGGCAGAGGTTTCTCTACTGGAGCCAAAAGTAATATTACTAAAATGCAGTGCGTGTTCAACTAAACTATATGCAAAATTTTCTTTTATGAAAATTAGGTTTGAAACAGTTAATGTTACCCTCAAATAGGCTTCAGAGATACATTTTAATATGGAAATTAACTTGTTAGAATTTCAGTCAATGGATCCAGATTCTGTGTCAGCAGCATGAGTGGATGATTAATATTAAACCTTAAAATACCTACATGGATCCACAGTCATGGTTATGCAAGAGTATATAGCAATGAAAGGAGTAATAGGTTGACCTCAAGAGTGACCTGACTGGTCTCAAGGGGGTGGGAACATGGATGGGCACAAAGGTCTTCAACAACTGTATCTATCTATCTACTTATTGTGCTTTTAAGCTGAAGATAGCACAAAGGGCAACAATTCTAGACTCTCTATGTCTGACAATCTTTGCTATCAAGTGTCAGACCTTGCACAAAACCCACATTTTATCTCGACATACATCCCAGTTCTGGGTGAGACTCAACCTTGACAAGGAAGCTGATGCCTGATGCTGTTGCTTCTGTCTCAGTGATCATTTCAGTGTTTCTCTAGGTTGGCCTCTGTTTATTTTGCTCACTGGTTCCCATTTGAGGGCTTATTTTGAGATTCTCTTGTTGTCTCTTCTCATTGCATGCCCAATATATGACCACCTTCTTATCACTCAACAACTATATATCTGATATTACAAACATTCAGAGATTCCCGCATATATTTATCGTTGCTACTTTAATCTCCATCTTCTGTGTATTTCTCTGAGCATAAAACATTTATCCCTTATCGACCTGCTGAGTCAGTCGTAAGTTAAGGGCTTAACTTAAGAAAAACACACGTTGGGGGTTTAGCCCGACTGATGTTTCCCCCCACGTGTTTGGTCGCTAAGGTCTCACATGCGATCTTTTACAATCTAAATATAAAACTTTAGCTGATTACATTTTTAAAAAGTACTTATCAATTCTTATCCTCCTCCTTGGGAGAAAACTTTACACAAGTTTTTGAAAATTATATTCCGTTGGAAACACTATATTCAATCACTTTAATCACACAATCTACACTCCGAAAATAAAACAACCACCATCTTGGTCACCATCTTGCTTTTCCTTAATCTTCATCCCAACGTTGTGCTACCAATGTCAGATCTGGACCCTAGATGCAAGAACAATAAGAAAAATAACCTCTACTAAGATTAAATGTGTCAGACGAATGACAGGAAACAGTCTGAGAGATAAGATCAGAAATGAAGAACTGAGAAAAAAGCTAGGAATAGCCCCCGCCATAAAATATATAAGGAAACAGCAGATAAAATGGTTTGGCCACGTGACAAGGCAGAAAAAACAAAACACAACACAACGAGCCTTCAACAAACGTTGTGAGAACACCAGACCCAAGGGTCGACCACAAAAAAGATGGGTCGATGGAATATTAGAAGCACTAGGAAACATAACAGCAGCAGAGGCGAACAGAAGAGCAAAAGACCACAAATTATATCTCCCCTCGATGCTGAAAGGCAGATGAGGAAGGAAAGAAGAAGAAGATTCAGAGATTGCAGCCCTTAAATTGCAACAGTTCAAAATGGTGAACACTATAATGGATGCGCTTATGTAACCATGAAGCTACTGTATCCTTCATAATGCATATACTCTCTCTTTCTCCAAGAGTCCCCTGGACAACTAAAAAGACCAATGAGGATATTCTCAAAGAAGCCAACAAAAAAAAGGAGCTCATAAAAACATCAGAAAGAAACAAGCAACATTTTTCGAGCACATCATGAGCACAGGGAAGTTGAAATACTTAGTTCCTCTTCTTCTTCTTTCCTTCCTCATTTGCCTTTCAGTGGTGAGGGGAGATATAATTTGTGGTCTTTTGCTCTTCTGTTCACCTCTGCTGCTGTTATGTTTCCTAATACTTCTAATATTCCATCCATCCGTCTTTTTCGTGGTCGACCATTGGGTCTTTTATTCTCACGTTTGCTAAAGGCTCATTGTATTGTGTTTTCATCTTTCTGCCTTGTCACGTGGCCAAACCATTTCATCTGTTGTTTCTTTATATATTCTATGGCGGGAGCTATTCCTACCTTTTTTCTCAGTTCTTCATTTCTGATCTTATCTCTCAGACTGTTTCCTGTCATTCATTTAACACATTTAATCTCAGTAGAGGTTATTTTTCTTATTGTTCTTGCATCTAGGGTCCAGGTCTGGCATTGGTAGCACAATACATGTACTTGGTTACAACTGGGAAAATACAGGAAAAGATATATCATGGACAACAAAGAGAAAAGATACTATACAGCTTGGTGTCATGGCTTGGGAACAGTCAACAACAGAATTGATACTATGCACTGTGGATAGAAAATTGTAGAAGGAGATAATTGTCTACTCCAACTGGTATGGCACATGATGATGATATTTATAAATCATCAATTTGTTGGCAGCAAAGTTTTCCCATCCTTGTTTTCTTGGCAATATAATTCCCCTATCCTTGTTTTGTTGACAATATAGTTCCCCGATCCTTGTTTTGTTGGCAATATAGTTCCCCTATCCTTGTTTTCTTCCTTTCAACTCCTTATGAAGCACAGATCATTATAAAACATTTCATGCAAAATATTTTGTGCAATTTTCTGAAAATAATTCCATGTCTTCTCCATCTCTATTTCCACCTCCCTTATTATTTAAATAATTCATTGGTTTCCTCTTTTTTCCTGCCCTGGGGATTCCAAACTAAGGATTGCTCTATAATATTCTCAGTTGGCTTCCGTATTGTATGTCCTACCCAATGCTATTGCTTTGGACATATCTCTGCTTTTTCCATGGTGTTTACCTGATACTATCATATGGTTCTATGTTAGTAATTTCATGATACTTCTGATATAATCACACTGTAAAGAGAAAAAAAAAAGAAAGAACCCTGTCACACCTAAAGGTGCCCACAATTTCTTTTGTTTTTGCCTTTTTGGATAATGTAAGTAAAAAAAGTAAAGCACCCCCGTCACGCCAAGTGGCGTATAGGGAAATATGGTGTTAGTGACCCTATATTTTACAGACCATCAGCACATGATTTTTGGGGTAATGTGGTCGGTATTACGCCCGTGCTGCTTTACTTTCCCAGAAAAAAATATGGTACCTATTTAAGGCTGGGTGAACCCAGAAGCCGTCGGTTGGGATCGAACCCTACCCCTTGTCCTTTGTAGTCCAGTTCACTAACCACTGAGCTATCGCGGCTCCTTTTGGATAATGTAGTCAGCATAAATCCAAGTTGTCTTCTTTTTTTGATACACTTCTAGATGTCAATATTAATGAGTTCGAAGAAGGTGTTTGTCAGCTCAAAGCTGGAGATATCTCCATACAGCTTGTCCCGGTATGTCACCGGTGATGGCCACAAAAACCTTCTCTGTTCATCATAAGTTGGGCATGATTGCAGAAGATGTTCTGCAGTCAATCTGCCTGTGCCACATTCAGATTCATCAGAATTGTTTTATTTTCCCTGAAAAAAAGTCTCGTATCATCAAAGGGTGGACGAACCCAGCAGCTGGTCATTCTGTGAAAGAGACCTGACTTTTTGCTCTTCATAGACCAATTCACTTATCACAGTTTTACTGCAGATTCCACATTGCAAAAAATAATGCTGCAAATAATGAGGTCTAGTTTCGGATGTTGTTTTAATGATGGCAAGTTTCTTAAACTAATCTGTCAACTTGCTTCTTACCTAGAATAATTGTAAGCAAAAGAGATTAACAGTTCTTGGATATTCCCATTTAACAAATGGAACTCATTCTCCTGTAGCTTTTCTTCTCTCTTTCATCATCAAGTACCATGCCTACTGGTGTAGGTGATCATGTCTCTCCACAACTTTCAATCTTGACAGTTATTTATCATTTCTGTTGTTGACCTTCTGCCAAGCCATTCTCTTAAGCTGTCTGGTATCTTTTCTCTTTGCTTCCCTCTATCTCTTTGTCCCTCAATTTTCCCAGTTGTTACAATATATTGCAGCTGTTCCCTTCTCATTACATGGCCAAAAAATGATGATTGTTTTTTCCTAATATTGGATATTAGCTCACTTTTTGCTTTGGCCTCTTTTAGAACGTTTTTATTACTCTTCTAAACTGTCCATGGTATCCTCAACATTCTTCTGTAAATCTACATTTCTACAGCCTCCAGTGATTTTCTTGTCTGTTGTCTTCCTCTCTTTATGCTAATGAATTAACAGACTCTTACAATGTAATATATAACTGGCATAAGTTCCTATAAATAACAAATCTAACAAGGAACTAACGTATTGCCTTTCACTTCTTCTTCTTCATACCTTCCTCATTTGCCTTTCAGCGTCGAGGGGAGATATAATTTGCGGTCTTTTGCTCTTCTGTTCACCTCTGCTGCTGTTATGTTTCCTAGTGCTTCTAATATACCATCCATCCATCTTTTTCGTGGTCAACCATTGGGTCTGGTATTCTCACAACGTTTGCTGAAGGCTCGTTGTGTTGTGTTTTGATCTTTCTGCCTTGTCACGTGGCCAAACCATTTATCTGTTGTTTCTTTATATATTCTATGGTGGGGACTATTCCTAGCTTTTTTCTCAGTTCTTTTGCTGCTTACTTTAATCATTAAACATTAGTTTAATTTAATGAGGGGGCCTCAGTAGCCTAGTTGGGAAAACCACCTGACTGGACTACCGACGTTCGGACAACCCGTGTTCGATTCCCGCTGGGAGCAATGTGAATTGTACTTGTGGTGGGAAAAAAAAATACTCCCGTGGTCGACTCAGCCGTTGGCAGAAATGGGTTCCAGGGCATTACCCTGGGACGGTGAGGAATGTCGCCTCGCATATGAGTTTCAATGCTTGAGGCGACACTATACAGAAATCTCCAAACATTTCTGGATAGACGGCCGAGCACATATGGGTGTAAACTCGTGTGCTAAGACGCCGGTTCAAGTCTTGTACTTTACCTTTTAATTTAATTTAATGAACAATATATCAAAGATCAAATGACTGACAAGGTGTTGTGTTTTAAACACTAAGATACAGCAATAAATGCCAATCAATTAAAAAACCATTGATATTTTTCTACAAAGAAGGCAGAGAAGTGTGTGTGAAGATCTGAAGTGAAAGATGCAAAACATGTGGGAAGAAAAGAGAGGATACAAGAATGAATACGCAGCAACACCAGCATCAGCCTGAACATCCTACTACAACTATTCTATATACACACATGACTGACATTACAAACACTGTGTTAGCTTTTCAACACCTACTATGACATATCTTTATCTTTTGCGAAAGAAAGTCTGCAGCTGCTGCTACTGCTACAACTACCACTACTACAACTTCTACTAATAAACGCTTTTGAACGCCCGGCTATGACATATAATTAATTCCAACACCACTACTGCTACTACTACTAACAAGTGGTTTAAAGCGCCCTTCTATGACACATCTTTATCTCTTACGAAAAAAACCCTACTACTACAACTGCTACTACTATTATCACTACTACCACCACCACCCCTACTACGACTGCTATTATTATTATTATTTTTTGCGTGCATCTCTAGAGTCTAGGAGCTGAATTATGCTTGTTAATCCATTTTTTCCTGGCAGCTGTGTGCAACGCAGGCAGATAACTTTGTCTTTGGAAGTACTCATATTTTTTTCTGTTGATGAGTAATTGATGTTTCAAGCTGGGCCTAGCTGCTTAGACCAGGGGTGGCTGCCGCAGATAGAAATCACAAATAAAAATCTCAACTAATGCAGCCAGGATTTTAACTTAGAGCCTTTCTGTCTTGAGACTGGTGTCCTGCCTCAAGACCAACCAGTCCCCAAAAATAAATAAAAAATGTATGAAAAAGAGTATGAAAAGAATATGATGATTGTTGTATATGTGTGTAACAATGGTCAGTAATTAATGAGCTTAGTGTCCCAAATTATTTCTGCTAAATGAGTGATCTTCCCTCACTGACAGGACATACTAGAATTATCAACTGTTTCTAGTTTTTGTGCATTTAATTAAATTTTTTCAATACAAGGTTTAGGGTTAGGTTTACGGTTACTTGTAGGCTTTTTCAAATGCTAAATCTAACCCAGGGGTCTTCTAATGACAGATTCGAGAGCGACTCAACTGAATAAATTGCAAGGGGACATTCGAGCAGAAATAATTTGGGGCACCAAACTCGTAAATTACCCAAGTTATAATAATATTATAATAACATGAAGCCAATGTAGGTTACCTTATTATCTAAAATCAGCCATTATCTGCCTTCTTCCTTTGAAACATTGCAGTTGTATGTTGTAAACATTTATGTGTATTGTAATATACAATTTTCTTACTAATGATCAATAAATGTAAACATTGTTATTGTATTATATACATAACATA
The DNA here is from genome assembly GCA_032433765.1 of Megaustenia siamemsis. Classification (NCBI taxonomy): domain Eukaryota; kingdom Metazoa; phylum Mollusca; class Gastropoda; order Stylommatophora; family Ariophantidae; genus Megaustenia; species Megaustenia siamemsis. Next base: position 14,645,219 of record JAVIAB010000106.1, on the reverse strand, counting down.
CTTAGACTAAATGAGTAAAAAAAAAAAGTACTTATTTTGACAACGGTAATACAATACAATTCATTACATTACATACATCCGTGTATACTTTTACTTTTAACATTTATCAGCTTCATTGATTTAACTGTTTTAACTAACTACTATCCTTCCTTGTTGCATTGATTGACTGTTGACGTGTAAACAAAAAATAAATTACATTCGTTAACTCTTTAGATCAGGAGAGGGAAGTTGAAGAGCTTCGAATAATATCTGACATCAGATCAGGACGACTCGACTGTATCAATGTGTAGCTCAGATAACTGAGTGACACTGAGTCAGTTGTACCTCTGAACTTAGTTCCTTCCTCCTTTGCATTTGACATGACAACTTGAACATAGAATAGATTATAATATTTGATTATAGAAATAATTAATATTTAAATATTTTTACAATAAATTATAAATGTAAAATTAGATTAAAAACACCCCTCGTTTAACTTTACGTTATTATAACATAATTTAATCTACAAATCACTAGAAAAGTTTAAACAATCTAGGTTGTGTACACTTACAATATAATGAATGAGACTGGGCGGACTAATGTTGCTTCTTTCCCAATGGCGTCTCCGTCTGGCTAGCCAGAAAATCTGTTTGGGGATTCCCCCTGAAACTTTTTTGTGTTTTCTTTTTTAAAAAGAGGTCGAGTTTAATTCTCGTCTGTGTCTAGGAGTACTGGTTACGATCATCTATTGTTCTTTGATGTGTATTTTTCTGTTGATTATTTGTGGTGTTTTTTTTCAACATACCTCTTCTCCTGAAACGATTCGAGCGATCTATCGCCGCTGAAGTTTCCCTCCATAATATGTATTTATTATTATTTGTCTGTCTCGAACTGAGAGACTTTTGTCCAGCAACTAGTTCAAGTCAAGACAACACTGTTAAGTCATAAACAGCTGAAAATCACTGTGGTTTTCCAAACCATTTTTCTTCTTCTCTAATGTTAAAATAGAGAAGGTGAAGTTTGAACAAGAATGTATTTCTTATAAAAGTTTATGGCAAAACATGATTTTTGACACGCACGCGTATATCATCATCATCATTGAGTGCCGTCTCCGCAACGAAGGTTGGCTACCATGGAGCGCCATTTTGCTCTATCTCTTGCTTTGATGGTGCAGGTTGTCATCGGTTGATTTGTCCATCTTTTGATGTTACTCGTCCATGTTAATCTTGGTCTGCCTCTGCCTCTTTTACCTTGTATTTTCCCCTCCAGGATCACTTTCAGTAGGCTGTTGTGTCTTTTAACATGGCCTAAGAATCGCATTTGTCTTGTTCTAATTGTGTTCAGAAGTTCTCTTTTCATTTTTAGTTGTTTTAAGACTTTGTCATTTGTTTTCTTTTCCTTCCATCCAATTCTACCTATTCTTCTATATATCCACATTTCAAAGGCTTCAATTCTCTGTTCTGTTTTCTTGTCTAATGTCCATGTTTCAGCACCATATAGGAATATTGAGAAGATGTAACATTTTGCTATTCTTAGTTTTAGCTCTGGTGTTATTTGTTTTGATGTTAGTATGTCCTTCATGACATTCAAATTACTTTTTGCCATTCCTATTCTTTTGTTTATTTCAGATGTACATTTTCCATCACTGGTTATAGTATGTCCAAGGTAGTTGTAGTTCTGAACTGTCTCCAGGTCTATTCCTTCAACTTTGATATCCACTTGTGGGTTTTGAGTATTTTCTTTGTTTATGATCATAGTTTTAGTCTTTTTGATATTCATATCTAGTCCATATTTTTTGCTTGTCGTGTTTATTACATTAAGTAATTGTTGTAGGTCTTTAGGATTTTCTGCTAGTAGTACAGTATCGTCAGCATATCTTAGGTTATTGATTATCTTTCCATTAATTTGTAGGCCTGGCATCTCTATGATGTTTTAAAGATTTGCTCAGTGTATAGATTGAACAAGCTTGGTGATAGGATGCATCCTTGTCTTACTCCTCTTTTTATATCAATGGGTGTAGAGAACTCTTTGTTATATTTTATTATTGCTGTTTGCTCCCAGTATAGATTGCATATTAGTCGTATATCCATGTCATCTAGATGTATCTCTTTTAGGCATTCTATAAGTTGTTTGTGGTGTACTCTATCAAAAGCTTTGGTGTAGTCTATGAAGCAGGCATATATTGGTTTGTTTACTTCTGTGTATTTTTCGATTAATGTTCTCATGCAGAATATGGCTTCTTTTGTCCCGCTATTTTTCCTAAATCCAAATTGCTGCTCATCTAATTCAGTATTGATTTTATTCTGAATCCTTCCTTGTATAACTTTTAGCAAGATTTTTGTAACATGGCTCATTAGGCTTATTGTTCTAAAGTCACTGCATTCAACTGCACCATTCTTTTTAGGCAATGCAATGAAAGTTGATGTTTTTAGTTCATTTGGTATGTATCCTGTGTGGTATATGTCGTTGCATATGTCTGTAATCACTTCAATGCCAAAACTTCTTTTGCCTTTTTGCACATTTTGCGTATCTCATTATCTATTTTATTGTATTGGGCAGTGTTCTTCGCTTGTCTCCTTTCTTCCATTTTTTCTAAGATGGTGTTAGTTATCCATTTTTGTTTTTTGTTCTTTTCTCTTTTGGGTAAGGTGTCGCAGGCTTTTTGTATGCTTTTCTTTATGCATTGCCATTTGGTTGTTACTTTTTCATCAGGATTTTCTCTTCTGTATTGTTCAATTCCTTCCTCTAGCAGCTTCTGGTATGTGTTCTTTACTTGTATTGTATAGGTATCTTTAATATCTTTTTGATTTAAAGCTGTTATGTCGAGTGGGTTTGTTGATGAATCAGATTTTTGCTTGTTTCTCTTTAGTTTGATTTTCATTTTAATCATTACAGGATTGTGATCAGAATTAATATCTGCTCCTGGGTAGGTTTTGGCTTTCTTTACGCTGTTACGGAACCCTTCTTTTATCATTATGTAATCTATTTGATTCCTCTTCCTATCTCCAGGGCTTTTCCATGTGTATAGTTTCCTTTTCTCTTGCTCAAAGTAGGTGTTACATATTATCAGCCTGTTTTCTTCACAGAATTGTATTAATCTTTCTCCTCTGTCATTTCTTTTTCCTAAACCATGATTTCCTATAATTGTCTTATATCTACCTTTTCCTACTTTAGCATTCATGTCACCCATTACAATCAAGATGTCTGAAGATTTCACTTGCTTCATAACTTTATTTAGGTCTTCATAGTATGCCTCTATTTGTTCATCTGTGTAGTCTTGAGTAGGTGCATATGTCTGTATTATTGCTATGTCGAATGGTTTTGCTTTCAACTTGAGTAGTATAATCCTATCACTGTATGTCCAGTGGGTACTTATATATTTTTGTAGCTCTCTTTTTATCAGTATTCCTACCCCCCTTTGATATACTGTTGTGTTTCCTGAGTATATAAATGTATATTTTTCGTCTTCAATGTACCCACATTCCTTCCATCTAGTCTCTGATATGCCTAAAATATCTATATTTATTCGTTCTGCTTCTTGAATTAGATTTTCCAATTTCCCTTGTTGATATAGAGTCCTAACATTCCAAGTACTTATTTTAAGATCTTTCCTCCGACATAAGTTCGAATTTCTCCGACTCTCCATGGCTTCCTCTGGACTGGTACGTGATGAGGCTCCAATCTCTTTCACGGTGGTCAGCCATGTTCGTCTTTCGTGTTCTGAACATGCCTCTTGTGTACCACACACTTTGCTGTTTTCGCTTTCTGGGCCGTTGATCATTCTTGATTCCTCCGCCTCCATCCACCGTCACAGACTTTTCACATAAGGGTTGAACATACCCGTTTTTCCGTTGACATTTTTGTCAAACCATGTGCTTGCCTATCGAACCGCGAACACACAACACAAAGAAGAATAAATCATATTCCACTTAAATATCGGCAATCACGCGTATATCAGTTTTCGTTAATGATGCAAGACGGCTCGCTAGGCTAAGAGCCACACCTTGTAGTGTGTGTGTGTGTGTCTCGTGCTTTTTAAAAAAAAAAAACAATTGTCGTCTGTGCTCTTACACAGCTAAAGTAGCAGCAGACAATATCCAACGTAAGCACCCGGAAGAGAATTAACCATAGCAAATGACATACTCTACCCATCGATCGAACCTGCTCAGACAGAAACAATATGCCTTCTGGCATTCAAGAGACTGCAGTCCATCTCACTGTTCTCTGATTATAGAAGTCCAGCTCACTCGTTAATGCGAACAAAACCTGAGTTATGTGACCCTCCTTCTTATTAAACAACAGAATTATGAAAATGGTTCACGGCGTTTCATTCGATAGTCAGACTAAAATAAAATATGAAGTCGCATCTAATCGAAGTCTTTCATATAGGCCTATATACCATTGTATGCTAATAATAGTCTTAATCGTTAAGAGTGAAAATGAGTTACAAGAAATATTAGATATTATAGTGAAGGAAAGCAAAAATAAAGGACTCAGCCTTAATAGCAAAAATAAAAAAGTAATGGTAGCAACAAAGAAAAAGACATTACCGCAATGCACAATAATGACAAGTAGAACAATTTTAAAACAGGTAAATTAAATTAAATATCTGGGAACAATGTTAATCTCAGATGGTAGATATATAACAGAGACGAGATGCAGAATGGCTCAGGCTAGAGCAGTTTTAAAAAAAAAATGAGGAAGATACTGTGCAAATAATTTTTGACAAAGGAAACAAGAAAAAGAGTTCTTAAATGTTATGTAGAGCCAGTCTTAACATATGGATGTATATTGTATATCATGGAAAATAGGACAACAGGCAAGAAAATGACTGGAGGCTGTAGAAATGTGGTTTTACGTAAGAATGTCGAGAATACCATCGACAGCTAAGTAGTACAATTACGTCTGGGCTTGTCCATTGGTGTTTGTCATATCTTTCCACTAAACTCTGTGCTTGACATTATGGTTTTCAGAATTTAACATTATTAGCAACAAAATGCCAAATATATACACGCTAGAAGCCTTATCTGAGCTAAAGGTGATTAGTCAACCAGGAAGGAGTGGAATAAACCAGACCAGTATCTAGGTCGTAAAACAAGGACCGCCTGTCCTATTCTTGATAGTGTCAAGGACATTTTGTTTATAGTTGGGGAAAAGGCGGTAAAAGGAGGAGCTGTAAAAGCATTAATGCATATTATATGGCGACTGAATTTGGTTGCAGTCTTTCCAAGTACTTCAGACACGATATGTCTAAGATATGTATTACGGTCTTAATAGCTTTTAATAACATCAGGCGTGCTTAATAGGAAAAGTAGATGTAGGCCCTATATACGATCAACACCTTACAGGAATAATCAATCTGTACATGCTTCGAGAAATGAGGGTACGGGCGTGGGGCGTGTATAGGATGCCCCGATTGCAATAAAACTGATTCCATGAATAGAATAGAACAGTTTTTAGCTAGCACATTATGCCCCATTGTTCATGTTGCAGTTGAAGTAAAGTTCCGTCCTATTCAGCAATTACAATTATAAAGAGCTTGCTTGTATATGGCTCTAACAGCTCCCTGATCAAACCTTCTCCATTCTTCCAAATCTACGTGATTATCTGGATAATCATTGTTTGTTTGATATTGTTGATAATACCCTCATTATTATTCTTCTTTCCTTCCTCGTTTGCTTTTGAATGTCAACGGGAGATATAGTTTACGGTCTTTTGCTCGTCTGGTGGTTTTTCCTTGCTGTTATGTTTCAGTGTTTCTAACATTCCATCAAACCACTCTTTGGGTCTGGTGTTCTCGCAACGTTTATTAAAGCCTCGCTGTGGTGTGTGTTTGGTCATTCTGTCTTAACACGTAGCAAAACGATTTTGTCTGTTGTTTCTTTCAATGCATTCTGGCATTCAATGGCGAGAATTATACCTTGTTTTTTTTCCTCATTTCCTCGTTTATGATCTTATCTCTCAGGCTGGTTCTTGGTCATCATCATCATCATCATTGAGTGCCATCATTGTTTTAAAACTTCATCGTTTCCTGTAATGCGGCTAAAACATTTAATTTAGGCAGCAAAGCAATAAAAAAAAATAAGTGCACTAAAACAATCATCAATAAGCGTCACTAAAACAATCATCAATAGCGCCACTAAAACAATCATCAATAAGCGTCACTAAAACAATCATCAATAAGCGTCACTAAAACAATCATCAATAGCGCCACTAAAACAATCATCAATAAGCGTCACTAAAACAATCATCAATAAGCGACAATAAAACAATCATCAATAAGCGTCACTAAAACAATCATCAATAAGCGTCACTAAAACAATCATCAATAAGCGTCACTAAAGCAATCATCAATAAGCGTCACTAAAACAATCATCAATAAGCGTCACTAAAACAATCATCAATAAGCGTCACTAAAACAATCATCAATAAGCGTCACTAAAACAATCATCAATAAGCGTCACTAAAACAATCATCAATAAGCGTCACTATAATCAATAAGCGCCAATAAAACAATAATCAATAAGCGTCACTAAAACAATCATCAATAAGCGTCACTAAAACAATCATCAATAAGCGTCACTAAAACAATCATCATTAGCGTCACTAAAAATCATCAATAAGCGTCACTAAAACAATAATCGTCACTAAAACAATAATCAAATAAGCGCCAATAATCAATAAGCGTCACTAAAACAATCATCAATAAGCGTCACTAAAACAATCATCAATAAGCGTCACTAAAACAATCATCAATAAGCGTCACTAAAACAATCATCAATAAGCGTCTCTAAAACAATCATCAATAAGCGTCACTAAAACAATCATCAATAAGCGTCACTAAAACAATAATCAATCATCAGCGTCACAATAAGCGTCACTAAAACAATCATAAGCGTCACTAAAACAATAAGCGTCACTAAAACAATCATCAATAAGCGCCACTATAAAACAATAATCAATAAGCGCCACTATAAACAATCACCAATAGCGCACTAAAACAATAAATACAATAATCAATAAGCGTCACTATAACAATCATCAGTATTCTCCACTAAAACAATCGTTCTCTTTCTATAATTCACCCGCATTCCTTACTCATGATCATTGAAATCCGTCCCCGCATCGAAGGTTGGCAACCATGGAGCGCCACTTCGCTATGTCTCTTGCTTTGATGGTGCAGGTTGTCATAGGTTGACTTGTCCATCTTTTGATGTTACTCGTCCATGTTAGTCTTGGTCTGCCTCTTTTACCTTGTATTTTCTCTTCCTAGATTACTTTTCTCCTGTGTGTTACCGGGGCCTCATTATGAGGGAAGTAAAGAATAGTGACCTTCCAGGCATGTCGTAAGAGGCGACTAAGGAGATTGATCGATGGCTTGACAAGCTGTCATTGTAAAAAGTATTGTTATGGAAACAGAGCCATACGTTTTGGAAGCAGCGATCTATGCAATATGTGCCATTTTGGCACGCAAGGTTTCTGTTTTTTGAGATTGTGGTTTCTTACTATGTGCCGTCTTCGGCTCGAAAGGACGATAGATAGATAGAGATAGATAGATAGATAGATAGATAGATAGATAGATAGATAGATAGATAGATAGATAGATAGATAGATAGATAGATAGATAGATAGATAGATAGATAGATAGATAGATAGATAGATAGATAGATAGATAGATAGATAGATAGATAGATAGATAGATTGATAGATTGATAGATTGATAGATTGATAGATAGATAGATATTTCTTTTAGTAAGCTGTTGTGTCTTTCAACATGCCTCAAAAATCTCATTTGTCTTGTTTGAATTGTATTTAATAGTTTTTTTTTTTTCATTTTTTAGTTATTTAAGACTTCATCATTTGTTTTCTTTTCTTTCCATACAATTCTTCCCATTCTTCTATAAATCCACATTTCAAACGGTTCATTTTCCTGTTCTGTTTTCTTGTCTAATGTCCATGTTTCGGCACTATACAGGAATGTCGAGAAGATCTAACATTTTGTTATTCTTAGTTTTAACCCTGGTGTTATTTTTATTTATTTTTGTTTGGTACTTTTTCATTCCAGTTGTTTATCCACAGTTTGATGAGTTAGAGAAATACACAAAAATAATTTGAAATTAGAGATGTCCATAGGTGCTCCCTTGCAAGTCCCGCAGTAACGACTCCAGTTCTGTGTTGATTGACAAATGTGGCGTAACTTTGACTTCTGCAATGACTCTACCCAGTATTAACATATGGATGAGAATCATGGATAATTAAATAAGATACCAGAGAGCTTAAGAGAATGGTTTTGCAGAAGGTCAACAATAGAAATAAAAATAACTGTCGAGATGGAAAGTTGTAGAGAGACACGATCAACCACGCCAGCACGCATGGTACTTGATATATATATATATATCAGTAGCGTATACTGGTTTTGGGGTCTGGGCTACCGCTGACATAACACATAAAGACATACATTATATTCAGTATGCTAACATGAAGTAATATTAGCTAATGACATCACTACATTTTAAATTACTTATTTATATGTAAACTCTATCCGTCTTGTTTGGGACGAAAATGTCTCGATGACTTTGTCATTGAAAGTACTGTTGGGTTGGTTTATAAGTTTCTGAAGGAATGATTTCTCAATGGACATTATTGCCAAACCAGATAAGCGTTCTTGTGTCTGAGTTGAGCGACAATAAGATTTGATTCTCTTGAGAGCAGAAAAAATTCTTTCAGCTGATGCTGATGCGCATAACGTGGTTATAAATAGGTTAGGAAGTTCCGGTAATCAAACATAGTTTCACTTTCACTTTGTGACGATTCTGATTGGCTAGAGCTAAAAATAACTCATGAAACCGCATTAGTGTAAAGGTAGCTTAGCCGTATTATTTTGACGGGAATTTGTGAATGACAAGGTCAGTAATTCAAAGTCGGAGAGAAGAGAAATGTACCGCTGCTGATTAGCGGTTTTAATGTACTATTTTTTTAATAGTAGTTTCGGTCTCGTTCACAAATTTTATAGTGACCATAGGAAAACCTTGCTTTAATGAATGTAAATTAAAGCAAATAAATCACATTGGCCTACGAAATGTGTAATATTCCACTGGCACGGGCGGTTGAGCAATTATGGATTTAAATTCGTTTGCAGTGATACCGAGGCCTTCAATAACCAATAACCAATAACCAATGTGTAATAGAATATTCGAAAATTTGTAATATAATTACGAAAAAAATATAATAAATTATCATTTCCTTTTGTATTTCGTTAATATTATATATATATATAATTTATGATAGATGAATTTATATAGCAAGCCTTTATGATAGCAACTATTTAATTTTCATTTCAATTTCCCACCCTCAAGTTAGGAGAAGAGAAAAATATGCAAATATTGTACAAACATAAACAATTGACAGAAGGGAAAGCCAAATACAGATTATACTTGATCTTGATACTTCCGGTGCCGCTAGACGTCGCATGGGGCTTGTAGTGTTTTTCGCCACCCATGATCCTATCTCTGTTCTTGGCGCGCTGTTCGATCTTATCTAATGAGTCCGTGAAAGTAAATTTGTGCTTCTCTTATAAGTATTTTTGTCAGTGTCTCTCTATGTCTTCCTCTTTTTCTGTACTCTGATGTTCCCCATATAGAAGAGTTTTGGGAGTCCTTCGTCTGTTCTCAGCACATCTTCAACACATATATTCATCTTCTCTTCTTAATTGTTGATGAGATCGTTGATTGCATGGGCATCTATTTTATCTCTATATTAATCTTTAATTCATTCCATTGTACACAGAGTATTGTCTTCGAAAGCGTTTAGTTTTCTCCAAATCTCATTTGTTGTTTTCCAGCTTTCACACTCGTAGGTAATTTTTACCTCTGACCCTAGAGACTAGGAACTGAATTTTGTGTGTAAATCGTTTTTCATTGGAGTCCCTCGCCGCACAGGCAGATAACTCCGTCTTCTCATATTTTTTGCCGTCCATCAGTAATTGAAGTTTCAAGCCGGGCCTTGCTGTTGAGACCAGGGGTGGTTGCCGCAGAGAGAAGTCATAAATAAAAAAATAAAAGATCTGGAGGGCACGGGCATAATTGAAGATAAGTGCAGATAAAGTGCATCCATTGCATCATGAGTTCAACACAGGGAGAGGTGTCAGGCTAAAAAGAGGCAAATCGTGGGTGGACCGAGCAGAAGATGTCATCAAACAGGCCTGTGGGCTTACCAATATCAACGCTGGCGAGGAGTGGATACCGGTCCCTACGTCATTCAGGGGCAAATTCTCATGTATTGTCATACTCGACAGGAAATGTAGGGAACAGAACTCAGTCGTGGTCAATGTGGAGGTCAACGGTCTCATCTGGGATAAAACCGATGAGAAAGATGCAGTCATCTATACGGGCGAATCTGTAATACGACACCAAAGGAGTGCATGGGCATTTACAGCACGCTGGGCAGGCAGAATAGCCAAAGGAGACAGTGGTGCATATATGTTATGACCACGAGTAGCATGACAATGGAGGTGATGGCAGTGACGAGGGCATTCATCTGGTTAGAGTCACAAGACTATACCCACGCCTGCATACTAAGTGAATCGATGAGCATGATTTTTTTTTAAAGTGGTAGCGGGCTCTGTGCGCATGCAATGGGTAGAGTCATTGCAGAAGTAACAAATACGTGAGGTCACCTTTGTCTACGTCCCAGGAGCTGCTGGAGTACGGGGAAATGAAAGAACGGACAGGATGGCTAGCTGCACTATTGTTGAGGACGGTCAACCAATGGATCAGGCGGACATCATCAATGCCCTCCGGGAAGTGGGAAGGACACAGGACTTCGATAACCATGAGTCTACGTCATTCCTTCGGGTGAAAGAGATGGGAGCTAAGATGGACACAGCCAGAAACGAGAAATTTAGTGGGCGTATAAGAAGACTTATCCACCGACACATACATCTTAAGAACATTGATAGAAAGGTCTATAGAGGTAAAGAAAGATCTATATATGTGCTTTATAGACTACATAAAAGCATTTGACAAAGTAAAGCATGTGGAAATAATCAATATGCTGGAGAAATTATTATAAACATTGATGGCAAGGATCTGCGAATCATTAAAAAAAACATGTACTGGCAACAAACAGCAGCAATACGAATTAACAACCAAATATGACAATTTCAACTTATAAAATAAGGAGTCAGACAAAGCTGTGTTCTGTCGCCGGATTTGTTTTCACCTTACAGAGAACATATTATGAGATCAATAGTAGACAAAACAGGAATTAAAGTCAACGGTCACAACATAAATAATTTGCGATATGCGAATGATACAGTCTTAATAGCAGAGACAGAGAATGAACTACAAGAAATGATAGACATAATAGTAAAAGAAAGCACCAAGAAAAGTCTGAATCTGAATAGTAAGAAAACAGAAATAATGGCCATATCAAAGAAACAATCATCACCAGCATGCATAAAAATAAATAGGACAAATTTGAAACAAGTGCAACGCGTCAAATACTTGGGCTCAATAATAACATCGGATGGAAGATGCACAACAGAAGTAAAAAGTAGAATAGCTCAGGCCAAAATAGCATTTCAGAAAATGAAAAATATCTTATGCAACAAGTCTATGTCAATAGAAATGAGAAAGAGATTTCATCGGTGCTATATAGAACCCATTCTGACATATGGAAGCGAATCATGGACAGTAGACAAATAAATGAAAAGACGATTAGAGGCCACAGAGATGGGATTTCTCAGAAGAATGTTAAAAGTTCCCTGGACAGCTAAAAAGACCATTGAGGAAGTTCTCAAAAAGGCCAATACAAAAAGGCAGCTCCTAAAAGACACAAGAAAGATAGAAACAATCAACATTTTTCGGGCACATCATGAGAAGAGGAAAGTTGTAATTCTTGGTTACAGTTGGCAAAATAAAAGGAAAGATAGATCGCGGACGACAAAGAGAGAAAATACTGGATAGCACAATCTTTCACGTGATCTATCATGGAAAATATTAGTAAAGAGTAAAACATTAGTAAAGGTAAAGAAAGATCTATATCTTTACTAATCTTTACTAATCTTTACCTCTATAGATCATTGGAAAGATTCTATCCGGAAAACAGACAACAAAAGAACTGATTCGATGCACTGATATAGAAGATACTTTTTAAAAAAAAATCATGCTCATCCATTCGCTGAGTATGCATGCGTGTAGAATCTTTCTGGATTCAAATGGTTGGAGTCACAAGACTACACCCACGCATGTATACTGAGTGATTCGATGAGCATGATAAAAAAAGTGGAGGCGGGCTCGGTACGCATGCAATGGGTGGAGTCGTTGCAGAAATCCAAAATACGTTAGGTCATCTTTGTCTATGTCCCTGGACATGCGGGAGTGCGGGGAAATGAAAGAGCGGACAGGTTGGCTAGCTGTGCTGTCGTTGAGGACGGGCAACCGATGGATCGGGCGGATAACATCAATGCCCTCCGAGATGTGGGAAGAACACTAGACGTCGACAAACACAGATCTACGTCACTTTTTCGGATGATGGAAATGGAAGTTAAGTTGGGCACAGCCAGAAATGAGAAACTTAGTGACCGTGTAAGAAGACTTACCAACCAACATAGAACTGGAGTCGTCAGTCGCTGGACACTGAGGGATTTGCTGAGGAGGGGATCTGAGCACCTATGGACATGTTCGGAGTGCAATGATGATAACCCGCAAATAACTCAATACTAAATAACTGGATAGCTTGGTGTCATGACATGGAAAATAGTCAACAACAGAACTGATACGATGCACTGTAGATAGAAGATTGTGGAAGGACATGATCGCCTACGCCAACCAGTACGGCACATGATGATGATGATCCCCCAACACAGAACTGGAGTCGTCCGTTGCTGGACACTGCGGGAATTGCTGAGGAGGGGATTTGAGCACTTATGGACATTTTCGGAGTGAAATGATGATGACCCGCAAATAATCGAATAACTCAGTAATATCTTAGTCAATGACTCATACGGCTTTTTTTTTAGAGAGTAGAATTAGAATATATAATATGTAATCTATACTGGGAGCAAACAGCAATAATAAAATATAACAAAGAGAACTCTACACCCATTGATATAAAAAGAGGAGTAAGACAGGGATGCATCCTATCACCAAGCTTGTTCAATCTATACACTGAGCAAATCTTTAAAAACATCATAGAGATGCCAGACCTACAAATTAATGGAAAGATAATCAATAACCTATGATATGCTGACGATACTGTACTACTAGTAGAAAATCCTAAAGATCAACAACAACTACTTAATGAAATAAACATGACAAGCAAAAAATATAGACTAGATATGAATATCAAAAAGACTAAAACTATGATCATAAACAAAGAAAATACTCAAAGCCCACAAGAGGATATCGAAATTGAAGGAATAGACCTGGAGGCAGTTCAGAACTACAACTACCTTGGACATACTTTAACCAGTGATGGAAAATGTACAACTGAAATAAACAAAAGAATAGGAATGGCAAAAAGTAATTTTAATGTCATGAAGAACATACTAACATCAAAACAAATAACGCCAGGGCTAAAACTATGAATAGCAAAATGTTACATCTTCTCAATATTCCTATATGGTGCAGAAACATGGACATTAGACAAGAAAAAAGAACAGAGAATTGAAGCCTTTGAAATGTGGATATATAGATGAATAGGTAGAATTGGATGGAAAGAAAAGAAAACAAACGATGAAGTCTTAAAACAACTACAAATGAAAAGAGAACTGCTATGCACAAATCTAACAAGACAAATGATATTTTTGGGGCATGTTAAAAGACACAGCAGCCTACTAAAAGTAATCCTGGAGGGAAACATACAAGGTAAAAGAGGCAGAGGCAGATCAAGACTAACATGAACGAGTAACATCAAAAGATGGACAAATCAGCCTATGACAACCTGCACCATCAAAGCAAGAGTCAGAGCAGCAGAATGGAGCTCCTTGGTTGCCAACCTTCGTTGCGGAGACGGCACTCGATGATGATGATGAGAATTAGAATATATTGATTATATCCGGGTTTTGTTGCTATGGAAACAGTCGCGGATTCAAATATTGTACAGAGGACAAGAAACATAAAATAAGTAGTTTTGTGTGTGTGTTGAAGACTTACAGCTAATATATATCGATAAAAATGGTATGTATCATCACTCTGTATGGTATATTGTATCATCATCATCATCACCATCAACATGTGCCGGTACCATACCGGTTGGCGTGGGCGAACATGTCCTTTCACAATCTTCTATCTCAGACTCAGCAGTGCTAGTGCATCCTATCAGTCCTTTTGTTGACTGTTTTCCATGCCATGACACCAAGCTATCCAGTATTTTCTCTCTCTGTCGTCCGCGAACTATCTTTCCTTTTATTTTGCCAGTTGTAACCAAGTATTCCATTTCATCATCTTCTTCTTTCTTATTCCAACTTTCCTCTTCTCATGATGTGCCCGTAAAATGTTGATTGTTTCTTTCTGATGTTTTTTAGGAGCTGCCTTTTTGTGTTGGCCTCTTTTGAAACTTCCTCATTGGTCTTTTTAGCTGTCCAGGGAACTTTCAACATTCTTCTGAGAAACCCCATCTCTGTGGCCTCTAACCGTCTTTTCATTTGTTTGTCTACTGTCCATGATTCGCTTCCATATGCCAGAATTGTTTCTATATAGCACCGATGAACTCTCTTTCTCACATCTATTGACATAGATTTGTTGCATAGGATATTTTTTTCATTTTATATTGTATATATAAAATGTATATTGTATAATAACAATAATAACAATGAATGGAATGTACAACTGTACATGTAATGTATTGTTGTGTCTTTATACTTTATTATCTTATGGCCTGAAAAGTTACAATAGCGGCTTTATTCTACTTAATACATATGCTCATATATAATTATAATATAAATCTAATAAATAATATGATTTTGTAGAATTTGATAAAATTAATCTTCTTCATATGCACACTGGAATCAAATTCCACCTTCTTCTGCCTCTTCTATTTCTTTTCTTCTTCCTCCTCTTCATCTTCCTTTTCTTCTTTGTATTCATCCTTATTAAAGGAGAAATAAGGAGAAGATTCCACTCCATCACTTCCATTTCATCATCTTCTTCTTCCTCCACTACTGCATCGTCCTTCACTTCCATTTCATCATCTTCTTCTTCCTCCACTACTGCATCGTCCTTCACTTCCATTTCATCATCTTCTTCTTCCTCCACTACTGCATCGTCCTTCACTTCCATTTCATCATCTTCTTCTTCCTCCACTACTGCATCGTCCTTCACTTCCATTTCATCATCTTCTTCTTCCTCCACTACTGCATCTTCCTTCACTTCCATTTCATCATCTTCTTCTTCCTCCACTACTGCATCTTCCTTCACTTCCATTTCATCATCTTCTTCTTCCTCCACTACTGCATCTTCTTTTTCTTCTTTGTTCTTCCTCCTCCTCTTTTTTTTGAACATTTCATTTGCCATTTCCGTATCTTTAAGAAGTTATATCTTTCATCCACATTCCTGTCCATCTTCCAGATTGTGTTCTGCTCTACTTTATTGTTTGCCTGTCATTCGTTTCTTCAATATTTAACACTTGTGTACTAAGCTATATATATATGTGTAAATTCCACCCCCTCTGCACAGAAATAAATAAGGAAGTAAATAATTTGTATTGGAAGGCAGAAGACACATACATATGTAAATACACACACACACAAACATACACATATTACTGCTAATGAAATAAATCAGTTTTATTTGCTTATTTTTGAGTCACTTTTATTTTTATGAATCACATGGTTTGTGGTCAATGAGAAATATTAATAATCTACGACTTAGGAATTGTGGGCCTAGAAGAACTAATAACAATAGAAAGTTCAAATGCACAGGACAGTAAGCTGCAAAATACTACAAAGTACAATTCATAAATGAAAACAAAGAAAGAAGAAAAAGAAAATATATTGACTGCAAGAAAAGCAATAGCAAAAATAATAGAGAGGAAAGATCTGGAACAATTGCAAATCATTTGGAGAAATTGGGTATGTGAAGTAATGAAATTATTATGAGGTAGATGATTACAGGAAGAATGGAAGAATAAACAATCATCATCATCATCATCATGTACCCTGCCGGTTGGCGTAGGCGATCATGTCCCTCCACAATCTTCTATCTACAGTGCATCGTATCAGTTCTGTTGTTGACTGTTTTCCATGCCATGACAGCAAGCTATCCAGTATTTTCTGTCTTTGTCGTCCGCGATCTCTTTTTCCTTTTATTTTGCCAGTTGTAACCAAGTATTCCAACTTTCCTCTTCTCATGATGTGCCCGAAAAATGTTGATTGCTTCTTTCTGATGTTTTTTAAGAGCTCCCTTTTTGTGTTGGCCTCTTTGAGAACTTCCTCATTGGTCTTTTTATCTGTCCAGGGAACTTTCAACATTCTTCTGAGAAATCCCATCTCTGTGGCCCCTAACTGTCTTTTCATTTGTTTGTCTACTGTCCATGATTCGCTTCCATAGGTCAGAATTGGTTCTATATAGCACCGGTGAACTCTCTTTCTCATTTTTATTGACATAGATTTGTTGCATAAGATATTTTTCATTTTCTGAAATGCTATTTTGCCCTGAGCTATTCTGCTTTTTATTTCTGTGGTGCATCTCCCATCTGATGTAATTATTGTGCCAAAGTATTTGAAACGTTGCACTTGTTTTAGATTTGTCTCGTTTATTTTTATGCTGCATGGTGGTGATGATTGTTTCTTCGATATAACCATTACTTCTGTTTTCTTACTATTCAGACTGAGACCTTTTTTGTTGCTTTCTTCTACTATTATGTCTATCATTTCTTGTAGTTCATTCTCTGTCTCTGCTGTTAAGACTGTGTCATCCGCATATCGCAAATTATTTATGTTGTGACCGTTGACTTCAATTCCTTTTTTGTCTACAAACAATAAACAATCAGACAGTATAAATAAACTTCCAAATAACAATCTTACAAGAATATGAAGGATACTAACTTAGAACTTTCCTCAAAGTAATCAAGTACAGTGATGATTGGAGATTAGGTTGACATTTACTTATGGAAGAGAATAAGACAACAATTACTACATGTAAATCATGTACAAAAAAAAGGTCAAGATGGATAACATTCTATTAGAAATATAATTTACTATTATAAGCAGACATCCACATAAGTAAGCCAAAGAAAATTGTAAAGGATTAAAACTGAATCCTTTTTTTACAAAAAATAACTGAAACAATCATCATCATCGAGTGCCGTCTCCGCAACGAAGGTTGGCTACCATGGATCACCATTCCATTCTATTTCTTGCTTTGATGGTGCAGGTTGTCATAGATTAACTTGCCCATCTTTTGATGTTACTCGTCCACGTCAACTGAAACAATAAAATTAGGAATCAAAGACAAAGCTTTGAGAAAATATAAATTAGTTGTGAATAATGATTTTTTTAATGGGAAAAATTTCACATGTGAATAAAAAAAAACCCAAATCACTATATTCAAATGCTAATGCTTAAATTATTAACATGTCTTAAGTTTATTATATCTCAGCTTAATATATTTTGGTTGTGATTTCATTGATGATGTTTTATCTCTAATTTATTTCCCACAGCCAAAAAGAAAGGAAAAAAAGGAAAGGGAAAGGGAAAGAAAGGAAAGGGAAAAGGAAAAAAAGGGAAGAAGCGAATGGAAGGAGCAGGGTTGGTTGCTGAAGAAGAAATGTCACGTGAAGAGGTGAGGTTATTCTTGTTTTCACTTTAGGCTTATCTTATAAAAATATATGTTGAAACTCTAATAAAATTAAAGGTTGACCATAGATAGTTAAAAAAAGCCTCATTGATTAAGTGGATGGTGCACTCACTGCGGATCAGAAAGGAACAGATTCAATACCCAGTAAACAATCTGTGATATGCAGATAACACTGTCTTAATACTGTAGCAGAAACAGAGTATGAACTACAAGAAATGATAGACATAATTGTGAAATGAAGCAACAAGAAAGATCTCTACCTGAATAGTATGAAAGCAGAAGTAATAGTCATATCAAAGAAACAATCATCACCATCATGCAACATAAAAATAAACAGGACAAATCTGAAACTAGTGCAGAGCATCAGATACTTGGGCACAATAATAACATCAGATGGAAGATGCACCACAGAAATAAAAAGCAGAATGGCACAGGCCAAAATAGCATTTCACAAAATGAAAAACGTTTTGTGCAACAAGTCTATGTCAATAGAAGTGAGAAGGAGAGTTCATCAGTGCTACATAGAGCTAGTTCTGACCCATTGAAATGAATTGTGGACAGTTGACAAACAAATGGAAAAAGGTATTGAAGATGGGATTTCTCTGAAGAATGTTGAAAATTCCCGGGACAGTTTAAAAGACCAATGAGGAAATTCTCAAAGAAGTCAACACAAAAAGGGAACTCCTAAAAAACATAAGAAAGAAGCAATCAACATTTTTTGGGCATATCATGAGAAGAGGAAAATTGAAGTACTTGGTTACAACTGGCAAAATATAGGGAAAGAAAGATCGTTGACAACAAAGAGAGAAGATACTGGATAGCTTGGTGTCATGACACAAAAATTATCAACAGCAGAATTGATACGATGCACTGTGGATAGAGAATTGTTGAAGCACATGATTGCCTATTGATAGCTTGGACAGAGGAATGCTGTGGAAGTTACTGAGTCATTACAGAATGCCCACAAAGTTTATTAATCTGATAAGAACAATGTATGAAGGAATGAAATGTAGTGTTGTGCATGAAGGACAACTCACAGAAGCATTTGAAATAAAAACAGGAGTAAAGCAGGGATGCCTTCTATCTCCATTTCTCCTTCTACTGGCTATAGATTGGAATGAAAATAACTCAGAACAGAAATGGAATCCAGTGGTCACTTACCAAGCAACTTAATGATTTAGACATTTCTGATGACATAGCCCTCCTATCATACAACCATCAACAGATAAAAGAATAAATGAGCATACTTGATGAGATATCACAGCAGCTGGGACTGAAAATAAATAGAGATAAGACCAACATTATGAGAATTAATGCAATTGGCAATAACTAAATAATAATAGGAGAAATACTTTTACTTGATGTACAATCTTACATATATCTGGGCAGTAATATAGACAAAGAAGGAGGAAAAGAGAATGATACCAAAATAAGGATATTAAAAGTAAGAGGAGCATTTGTTGCACTGGGAAACATATGGAAATCCAAAGAAATTAGGCTAAGTACAAAATTTAAAATTTTCAACTCCATATGTTAAGTCAGTATTATTATATGGCTGTGAAACATGGAGAACAACAAAAATGACAATCATGAAGATATAGACCTTCATAAATGAATGCTTACGCAGGATAAAAGGATGGAAAATGGCAGGACAAAATCACTAACATAGAATTATGGAGATGTACCAGTCAAATCTATCAATCTATCTATTAACCTTTTGAGCCATAGCCGGCCCATAGGACATAGACCCAGATACTCTTTCTCTTATCAACATTTTTATTATAGCAGTTTTCAATCCTTGTAAAGATCTTTTATTAAATCTCGCCATTTGTCTCTGTTCTGTGCAAGCAAATCTATCTCATTGAGGAAGCTGATTCCTGCTGCTTTTGCCTCTGTGATCAATATTCTTCTCAATGTCTCTCCGGGTCGGCACCAGTCACATACTGGTTGATAAAGAGATAAAGCGAAGATGATGGCACTGGATAGGACATACACTGCGGAAGCCAACTGAGAGTGTTACACAACCAGCCCTTTTTTGGAACCCCAAGGAAAAAGACAAAGAGAAAGACCAAGATATTCTTGGAGAAGACAGATGGAAGCAGAGATGAAGATGATGCGAAAACATGACATTTTCTTAAAAGAATGGCAAGAAACAGAATGGCTTGGAAAGTGTTTGTTGAAGACCTATGCTCCACAGGGAGCTGAAAAGGTAGAAGAAGAAGAACAAGAACAAGAACAAGAAGGTGATCGCCAATGCCAACCAGTATGGCACATTGTGATGATGATAATTCTTCTTTCCTTTCTTATTTGCCTTTGAGCAATAAAGGGAGATATGTTCTGCTATCTTTTGCTCTTTTGTTGGCCTCTCCTGCTGTTATGTTTCCTAGTGTTTCTAATATTCCATCAATCCCTCTTTTTCATGGAGGGCTCTTTGGGTCTGGTGATTGTGTTGTCTAAATATCTAAATATCTTTCACCAACAAATAATTTTAATCATTCTATTCAACATTTCTTTAGTTGCTTGAGCAAATGAAGCTGGTACGTGAGGAGATTGAGCGTGAAAGAGAGGAACGGAACTATTTTCAGTTAGAGCGAGATAAGATTAACACTTTCTGGGAAATCACAAAAAGACAGCTTGATGAGAAAAAGGCAGAAATGCGCAATAAAGATAGAGAATATGAAGATGCAGAAGAAAGACATCAAAATGAAATAAAGGTAGGCTCTGTTAATGTTTGTCAAGCTTACAGAATTACTGCCTTCATTTTATATTTTTAAAAATACTTATAAGTTGATCTAATCAGAAATAATATTTGCTCTTTTTGATCTAATCTCGATATATTGTCATTTCTGACTAACCTTTATCTTAATTTTACTTAATTCAAATAGTCAAAGATGACTATTTGATCTGACTATTTCCCTTTTCTTTACAAATATTGTAATGCTTATTATTTTTAGTATTGAGGGACCTAGACTCTCACCAGCAACTGAGCTGAGAACAGTCTGTGAGCTGACCACCCAAGGCTGACAGGTGAGTAGAGATTGACAAGAAAAGACAATCCGTCATGCTGACATTAGATGCATTGGGACAAAAAGCACAAATATCACAGCTTTGTTGCAAACCTGAATACAATATATCTGTGCCAACTAAACTTCCCTTTAAGGGTGAATGGCGAAGAAGAACAGTCATCAAGTGAGCATCAGAAAGAGAAAGAATTTTCAGTATTCAACTTAACAGACTTAACTATCAAGCACTGAGTTAAAATATTTTATATTTATACTGTCATAATTTTTACTGTCATAATTTCTGAATATAAAGTTAATTTTTATTTGATATTCATTGTCTACTTTTATGTTGTATATCTGTTATCTTTTTTTACTATATAAAAAAAAATTAATGTTTGTGATTGACAATTATGTAAGGTTTATAAATAGTGAATGCTTACTTATAGGCTTGCATTAATCTTCTTCTTCTTTTCTCTTTTCACTGATACCTAAAAGGTGTCGTGGTTTGCATTAATAAATAAGATAATTTTAGACATCTACAGAATTTTTGGTTAACCTAGTGATTGAGAGAGAGGGAGAGAGAGAGAGAGAGAGAGAGAGAGAGAGAGAGAGAGAGAGAGCTGCTAATTGCTCAGCCTAGTACTGCAAGTTTACTGAGTATGTTGCAAATTATTAAAAAAGAATAAATGACAAGTCTCCAAAAGCAATCAGTTTACAGGTAAACTCCAGTATAACAAAATCTTCCTTGGCTGGACACCAGTCACAAACATATTCATTTTCGCATTGCTGCAAACACTTCTTTGGTTCATACTGGCCTTATCAGTTATTTACAAATCCAGTGAAAGAGAGAATGAAGACAGTGTGCTGCAGTAGCTGACAAACAATAACAAACTTTGTTTTAGTTTTATGAAAGAGAAATAACTGAATAAAAGTCTTATAATTACATTATCCTTGATGTTGTTAACAGCCATGGGAAAAGTGAACATTGATACCTTAGTTCTCATTCGACACATGGCATGATGGGTAACCTTTACTTTTTATTATCCTGCAAAATGAACAGTGTCAAGGACAGATTTTGAAAGTAAACCCAGAGGATAAAACTATCTTATATAACAGAATTTTCTCATTTACTGGGGTCTGTCAGGGGGAACTTGTAGGACGAGAGAATAAAGACCACTTGTCCAGTGCAGTCGATGTGAAGTGTTCGGGTTAAATTTTTTATTTCACCCTAATAGAATAAACACTTTACCCCACCAGGATTTGAACCCTTGTTCTCTCAGAGGATGGATCAATGATAATATGATCATTATCAACACTGTTGAACAAATAAAAAACTAATAATGCAGTTGGTAATAACCATATAAAAGTAGGAGAAATTCCTCTACAAGACGTAACATCTTACATAATATATCTAGACAGTAATATAGACAAAGAAGGATGAACAGAGAATGATACCAAAATAAGAATATAAAAAGTAAGAGAATTCATTGCACAAGGAAACATAAAAATAAAAAGTTAAATTTAAAAAAAAAATGTTCAAATCTGATGTTAAATATATGGCTATGAAACATGGAGAACCCAAAAAAATGATAATAATGAAGATACAGACTTTCATTAAAGAAAATTTGTGCAAAATAAAAAGATGGAAATGGCTGGATTAAATCACTAACTTTTAATTATGGGAAAGGACCAGTCAAGTGTCAGTGGACAAGGAGATAAAAATGAAGACGATGGCACTGGATAGAACACACACTGCAGAGGTAGACTAAGAGTATTACACAACAGGCCCTTTTTCTGGAATCCCCAGGAGAAAAGACGAAGAAGAAGACTAAAATATTCTTAGAGAAGACAGGTGAAAACAGAGGTGAAGAGGATGGGGAAGACAGGGAATGATCTTGAATGAATAGCAAGAAGCCGAAAGGCTTAGAGAATGTTTGTTGAGGTCCTATGCTCCACAGGAGTTGAAAGGTAGAAGAAGAAGAAGAAGAGACATTGGACTGTTAAAGAGAACATAAAATCTGATTATGCCTTAATTATAAAACTCTCTTCTATCAGGTTTACAAGCAGAAAGTAAAGCATCTACTTTATGAACACCAAAACAATATATCAGAGCTGAAAGCAGAAAATACAGTCATTCTTAAAATGGCTCAAGATAATCATAGCTTATCTGAGCTGCAGCTTAGGAAAGACAAGAGAGCAATGAAAATTGAACTGAAGGAAAAAGAAAGAGCCCATTTCTCTGTCATACAGAATTTGAAAAAGGTTTGTCTTGTATTCTCTTGCAATATTTAGCATGTTACTGGAAAGTGAATGTTTCATTAGATTATGTTTAATAATTTTTTAAAATATCTTAAATCTTTGCATTAGTACCATCATCACTATACTCAAACAATGTACTTTAGCATTCCTATCACTGTTTTTACAACAGGAAGATCACTGTGCAGTGTACAAGCATTGATGAGGGCCCTCCAGGATAATACAAAAAAAACTGGTTAATACCTGTAAAGATGTAAAAAAAATAAACCATGTTAAAAGAATTTTAAAACTTGAATAACTGGACTGGATTGCAAATAAGTGCATTCTTCTTCTTCCTTTCAGCTCCCTGTGGAGCATAGGTTTTCAACAGACACTTTCCAAGTCGTTCTGTTTCTTGCCATTCTTTTAAGATCTTCCCCATCATCTTCATCTCTGCTTCCACCTGTCTTCTCCAAGTATATTCTGGTCTTCTTTGTCTATTCCCCTGGAGATTTAAAAAAATGGGCCTGTCATGTGGTACTCTCAGTTGGCTTCCACAGTGTGTGTCCTATCCAGCGCCATCATCTGGTTCATATCTTTTTGTCTACTGGCATTTGACTGGTACTCTCCCATAGTTCTAAATTATGGATTTTCTCCTTTCATTTCCATCCTTTTATTCTGCACAAGCATCCATTAATGGAAGTCTGTATCTTCATGATTGTTTTTTTTTGTTTTCCATGTTTCACAGCCATATAACAGGACTGATTAAACATTAGAGTTGAAAATTTTAATTTTTACATTTAACTTAATTTTTAAAAAGTACATGCAGTATAGTAATTGGGAGCTGTGATAGCTCAGTGGTTAGTGAACTGGACTACTAAGGACAAGAGGTTGGGTTCGATCTTGATCCAGGTTCACCCAGCCTTAAATGGGTACCGGATTTTTTTCTGGGAAAGTAAAGTGGCATGGGCGTAATACTGACCATATTACTCCAAAAATCATGTGCTGAAGGTACGTAAAAATTATGGTCACTAACACCATATTCCCCTAATGCCACTTGGCGTGACGGGGCTCTTCACTTTCAGTATAGTAATTACTCCTGTTGTATAAAAGTATTGATGTTGAATTAATACTCACAGCAGAAGATTAAGACACAGCAGACAAGAAGCAGATTGAGGGCAGAAGTATAGATGTAGGTTTACAGAAAAGTAAGATGGTTGAGGAACATACTGTGAAATTCATTGTTGACAAAAAAAAGAAGATGTGAATCATGAACAATAGGACAACAGACAAGAAAATCCTTGAGGGTGTAGAAATGTGGTTTTACAGAAAAATGTTGAGCATATGATAAATGTAATAAAAATAAATAAAAAACCATGGGCAGCTAAGAAAAGTAATGAAAACGTCCTGAAAGAGGCCAAAGAAAAGAAAAAAAGAGAGCTAATATCCAATATTAGGAAGAAACGGTTGCATAACAGTGTACAAGCATTGATGAGGGCCCTCCAGGATAATTTTTTAAAAACTGGTTAATACCTGTAAATAGTTATGCACACAGTTATACAAGGAAGGATTCAAAATAAAATCAATACTGAATTAGATGAGCAGCAATTTGGATTTAGGAAAAATAGCGGGACAAAAGAAGCCATATTCTGCATGAGAACATTAATCGAAAAGTACACAGAAGTAAACAAACTAATATATGCCTGCTTTATAGACTACACCAAAGTTTTTGATAGAGCACACCACAAACAACTTATAGAATGCCTAAAAGAGATACATCTAGATGACATGGACATACGACTAATATGTAATCTATACTGGGAGCAAACAGCAATAATAAAATATAACAAGGAGAACTCTACACCCATTGATATAAAAAGAGGAGTAAGACAATGATGCATCCTATCACCAAGCTTGTTCAATTTATACACTGAGCAAATCTTTAAAAACATCACTGAGATGCCAGGCCTACAAATTACAAATTAATGGAAAGATAATCAATAACCTAAGATATGCTGACGATACTGTACTACTAGCAGAAAATCCTAAAGATCAACAAACAATTACTTAATAAAATAAACATGACAAGCAAAAAATATGGACTAGATATGAATATCAAAATAGACTAAAACTATGATCATAAACAAAGAAAATACTCAAAACCCACAAGAGGATATCAAAATTGAAGGAATAGACCTGGAGACAGTTCAGAACTACAACTACCTTGGACATACTTTAACCAGTGATGGAAAATGTACAACTGAAATAAACAAAAGAATAGGAATGGCAAAAAGTAATTTTAATGTCATGAAGAACATACTAACATCAAAACAAATAACACCAGGGCTAAAACTAAGAATAGCAAAATGTTACATCTTCTCAATATTCCTATATGGTGCAGAAACATGGGCATTAGACAAGAAAACTGAACAGAGAATTGAAGCCTTTGAAATGTGGATATATAGAAGAATAGGTAGAATTGGATTGAAGGAAAAGAAAACAAATGATGAAGTTTTAAAACAACTAAAAATGAAAAGAGAACTACTAAGCACAATTCAAACAAGACAAATGTGATTTTTGGGCCATGTTAAAAGGCACAACAGCCTACTAAAAGTAATCATGGAGGGAAAAATACAAGGTAAAAGAGGCAGAGGCAGACCAAGACTAACATGGACGAGTAACATCAAAAGATGGACAAATCAGCCTATGACAACCTGCACCATCAAAGCAAGACAGAGCAGAATGGAGCTCCATGGTAGCCAACCTTCGTTGCGGAGACGGCACTCGATGATAAAGAGGAAGAAACAATCATCATTTTTTGGCCAAGTAATGAGAAGGGAACAGCTCAAATATATTGTGACAACTGGAAAAGTTGAGGGACGAAGAGATAGAGAGAAACAAAGAGAAAAGATACCAGATAGCTTAAGAAAATGGCTTGGCAGAAGGTCAATGACAGAAATGATAAATAACTGTCAAGATTGAAAGTTGTGGAGAGTCATGATCACATGCGCCAGCAGGCATGGTATTTTATGATGATAAAGATGATGTCTTCTGAAAACAAAATCAAACAAATAAAAACATTGTAGAAAAATTAGAAATACAACTAAATTAGTGAAACAGACTGACAGACAGACAGATTTGAACACATTTTAAACTTTAAAGGCAGAAGAGTGAAGGCAAGAGCACATAACACATTTGTCTGAGAGAGTGTGAACTGAAATGTTGATTTAGCAAACATACAACATATACCCCTAGGTTTTATTTTTCTTATAAAAATAATATGTTGTGACGATTTTTTTTTTTTTGCATTGCGATAGAAGTGCTGTTTTTTACTGTTACACTAAGTTGATTGCATTAAGATAGAAGTGCTGTTTTTCACTGTTACACTGAGCTGATTGCATTAAGATAGAAGTGCTGTTTTTCACTGTTACACTAACTTGATTGCATTAAGATAGAAGTGCTGTTTTTCACTGTTACACTAAGCTGATTGTATTAAAATAGAAGTGCTGTTTTTCACTGTTACACTAAGCTGCTTGTATTGAGATAGAAGTGCTGTTTTTTACTGTTACACTAAGCTGATTCCATTGAGATAGAAGAGCTGTTTTTCACTGTTACACTAAGCTAATTATTTTAAAATAGAAGTACTGTTTTTCACTGTTACACTAAGCTGATTGCATTAAGATAGAAGTGCTGTTTTTCACTGTTACACTAAGCTGATTATTTTAAGAAAGAAGTGCTGTTTTTCACTGTTACACTAAGCTGATTGCATTAAGATAGAAGTGTTGTTTTTCACTGTTACACTAAGCTGATTGTTTTAAGATAGAAGTGCTGTTTTTTACTGTTTCTCTAAGCTGATTCCATTGAGATAGAAGTGCTGTTTTTCACTATTACACTAAGCTGATTGTTTTAAGATAGAAGTACTGTTTTTCACTGTTACACTAAGCTGATTCCATTGAGATAGAAGTACTGTTTTTTACTGTTACACTAAGCTGATTGTTTTAAGATAGAAGTGCTGTTTTTTACTGTTACACTAAGCTGATTCCATTAAGATAGAAATGCTGTTTTTCACGTTAGTATTAAACTGAATGCTGCACAAGGAGGTGGATAAGAGTCCAGTATCATCAGCGTACTGTATTTCTGGGCGTGCATGGCCTAAAAATCACCTTCTGATTTAGAATCACAGTTTTCCCTACCAGAAACAATTTTTTGTGCACCAACTTTTCCTGAGCTTGCTCAGGCCATGCCATCAGCATCCTGTTTCTCTCAAGAGACAATGCTTAGGCCATTTTGCAAAGATTTCACTTGTTCTATTTTCTAAGAGGTGCAGGTGGAGTTAATGTTGGTGCTAGTGCTGAATAAAGGTAGCATGCTTCAGTTCAGTTGCCATATGATGTATAGGCCATAATATTTATTTTCATTGCCAGTATACTTTACCCTTATCTACACATGTAAAAACTGGGAAACAACAAAATAATTTAGAAATAAAACAAAATATTTTTTAAGACAAATGTTTCTAAGAAGAATAATTTGTACAATGGAGTGAATTCAAGACTAATATAGAGATAAGAGAAATGGCCATACAACCAACAATCTTGTATACAATTAGAAAGAGAAGATGGGCATATGTCAGGCATGTGTTGATAAAAGACAAAAGGGAATTTCAAAACAAGCTCTTCTGTGGGAAACATCAGGATACAAAAAAAAGAGGAAGACCTAGAGAAACACTGAAAAGAACACTTATAAGAGAAGCAAAATTGACAGGCATAGACTGATTTGATGAGATCGAAAATCTCACCCAGAATAGAGATGGGTGGTGAAAAAGACTACAAGCCCTGTGGCGCAGTAAGGATCAAGATTAAGATACTTTACTTTATGTTTTTTTCTGTTGATTGTAGTTTACTTCCTGCATGGTATTCATTATGGTATCTGCTATCTCAGTAATCCATCATCTTTTAGGTTTACTTTTTCTCCTCCTCCTGTTGTAGATGAGTGTTAAATTTCTGTGGGTGATGTTATCTGATCGAGATCATGTTACTTATCCAAGCCTTTTGACTTGTTGTTTCTTAATATGATCCAGCAATGGTGTTACCCGAATTATTTTCCTAATATCCTCATTTCTGATTTTGATCTCGAGCATGAAAATTTTTTTTTTTTTTACAAGAGGTAGGATTTGATCCCAAATGACGGCTTCTGGGTTCACCCAGCCTTAAATGGGTACCGGATTTTTTTCTGGGAAAGTAAAGCGGCACGGGCGTAATACCGGCCACATTACCCCAAAAATCATGTGCCGAAGGTCTGTAAAATGTATGGTCACTAACACCATATTCCCTATACGCCACTTTGCGAGATGGGGCTCTTTACTTTTTTTACTATGAAAGTTTATTTTTGGATCCTACTGACCATTGTCCACTTGCTTGGAAAAATTACAGGTCCAAAGCCAATCGCTCTCCAATTGAAATGGTAAAATTTAATCAAATTAACAATAAAAATAGGAAGGTGGAGGGGTGAGGTTTGGTGGTGTAGAGGTAAGACATTGGGCTCTGGGTAAGAAGGTTCTGGTTTGATTCTCTCCATTTTACTGAAAAATAAAAAAATAAAAATTTGAATCCATGGTTTCTTCAAGGCCTTACCCTCCCCTAATCTCTTAGTAGTGAGATCTGATGTCTACCCCTCTCAGATACGGTAAAAAACACGAGGTCACATGTACATTCTCTGCACGTTAAAGAACCCTTTGGCAGTTGTAAATCAAAAAGAGTAGGCAAAAAATAGCCACTGCCTGGGCAAATTAATAGGAAAAAATCTACCCAAAATGTTTAAACTTTTGATGATAAAAATGAAATTATCTCTGAAGTCAGAGAATATCTGCCTGTATGGTGAGGGACAGCTGAGCATGCAGCTGTTAGTGTGAAAACAGGAAAAAGTGATATTCATGTAAAATTTAATCCCTCAGGATTTCGCTAGAGATGTAAATGGGGGAATAAATAAGTAAACAAACACAATAAAATAGTTATGGTATCATCTTAATGATAAGATCGAAAAGACAAATAGAGGCCACAGAGATGGGATTTCTCAGAAGAATGTTGAAAGTTCCCTGGACAGCTAAAAAGACCAATGAGGAAGTTCTCAAAGAGGCCAACACAAAAAGGGAGCTCTTAAAAAACATCAGAAAGAAACAATCAACATTTTTTGGGCACATCATGAGAAGAGGAAAGTTGGAATACTTGGTTACAACTGGCAAAATAAAAGGAAAGAGAGATCGCGGGCGACAAAGAGAGAAAATACTGGATAGCTTGGTGTCATGGCATGGAAAACAGTCAACAACAGAACTGATACGATGCACTGTAGATAGAAGATTGTGGAGGGACATGATCACCTACGCCAACAGGTATGGCACATGATGATGATCATCATCTTAATAGCTCAGAGGATTATTTGTTTGAGCCAATGAAATTGGTTCACTAGAGATAAAAATGTAAAATATTCTTTGAGACTGCTACATTTTCAATGTTCTCATTTACAGGAATAATTTACTACTATTTCTCAATACAGAAACACGATGAACACATTACAGACCTTTTAATGAAACACAAACAAGAAATACAAGATTTAGAAAACAAGTATGACAAGAAGACGCACGTTGTACGTGATGAGCTTGAGCTACAGCACAAGACTGAAGTTCATCAAATTGAGGAGATGAAGAATTTACAAATCAACAGATTAATAAAGAATCATGACAAAGCATTTGGAGAAATGAAAATCTACTATAATGACATTACATTAAACAATATTGCACTTATTAACACTCTAAAGGTAAATCTATGTATTTTATGTGTCCATTTAATGTGTATGTTTTTGTGTTTGAGAGAGAGACATAAAGTGAGAGTTGGTGTCAACGAGAACATCATTATGAAACTATAAATACTGGTAGATGAGACCTACTTTATGGAATCTGAAAAAAAAGAGGAATTAGAATTTTCTGGAGCTAAGAAAGCAACGTAGTGGATTGATACAGCTGCTGATAGGATGGTGATGGTTATGATGATGATAATGATGGCAGATGATGTTGATGGTGGTGATGGTGTTTTATGGGCCCAGTAATGTTTTGTAAATAAGTAAATGAAATCAAGGTGATGATTAGAACCAATATATGAACCTAAGGAAGCATGAAACAATGCATTTATAAAGCAAAACAATCCTTTTCCTGAATGGCCCCTTTGATATCAAGGAAGGGTTCACATGTGTATCTTATAATCTTATATGCTATTATTCGCAAATTCTGACATAAGACTATATTGGCCAAACAGGCTGACACTAAGGGGTAGGCTCTGTGAACACTTGTACACCTTTAAACATGATTCCGGCACTTCGGTCTCTTCCCGTTTCGCATCTCCAGGCCATCACATCTCTAAAGACTTCCAGGTTACTGGCATCTTCTGTTACTCCTCTGATACCCACAATTGGTTCATATTGGAGTACCGATTCAAGCCCATTTTAGCACTCTCCATCAAAGAGGGTTTTAACTCTTTTCACTCTTTCCTTTAATCAGTGTCCTCTCCTACCATTCTCTGCTATGTCTTATCTTTATTCATCACCACATTATCTTTATTGTCTTTCCTGCTCTTTTTCTCCCTTGCCACCTCTGTTTTCTCTTTTTTTCCTCCTACTCTATTGGACTCCTCCTTGCATCTATCCTCAAGGGACCCTTTCTCCTTTTTCACTATGCTTGGCTCCTCTTTTTGACTCTTGAGATCCTACATGTCCCATTTGGCCATTATCATGTGACCAACAAGCACATGAGTCCAGTTACTTTTCCTCTTTTGGCCATTTGAAATCCATGAGTCCATCACCATAATTTGATAAGTACTCACATTTCATGTTTGTGTTAATATTTGTTGTCTTGTATCTGATGAAGCATCACAATTTGTCTCATATCTCTTCAGGTTTAACTACTTAATACCATTTTATGTTTATTTTTCCATGGGTTCATAAATTTTTGAAAGTCTATATTTATTTTATATTCAGGGCAGATAGAAAAAGAGAGGGAGATTAACAAAAAAGGAAATAGATAAAGAGAATGAAGAAAGCATGAGAGAGCTGTGTTCAGTTTTTCTGTTATAAAGAATCAGCATTGTTTAACGTTTAACTCTTTTTGTACGATTTGATGCACAGTGCATCATGCTTATTTTGCCCGCGTACATTTCACCGCATAGTGTGTCACTCTCAATTTGATTTGTGTGAACCATCATGAAACCATATTCTTTTCACATGTTTTGTATCATCTTGGTATTTTTTAAATCTAATGTCTTGTTCAATTATCTAAAAATTAATATGTTATATGTTAGATACATATAAATATGTAGATTGATTCTTTAAACCATAACAAATTTTGTCTCTGAGATGTCTTCCATTACATTGATTAAAAAAATGTTGTGTTGAAAGTGTTTAAATAAAAAAATAATCTACCTATTTGTATCATCTTTATCTAAAATTGGACTGTCCATTTTCTTGTTGTGTGAAGAAGTATAACATATTATAACAGGTAGATTTCTTTGAAAAAATTGAGGAAGGATAACAAAGAGAACATTATGTGGTGGTTTTTAGTTAGAGCATAATTAAAAAAGGTCAACAACAGAAGTGAAAGATAACACTAGTACAAGGAAATTGTGGAAATTTATGATTGCTGATTTCATCTTGTTTCATAACATTATATACATGGTTTACATCTCTTTTTATTTGTATTCTAGGCTATTTTATTGATTTTACAAATATATTTCATCATTCCTTCTATCTTCACAACATTAGAAGTTTTTAATAATTTTTTAATTTATTAAAACATTATTCATTCAGAAGAACATAAAGTTAATGTAGTTTCAAGTGTAAGATAATTCTGTTATGATTTGCCATGTCCATAAAACTTCAAAAATAAATCAAAGGGTTAAATGTATGTAATAAAATTATTACATCACTTAAATCTTTCAGTACGTTTCGCCGCATTGTGCGCCATGCCGATTTCGGATATGTGTTTCGTTGCATAGTGTATCACTCTCAATTTGATTTGTGTGAACCGTCATGAAACCATATTTTTTAAATATGTTTTGTATCATCTTGGTATTTTTGAAATCTAATATCTTGTTCAATTATCTAAAAATTAATGTGTTATATGTTAGACACATATAAATATGTAGATTGATTCTTAAAACCAAGACAAATTTTGTCTCTGAAATCTCTTCCATTGCATTAATAAAAAAAACTTCCGTATGGAAAGAGTTAATCATTTTCATCTTCACATTCTTCTCAATAATCTGGATTGTTGATTTCTAACAACAAATGATTTCTGCAGATTAATCAATACAAGTTTATTTGTTTTCTTGTCTTAACAGGATCAGGTGGAGGAATTAAAAAAGAAAGAGGCAAGAATGGATAAGAATATGAAGGAATTGGAAGATATTAACAAAAACTTGGTTAACCCTTTACAAAAGACGCAAAAGAAAATACATGATTTCAAGATTAAGCTATTAAATTATGAGAAAAACAAGGAAATGCTGAAAGTAAGAAGTAGAAAGCTTTGTTTTCAATTTTCAAACTGTCCTTTTATTTTATATCATAGAAAGCATTGTTATTTTAAACTGTTGTCAATTGCTTACCTGAATATCTTCAGAATGTTGAATGTTTCTGAACATTGATCCGAGTATAGAATAATTTTCTAAAATGCATTTTTAAAAATCTATTTTATTTTGCTTTACATGACATAAATAACTCTTTGTTTTTAAAAATAGAACATTTTTCTCATTCATTTGCTAGTTAGTCACACTGCACTTCATGTTTCACCTAGTACATCCTTCTCATATTTATTTTGGGTTGATTGTAAAATCTCTGAAAAGAGGTACAACAGATATACATGGACCAAGGTGGAAGCCAATGCTTTTTTATTGCTGTTACAACCTACACACAGTGCAAACTGCTATGCTACTGATGCTTTAATGTTCTCTTTCTCTCTCTCTCTCTCTCTCTCTCTCTGTCACACATACACACACAAACACAGAGAGAGAGAAAGAGAGTGCTAACTGCTATGCTACTGATTCTGTATTGTTTACACACATACTCTCAAATCAATCTGCCTACTGTTCACTACAATTAAAAGTTTTCTTTCCACTATAACCTATAGTCCCAAAAATATGAAAATAAGCTGCAGGAAATTATTGACATAGTGATGCAAAGTAAAGTCAATAGCCTCAACTGATGCAAAGTAAAGGCAATAGCCTCACCTGATGCAAAGTAAAGGCAATAGCCTCACCTGATGCAAAGTAAAGGCAATAGCCTCACCTGATGCAAAGTAAAGGCAATAGCCTCACCTGATGCAAAGTAAAGGCAATAGCCTCACCTGATGCAAAGTAAAGGCAATAGCCTCACCTGATGCAAAGTAAAGGCAATAGCCTCACCTGATGCAAAGTAAAGGCAATAGCCTCACCTGATGCAAAGTAAAGGCAATAGCCTCACCTGATGCAAAGTAAAGGCAATAGCCTCACCTGATGCAAAGTAAAGGCAATAGCCTCACCTGATGGAAAGTAAAGGCATTAGCCTCACCTGATGGAAAGTAAAGGCATTAGCCTCAACTGATAGAAAGTAAAGGCATTAGCCTCAACTGATGGAATATAAAGGCATTAGTCTCAACTGATGGAACATAAAGGCATTAGTCTCAACTGATGGAAAGTAAAATTAAAGGCATTAGTCTCAACTGATAGAAAGTAAAGGCATTAGCCTCACCTGATGGAAAGTAAAGGCATTAGCCTCACCTGATGGAAAGTAAAGGCATTAGCATCAACTCATAGAAAGTAAAGGCATTAGCCTCAACTGATGGAATATAAAGGCATTAGTCTCAACTGATGGAACATAAAGGCATTAGTCTCAACTGATGGAAAGTAAAATTAAAGGCATTAGTCTCAACTGATGGAAAGTAAAGGCATTAGCCTCAACTGATGGAACATAAAGGCATTAGTCTCAACTGATGGAAAGTAGAGGCATTAGCCTTAACTGATGGAAAGTAAAAGTATTAGCCTCACCTGATGGAAAGTAAAGGCATTAGCCTCAACTGATGGAACATAAAGGCATTAGTCTCAACTGATGGAAAGTAAAATTAAAGGCATTAGCCTCAATTGATGGAAAGTAAAGGCATTACCCTCAACTGATGGAAAGTAAAATTAAAGGCATTAGTCTCAACTGATGGAAAGTAAAGGCATTAGCCTCAACTGATGGAACATAAAGGTATTAGTTTCAACTGATGGAAAGTAAAATTAAAGGCATTAGTCTCAACTGATAGAAAGTAAAGGCATTAACCTCAACTGATGGAAAGTAAAGGCATTAGCCTCAACTGATGGAAAGTAAAGGCATTAGTCTCAACTGATGGAAAGTAAAGACATTAGCCTCAACTGATGGAAAGTAAAGGCATTAGCCTCAACTGATGGAAAGTAAAGGCATTAACCTCAACTGATGGAAAGTAAAGGCATTAGCCTCAACTGATGGAAAGTAAAGGCATTAGCCTCAACTGATGGAAAGTAAAGGCAT
The DNA here is from genome assembly GCA_032433765.1 of Megaustenia siamemsis. Classification (NCBI taxonomy): domain Eukaryota; kingdom Metazoa; phylum Mollusca; class Gastropoda; order Stylommatophora; family Ariophantidae; genus Megaustenia; species Megaustenia siamemsis. Next base: position 14,610,643 of record JAVIAB010000106.1, on the reverse strand, counting down.
TAGCCTCAACTGATGGAAAGTAAAGGCATTAGCCTCAACTGATGGAAAGTAAAGGCATTAGCCTCAACTGATGGAAAGTAAAGGCATTAGCCTCAACTGATGGAAAGTAAAGGCATTAGCCTCAACTGATGGAAAGTAAAGACATTAGCCTCAACTGATGGAAAGTAAAGGCATTAGCCTCAACTGATGGAAAGTAAAGGCATTAGCCTCAACTGATGGAAAGTAAAGGCATTAGCCTTAACGGAAAAAAATATAGAAGTGAGGATTACAACAAACAAAAAGGTATCTTCTAGATGCACAATTGAAGTAAATGGGACAGTATTAAAACAGGTCAATGAATGCAAATACTTAGAAACAATGATAACTTCATATGGTGGATGTACAACAGAGGTGAGGTGAAGAATAGGTCAGACACAGGCTGCATTCTAAAAAATGAAGACACTTTATGCAACCCATTTTTGTTAATGAAAATAAGAAAATGAGTTTCAGTGTTTTGTGAAGCCACTCTTGACATGTAGATGCCAAACTTGGGCAGTTGGATAACAGGCAAAAAAATCATTGGAGACAACAGAGATGTGGTTTTATAGAAGAATTTTGGAAATACCATGAACGACTGAAAAGAGTGATGAAGACATTCTAAAAAATGGCCAAATCAGAAAGAAAGGTTATTTCGAATGTCAGGAGGAAACAATCATCATTTTGGCCTTGTTATGAGAAGGGAACAGCTGGAATATATTATAAATCAAGAGTAAAACAGATAGAGGAAAGGAATAAACAAAATAACTTGTTCTTGAACCTTCCTTGCCGCTACACATCGCATAGGACTTGTAGTGTTTTTCACCACCCATCTCTATTCTGGGTGAGATGTTCAATCTTATCTAATGAGTCTATGCTTTCCAACTTTGCTTGTCTTATAAGTGTTCTTTTCAGTGTCTCTCTGGGTCTTCCTCTCTTTCTAACCTGTTTCCCTTAGATGAGCCTGTTTTTGAATTCTCTTGTTGTCTCTTCTCAACACGTCTGACATCCGTCCATCTTTCCTTCCTAATTTTAGAAGAGATCTTTGGTTGCATGGCCATTTCTCTTATCTCTATATTAGTTTTGAATTCATTCCATTGTACAAAGAGTATTCTTCTTAGGCATTTGTTTTTAAAAGAATTTAGTTTTCTCTTAAAGTAACAGTTTATAATACATTTAAGTTGAATATTCTAAGTTTGGTTTTCTTGCTATACAAGATAGTTAAAAGAGTGGCGTAGTAGGAAGACAACAACAGAATAGATAAACAGCTGTGGAGATAAGAAGTTGTGGAGAAACACGATCACTTACAGCAGCAAGCATGGTACTTGATCATCATCATCATGTGCCGTACCGGTTGGCATTGGCGATCATGTCCTTCCACAATCTTCTATCCACAGTGCATCATATGAGTTCTGTTGTTGACTGTTTTCCATGCCATGACACCAAGCTATCCAGTATTTTCTCTCTTTGTCGTCCGCGATCTCTCTTTCGTTTTATTTTGCCAGTTGTAACCAAGTATTCCAACTTTCCTCTTCTCATGATGTGCTAAAAAACATGCTGATTGCTTCTTTCTGATGTTTTTTAAGAGAGAATGTCTTTTTGTGTTGGCCTCTTTGAGAACTTTCTCATTGGTCTTTTTAGCTGTCCAGGGAACTTTCAACATTCTTCTGAGAAATCCCATCTCTGTGGCCACTTGATGATAGCTTGTAGAATTGTGGTTGCATATCTTTTTCTCAATTTCCTTGTGGCTTTGTATAAGGTGGGAGCCACGATATCTCAGTGGTTAGTGAACTGGACTACAAAGGACAAGGGGTAGGGTTCAATCCCAACCGACGGCTTCCGGGTTCACCCAGCATTAAATGGGTACTGGATTTTTTTCTGGGAAAGTAAAGCAGCATGGGCGTAATACTGATCACATTACCCCAAAAATCATGTGCTGAAGGTCTGTAAAATATAAGGTCACTAAAACCATATTTCCCTATACGCCACTTGGCGTGACGGGGGTTCTTTACTTTTTTTTTTTTTTTTACTTTGTATAAGATGCTAATTTTGTAGGGGCATAATGAAGGGAGATTATTTGCAAGTCTCTCTCTGTGTAATGTAATTTGGAGACTGCATTTTTCTTGGTAAATTAATATTTATGTTACGGATATTTGAGCTTTTCTAGAAACCCAGAGTTCTGGTTTAAATTTTGTAGGCCCAAGCTAACACATATTTTGTTATCCATTTATTTAATTTTAGACAACACAAATTCGCTTGAAACAATTATCTGAAGAGATGATTACTTTAAAGTGGATAAGGAAATTTCAGACCAATCTTATAAAAAGGTAAGTCTTGCTCTGAAGCTTATCTCTGAAAGAACTGTTCCTTGATAATAAATAAAATAATAATAAAGAAATAATTCACAAACAAATCATCTTAAAAAACAGTAAAAATAAACAGTCACAAAGAAACCATCATAAAAAAACCAGTCACAAAGAAATTAAATAATAAAGCAGTGACTAATCTTGAGCAATAAAGCAACCAAATAACTTTTTATGGTATTTATATTAGAAAATGTAATTCATTACTCCTAAATTAAGATAATTGTTCAGATGTTTGCGTTAACTACAGTATTCATTTACGATCTGAGTTGCACATGGCAAGAGTTAATAGCAATGAGCGAATCATAGTTGGCAACTTACATCTAGATCAGCAAACTAGAGTAGTTAAGACCATATTTCATATTTATATGCTTCCCACAGGTACAAGAAGAGAGAGACGATCTGTATCAAAAGTTTATGGGCGCCATTCGTGAAGTACAGCAAAAGTGTAACTTTAAAAATCTTCTCTTGGAGAAGAAGCTATCAGTTCTTACTGAAGTCTTGGAGAAAAAAGAAGCACAACTTAATGAAATTCTGTCTATTTCCAACCTTAATCCTGAAGCTCTTGCTGTAGTTACAGAGAAACTAGAGGTATTTCACTTGTATATAACAAATCATAATTCATTTTTAAAAAAAATCTATTTAATTAAAATTGTGCTTCTAGTTATTACTTTTAAAATGTTTTGTTTGAATCTGCTGTTTTTTTGTAAAACAAAATCATGTAGTTTTTTGCTATTGTAAATACAAAAATATGGCCTACTTTTAGTGAATTTCAAAAAAAGAATTTGAATTTAAATTTTCAAAATTATTATTTTTTTATATTTAAGTTGTTAGAAATTGTATAGATTTGGAATTTCTGTCTTTTCTTCATCCGCTGCAAAATACTCACAATATAAATGGGTCTGAAGAAGGCAGTAATCATCATAGCATTCCCTAGAGTGTATTTGGACCCTAGATGCAAGAACAATAAGAAAAATAACCTCTACAGAGATGAAATGTGTTAGACGAATGACAGGAAACAGTCTGAGAGATAAGATCAGAAATGAAGATCTGAGAAAAAAGCTAGGAATAGAATATAAGGAAACAATAGATAAAATGGTTTGGCCACGTGACAAGGCAGAAAGAATAAAACACAACACAACGAGCCTTCAACAAACATTTGAGAACACCAGACTCAAGGGTCGACCACGAAAAAGATGGGTCGATGGAATATTAGAAGTACTAGGAAACATAACAGCAGCAGAGGCGAAGAGAAGAGAAAAAGACCGCAAATTATATCTCCCCTCGACGCTGAAAGGCAGATGAGGAAGGAAAGTAGAAGAAGATTCCTAGAGTTCTATGAAGCTTTCTGTGAACATATATTCTTTTTCTTCTTCTTCTTCTACCTTTTTAGCTCCCAGTGGAGCATAGGTCTTCAACAAACACTTTCCAAGTCGTTCTGTTTTTTGCCATTCTTTTAAGATCATTCAATGTCTTCCCCATCATCTTCATCTCTGCTTCTATATGTCTTCTTCAAGAATTCCTTGGTCTTCTTCTTTGTCTTTTCCCCTGGGGATTCCAAAAAAGGGCCTGTTATGTAATACTCTCAGTTTGGCTTCCGCAGTGTGTGTCCTATCCAGCGCCATCATCTTCGCTGTATCTCTTTATCCACTGGTATTTGACTGGTACATTTCCATAATTCTATGTTAGTGATTTTGTCCTGCCATTTCCATCCTTTTATTCTGCATAAGCATCCATTAATGAAAGTCTGTATCTTCGTGATTGTCAATTTTGTTCTCCATGCTTCACAGCCATATAATAGGACAGACTTAACATTTGAGTTGAAAATTTTAATTTTCCGCAATCATAGAAACTTAAACAAAATTTTGCCCTTTAAAATTTGTTTTATGAATCACGTTTTATATGTAATTGAATGTCTTTCTGTCTGTTCACAGGATGTGCTCGACTCAAAGAACAACGCTATAAAAGATCTTCAGTATGAGCTTGCTCGTGTATGCAAAGTAAGTGATTATTTCCCTTTCCAAAAAAACACATGTTAAAGTTCAAATTAAATGAAAAATAAAAATAAAAATAATTGTTCAGACTTGGGGAAACCTACAAAGGTTAGCCTGGACTGAACAAATGAAGGTATTTTGTTGTTGCCATGCAGGGTGGGTTGTCCAGTAACTACTATATCAGTTATGGCCAAGAAAAAAATAAAGAGAAGAAATAAAAAACAGTTTATTTCTAAAGATATTCTTTTGTCATCTGCATTATTGTGGACTCTGTTTTATTGCTGTTTGCGTAGGAAAGTTTTCTTTGTTTTAGAGAGCTTGAAGGCAGTAGTTGGCATCACTAAAGAACTCAGGACTGATTGAGATCAGTTTAATTTTTGTACCTGGGCACTCTGGCATGAGAGGAAACAAATGAGCTGACAGCCTGGCTGAAAGGGCCGCCATGGATGGAGGATATGCAAATGGATCAGGCTGATAATCTGAATGCCCTCAGGGAGGCAGGGCTTGCTGATGATTGAATCATTGATCATGAATCTACAACCATATTCAGACTGCACAAACATCAGGTCAATACTGGAGATGCCAGAATGGAATGCAGGGAGACACGGAAGAATAACATATCAACACAGAAGTCATCATTATCCACACATTGAGGGACATACTTAGGAGAAGGTCTGCACCATTATGGATGTGTCCAAAGTGCAATGGGAGCCGCGATAGCTCAGTGGTTAGTGAATTTGAATACAAAGGACAAGAGGTATGTTTTGATCCCAACCGACGGCTTTCGGTTCACCCAGCCTTTAATGGATACCGGATTTCTTCTAGGAAAGTAAAGCAACACGGGCGTAATATCAACCACATTACCCCAAAAATCATGTGCTGAATGTCTGTAAAATTTATGGTCACTAACACCATATTCCCTATACGCCACTTGGCGTGACGGGGGCTCTTTACTTTTTTTACAATGTGCAATGAGGATGATCTGCTGATTAAACTAAACTAGAGAACTTTAGAATTGTAGGTGACACTATTTTGTCCCTATCTGTATATTTACTTTACACTTCTTTTATTAATGCTCATTTGCTATTGTGCTTTTCTTTTCTCTCTACTTTAATATGTCTTAGTAATTCAACTTTTTATGCAACCAAGTATTTTACAAGATGACAGGAGTCAGATACAGCATAACTATCCAACAATGTCCTCTCCCTCTAAATGTCACTCTTAAAAAACTGTATGTTTATTTAAGTGGGCAGGTAACTGCTGCTCTGCAGGTAGTCTTTGTGGACTAAAGGCTAGGGAAGCACATACAGAAAGAAAAAAGCAGGTGGTAAAGGACCTTAGAGACACCAAACATAATGTCTGGAAAACTATGAGATCATAGTGCAGCTTATCACAGAAGTCAGCAATGACCAACAGAAGTATGATGAGATAAGTGAAGCTGCAAATTTAAATGCATCTATCAGTCTGGGCATTGACACATTGCATTAGATCTAACAATCTATTAATGTGTATCTGACTCCCAGAGTAGTGAAAAGTGTAATGAACAAGGATGTTCATCATCAATCCCTTCTTCATGATGTGATTCCTATTATTGTAAGATCTCTAAAATGTCAAATGTATTAAAAATATTTAATTTGTAGTCAATTTTTCTATGAAAATTTGTATGACATTTTTTCTCATTTTGGAAACAGACACATGATGATCTTCTATACTCTTGTGAATCAAGACTTAACAAATATGGTATCACTTGTGACCTTGGGTTCCCACCATTAAACAGCACTGTCAAGGGACAAACTCTTTGCAAAGCCCAAACAGTATAACAATCACCTCCATAAATTACACAAATGTCAAGCTTGTCTTTACTGCCAAATTTTTGGAATAGTTTGCTTTCATGGCTCTACAAATAACATTTATATTTCTTATTCATGATTGTTATTTCTTGCAGTACAGATAATTACCACTTTTGTTGTGCTTCTTTCAAAACTTTGAGTTTTAAAAAAAATAGTGTATAAATCAGCATCAGACTGAAAAGTTTTCAGAAAAATTAATATTATTACATATATAGTGCAATACTAGTTTGTTTTTTTAATTTAAAGTTTGACATAACACTTTCTTTAGTCTTTCTAAATATTTGCAAACTGATAAGGCAATGAGTGTGTACATAATTGACTGTCTTAGATGTTTATCAAGAGACTGTTTTACTCTGTTGAAATGTTGAAGTTTGGACATTGTTTGACTGTGTCATTGTGGGACTGATTAGTTCTACTTTTTACACCGTGGGATAGAACACTGATTTAGTGTGTTAAACTGGGACACAAAAAAACTGTTTTACTTTTTACATTTTGAGCAAAATATTATTTATATGACAAAACAAATTACAACTGTACTATTTTTTTTTAAATGATGCACAAGAAACTATTGTACTGGCTAAACGTTGGACTAGAAAATATTTCACAATTGAAATATTGGACAAGATATTGTTTTTGTGTTTAAATGTTGAAACCAGAAGATGTTATACAAATGAAATATTAAACAAAATATGGATGTGCTGTTTTTAAATATAAAAAATAAACATAAAATTGTATTCAGCAGCTAGACTAACAGAAAGACAAGACAAACTACAACATTTTGGCAAAAGTCTGCATCAGGTACATCTATAAATTTTGAAAGTTCTAGCATCTCTAGTTTAAGCATTGGCATTTCCAATAAAGCATTGACAAGACACTATATAGTTCTTTTTTATGTTGGACAGGAAATAATTTTATTCAGCTTGACATGGCGGACAATAAATAATTTATTTTGTTTAAATGCTGGATAAGAAACAATTTTATTCTGTTTAAGGTGAGCATTAAATAGTTTTATTCTGTTTAAGGTGAGCATTAAATAGTTTTATTCTGTTTAAGGTGAGCATTAAATAGTTTTATTCTGTTTAAGGTGAGCATTAAATAGTTTATTCTGTTTAAATGCTGAACAAGAAATAGCTTTTTTTTAATGATTGACAGAGAAAGCTTTCAGAATTTGAAATATATAACAACAAAAGGTTTTGCTAAATTAAAATTTTGGAAAAGGAACAGTTTTGCTCTGTTTAGATTTTAACAAGAAGCATTTTGCCCTGTTTAAGTTTTGAACAAAAAATTGTTGTGCTCTATTTAAAGAAATGACATGACTCTGTTATTATACTTTGCTTCAGTGTTTGACGATAACTTGACTTAATTTAATGACAATTAATGAAAGTAATTAACATACTTCATAGATTTATGTACCTTTGTGTGTAAAAAGTGTGAATGCATGTGTATGGGAAAAGTATTATTTTAAATACTTGTACTACTATATCTCTCATATACCTGATCTGAAATAATGTTTTTCCTGTTCTTTTATGATTTATTTTTATTTTCTGACTGATTAATGAATGTGCAAGCATGTAAGTGCATATATATGTTTTTTCTTAATTTTGATTATTATCTAAAATAAAATATAAGTTTTGTCTGGATTGGCATGCAATCATGTTGGCCAGGAGACTGAATACTAGTGTGCTCAAAAATTGTAAGAAAGAATCACAATCATCATAAATTATTATTTCCCTTTTGTAGTTGAGTTTTCATGAAATGAAGTTGATTTATTGTTATATAAAGATTAAAATTATACTGGCGTAATCTACACCATGCCTTGGCTTATGTAAAGGTAAAGTACGAGACTTGAACCGGCGTCTTAGCACGCTAGTTTCCACCCATATGTGCTCGGCCGCCTATCCAGAAATGTTCGGAGATTTCTGTATAGTGTCGCCTCAAGCATCGAAACTCAGATGCGAGGCGACATTCCTCACCTTCCCAGGGTAATACCCTGGTACCCATTTCTGCCAACGGCTGGGTTGACCATGGGGGTATTTTTTGTCCAACTACGAGTACAATTCACACTGCTCCCAGCTGGAATCGAACACGGGTTATCCGAACGTCGGTAGTCCAGTCGGGTGGTTTTCCCAACTAGGCTACCGAGCCCCCCCCCCCCCCCTGGCTTGTGTAATGAAAAGATCACTCTAGCGTCAAGTGTCTAAGGCAAATATTCAAATGATTATAGTGCTCTCATCTTAAAATACCTGGCTGGAACCAAGTGTGAAACAAGCATTGTGCTTATCCATTGATTCTGTAACTTTTGTGTTGAATTTAATTCTATGAGGTTGACACTAAACCAGAATTTCTTAAAAAATAGACAAGAAAGTCATTGGATACCACAGAAGAACTATCTTGTACAAAAGGGTTTTGAGCATACCATGGATGGCTAAAGGAAGTAATGAGGACATTCTAAAAAAGGCCAAAGCAATAGGAAGGTTGCAACCATTTTAATAAGGCAGACTGTAATTGCTTTGATATGGCAGGCTGTAACTTCGATATGGCAGGCTTTGGCTTTAATATGGCAGGGTGTAACTTTGATATGGTAGGCTGTAACTTTGATATGGCAGGCTGTAACTTCTTTGATATGGCAAGATGTAACTTTGATATGGCAGGCTGTAACTTCTTTGATATGGCAAGCTGTAACTTTGATATGGCAGGCTGTAACTTCTTTGATATGGCAAGCTGTAACTTTAATATGGCAGGCTGTAACTTCAATATGGCAGACTATCTGATATAGCCTGATATGGCAGACTGTAACTACTCTGATATGACAGGATGTAATTGCTTTGATATGGCAGGCTGTAACTTCATTGATATGACAGGCTGTAATTTCTTTGATACAGCTGGTTGTAACTTCTTTGAAATGGCAGGCTGTAATTTCTTTGTTATACAGACTGTAATTGCTTTAAAATGGTGACAATAATTGCTTTGATATGGCAGGTTGTAACTTCCTTGATATGACAGGCTGTAACTTCCTTGATATGACAGGCTGTAACTTCCTTGATATGACAGGCTGTAACTTCCTTGATATGGCAGGCTGTAACTTCCTTGATATGACAGGCTGTAACTTCCTTGATATGACAGGCTGTAACTTCCTTGATATGACAGGCTGTAACTTCTTTGATATGGCAGGCTGTAACTTTCTTGATATACAGACTGTAATTGCTTTAATATGGCAGACAATGATTGCTTTGATATGGCAGGTTGTAATTTCCTTGATATGGCATGGTGTAATTGCCTCCTTGACCTCTTGAATTCTGCTGGAGAAGTTAAGGCTTGTCTATCCTAGTGGTTAGTGATGTATTGGGAATCTTCTATGTCAGCATGTACCACAACTGTGTGAATTATGTCATTAGCTGATCTACTGTGATGCAGGAAGTCTTGTGGAAAAGATTTGGTGGGGTCTTGATAAATTTTGGGTCACTGACTCTGCCATTAGCCTTGTCTTTTGAACAAACGTTGGCTAGTCCTTGTTCTCCATGATCTCAGAGTAGAGGAGATTGAGTGCTAGTCCAATAATGGATAATAAAACGTGTTCAAGGTTTAATTTGAGCTTGATAATTGAAAATAGAAAGAGCAAGCTGTTTTTATTTAATTCAGAATAATTAAAACCCAATAATTTCCACTAAAAATTCCAATCCAATCCTCTTCATGCCCTCTGACATATATGGCAGCTGCTGCTGCTGTTGTTCTAATCCAAATTCTCAAGCATACTCAAATTGAAGTTATTCTCTTTCAGTTCTTTATTAACCATTCTTTATTCCCTGTACACCCTAGCAGTACAATTTATTACAATTGGTCATTATAGTAAAAGTCTAAATTTTCTGAGGATATAATAAACAACATTCAATAAAAACAAACTTCCAGATATATATGAAGTTAAGTTTAAATCTCGCGCAATCGATAGGCGGTTGGCTTACCACGGCAACAGCCGGGGTTCGTACCCTGGCGAGGACACCTGGGTTTTACTAATTCCCTAAAAATTAGTAGGAGCCGCGATAGCTCAGTGGTTAGTGAACTGGACTACTACGGACAAGGGGTAGGGTTCGATCCCAACCGACGGCTCCGGGTTCACCCAGCCTTAAATGGTACCGGATTTTTTTCTGGAAAGTAAAACAGCACGGGCGTAATACCGACCACATTACCCCAAAAATCATGTGCTGAAGGTCTGTAAAATATAGGGTCACTAACACCATATTTCCCTATACGCCACTTGGCGTGACGGGGGGTACTTTACTTTTTTTTTAAGTTTAAATCTCAACATTCATCCATTTTAGACTTGAATTTTGTGAAACTGTTTAATACTGAAATCGTTGTGATGCATTTGTTGCAGCTTTTGTGAACGTATGTATATACATATATATGTTTATTATTTCTATTGGTTTATTAAAGTTGGAACTAAACTGTGCAATCCAAACATCTTTGTTATGATGTTCATTTTATTGTTGCAAGTGATAATGAAGTTTGAATTTGTACAGAAGAATGGTAGGAGACATTGCACGTGTTACCGAGGCCTCATTATTAAAGAAGTAAAGAATAGTGACACTGTGACCTTCCAGGCATGTCATAAGAGGTGACTAAGGAGGCCTGATCGATGGCTTGACAAGCTGTCATTGTAAAAAGTATTATTATAGAAACAGAGCCATAGATTTTAGAAGAATTGATCTCTACAATAAAGATGATAGCCATATGTTGGACATGTGATGAGAAGAGATAATAACCAAATAACAAAGCTAGCCTTCATGTGGGAAACAACAGGTAAGAGGAAAAGATGCCAACCCAGAGAGACAATGAGACAAACATTGATCAGAGAGGCAAAAGCAGCAGGAATGCCTCAATAAGATAGAGTTGCTTGTACAGAACAGAGACAAATAGCGAGATTTGATAAAAGATCTTTGCAAGGATTGAGACTGCAAGAATGAAAAAATTTAGAAAAGATAAAGAGTATATGGGTCTATGCCCTATGGGCCAGACACGGCTTGAAAAGTCAATAGATATATCGATTGATCTCTGCAATATGTACCATTTTGGCACGCAAGGTTTCTATTTTTCAGATTGTGGTTCTGCCCTCTGTCTTCAACTCGAAAGGACAATAGATAAATCATCATTAAGTACCGGGCCTGCTGGCGTAGGTGATCATGTGTCTCCACAACTTTCGATCTCGACAGTTATTTATCATTTCTGTTGTTAACCTTCTGCCAAGCCATTCTCTTAAGCTGTCTGGTATTTTTTCTCTTTGCTTCCCTCGATCTCTTCGTCCCTCAATTTTCCCACTTGTTACAATATATTCCAGCTGTTCTCTTCTCATTTCGTGGCCACAAAATCATGATTGTTTCTTCCTAATAAAGGAAATAGATAGACAGATGGTAGAAAACAATGTGATCATCACAAATATATTAGCCGTCTCCCAAAAGGATAAGTGTTTTTACTCTTGTTTTTGACCAGAACTTATGGCATTAGTAGTAATGGTAGAATTAGCATTAGTAGTAATGGTAGAATTAGCATTAGTAGTAATGGTAGAATTAGCATTAGTAGTAATGGTAGAATTAGCATTAGTAGTAATGGTAGAATTAGCATTAGTAGTAATGGTAGAATTAGCATTAGTAGTAATGGTAGAATTAGCATTAGTAGTAATGGTAGAATTAGCATTAGTAGTAATGCTAGTACTAGTAGTAGGCCCTAACAGTGGTAGCAATAGTAGTATCAGTTTCATTATCAGTGGTTGTAGCAGCATTAGCGATGATTGATGATAGTATTATAGCTGCACAAGAAATAGTAAAAGTGGTAGTGATGGAAATAATAGTAGGCATAAAATGGAGGCGATGGCAGTGACCAAGGCATTCAAATGGTTAGAGTCACAAGACTACACCCACGCATGTCTACTGAGTGATTCGATGAGCATGATTAAAAAAATGGAGGCGGGCTTTGTACGCATGCAATGGGTAGAGTCGTTGCAGAAATCCAAAATACGTAAGGTCACCTTTGTCTATGTCCCTGGACATGCGGGAGTACGGGGAAATGAAAGAGCGGACAGGTTGGCTAGCTGCGCTGTCGTTGAGGACGGGCAACCATTGGATCGGGCGGACATCATCAATGCCCTCCGAGATATGGGAAGAGCACAGGACTTCGACAAACACATACCCACGTCACTTCTTCGGATGATGGAAATGGGAGTTAAGGTGGGCACAGCCAGAAATGAGAAACTTAGTGGCTGTGTAAGAAGACTTATCAACCAACACAGAACTGGAGTCGTCAGTTGCTGGACACTGAGGGAATTGCTGAGGAGGGGATCTGAGCACCTATTGACATGTTCGGAGTGCAATGATGATGACCCGCTAATAACTCAATAATAGTAGGCATCGGTAGTAGATGTGGAGCCGCGATAGCTCAGTGGTTAGTGAATTGGACTACAAAGGACAAGAGGTACGGTTCGATCCCAACCGACGGCTACCAGTTCACCCAGCCTTTAATATGAACCATATTTTTTTCTGGGAAAGTAAAGCGGCACGGGCGTAATACCGACCACATTGCCCCAAAAATCATGTGCCGAAGGTCTGTAAAATGTATGGTCACTAACACCATATTCCTTATACGCCACTTGGCGTGACGTGGGTACTTTACCTTTTTTTTATAGGTAGTAGATGTAGTAATGATAATATTAGTGGAGGTTATAGTAGTAGAAGTAGCAATGATAGTATTAGGGCAGGTAATAGTAGTAGAAGTAGCAATGATAGTATCAGTGGAGGTAATAGTAGTAGAAGTAGCAATGATAGTATTAGTGGAGGTAATAGTAGTAGAAGTAGCAATGATAGTATTAGTGGAGGTTATAGTAGTAGAAGTAGCAATGATAGTATCAGTGGAGGTAATAGTAGTAGAAGTAGCAATGATAGTATCAGTGGAGGTAATAGTAGTAGAAGTAGCAATGATAGTATCAGTGGAGGTAATAGTAGTAGAAGTAGCAATGATAGTATCAGTGGAGGTAATAGTAGTAGAAGTAGCAATGATAGTATCAGTGGAGGTAATAGTAGTAGAAGTAGCAATGATAGTATCAGTGGAGGTAATAGTAGTAGAAGTAGCAATGATAGTATTAGTGGAGGTTATAGTAGTAGAAGTAGCAATGCTAGTATTAGGAGAGGTAATAGTAGTAGTATTAGTAATGATAGTATTAGGGGAGATATTAGCAGTTCTTCTTCTTCTTTTTCTTCTATCCCTCTGTTGCCGTTGGCGTCGAGGGGAGAAACAATCTGCGATTCTTTGCTCTTCTGTTGGCCTCTTCTGATGTTATTCCTCCTAGTGACTCTAGTATTCCCTTTATCCATCTCTTTCTCGGTCTTCCTCTTAATCTGGCATTTTCGTAGCGTTTGTTTATGGCTCTTTGATTCATTGTTAGTTCTTTTTGTCTTGTTATGTGGCCGAGCCAATTTATCTGTTGTTTCTTTATGTAATCGATGGCTGGTTCAATTTCGAGTTTCTTCCTCAGGTCAGTGTTTCTTACTCTGTCCCTTAAGCTGTTTCCTGTCATTCTTCTGACACATTTCATTTCGGTGGTCGTTATCTTTCTTATTGTTCTAGAGTCCAGCGTCCAATTCTGGCACTGATAGCACAGAGTTGGTAGAAAAATTGATTTGTATATTGTCCTTTTTGCTTCCGTAGTTATTGCTTTGTTTTTCGATAGTTTTGATACTTGGCCTATAACTTGGCATGCTTTGTTACACCTTATATCTATCTCTGTTTCTTGGTTATTGGCTTGTGTTAGCGTGCTACACAGATATTTAAAATTGTCAACTTGATTCAAATATGTATTATCTATAATGATGTTTAGTTGTTCTTTCTTTCTCGCTATTGCCATTACTTCGGTTTTGCTTCTGTTGATCTTCATGTTGTATTGTTTACAAGTGTTGTTTAGCCTGTTGATATGTTCTTGTAGGTCCTCAGTTGTTTCATGTATCAGAACTTGGTCGTCTGCAAATAGTATTTCATTTATTTCTTCCTCTTTTCTGTTGTTTTCTGGTACGCATATTTCGTTCTCTTCTGTGTTATCGTTTGTTGTCATCCGTGTTGGTATGTTTCCTCTGATTGGGCATGCTAATTTGCATATATTGTCCATATATGTGATGAAAATTAAGGGGGAAAGCACGCAGCCTTGTCTTACTCCGGAGCTAATGGTGAAATGTTTAGAGTAGCCTGCTGAAGATCTTACTGTAGTGCGACTACTTTCATAGAGGCTCTTAAATATCTCTACTAAGTGGTGACTCATCCGTACAAGGGCAATACGGACCATAGTTGTTCCCTGTCCACCCTATCGAACGCCTTTTCTTGGTCAAAAAAAGCTGTATACGGTGTTTTATTATGCTCTATTGTTTTCTCCGCTAGTTGTTTTATGATAAATAGGGCATCTGTGCAACCTCTGTTCCTCCTGAAGCCCATCTGAGCATCGCTTAGTTGCGGGTCTATAATTGGTCTCAATCTTTTTTCAACTATCTTGGCATATAACTTCCCTTTGTGGCTTAATAGTGATATTCCTCTATATTGGTTGCAGTCTCTTCTGCTGCCCTTCTTTTTCCATATTGGTAATATAATGGACTGTTTCCAATCGTCTGGGACTTGCTGTTGTATCCATGCAGCGTTGAATATTCTGTGTAGCCATTTACATCCTGCCTCTCCCGCTGCTGTTAGCATTTCTACTGGGATGTTATCGATTCCTGGGGCTTTGTTTCTTGGTGCTAGTCGTAATGTTTCTTCTATTTCTTCCATTAGTATTTTTGGTTCTTTATCGCCAACTGTTAGTTGTTTTTTTGTGAGTTTTTGGACTTGTTTCTACATTCAAAAGCTCTTCGAAATATTCTTTCCATCTCGTTTAGATTTGCGCTTTGTTTGTTATTGCTTGGCCTCGTTTATCATTGATGATTTCAGTTGGGTCATAATTGTCTTTCTTTTGTCTTATGGCTTTAATTGTTCTATAGAAGTCTCTGGATGCTGATTTGTGATTGTTACTACTCATTTCGCCAAATTTTACCCATACTTTATGTTTTTCTTCTTTGATTAATTTCTTCACTTCTCTTCTTTCTATTGTGTATATATCATAATCGCTTGGCTTTTTAGTTTTTAGCCAGATTTTGTATAGTTTTTTCTTTCTTTTTATGGCGTTCTTGACTATATCATTCCACCATGGAGTGCTCATCTTTCCCTCCTTCTTCCTTTGCTACGTTCCGCATATTGTGGTTGCTATTTTCGTCAATGATTTTTTGAATATGAGCCACTCGTTATCTACTGTAGTTATTTGTTGTGATAGTTGTTTAAATTGGTTTTCTAGTTGTTTTTCTATTTCTTTCTTTTTATCTTCTGTTTTAAGTTGGCTTAATTTTATTGTAATTTGGATTGTTTTCTTGTTTTCAATTGATTCTTGTTGTCTTGTTTTGCTTTCCGGATGGTTATTAGCACCATTTTATGGTCTGTATCATTTGTGATGTTAGGTACGCTCTGCTGTCTCTGATTTTCCTCTTCCTTTGTGTTCTCGCTAGGATGAAATCTATTTGACTTTTACAATTGTTATCGTTCCATTTATACCAGGTGTATATTTGTGAGTCTTTATGCTTAAAGAAAGTGTTAGTTATGCATAATTCATGTTGATTGCATAATTCAAGCATTCGGTTGCCGTTTTCGTTCTTTCTATTTGTGTTATCTCCAAATGGGCCCAGAAGAAGTAGCAAATATAGTATCAGTGGAGGTAATAGTAGAAGAAGTAGCAAAGATAGTATCAGTGGAGGTAATAGTAGAAGAAGTAGCAATGATATTATTAGTGGAGGTTATGTAGCAGAAGTAGCAATGATATTATTAGTGGAGGTAATAGTAGAAGAAGTAGCAAAGATAGTATCAGTGGAGGTAATAGTAGAAGAAGTAGCAATGATATTATTAGTGGATGTTATGGTAGCAGAAGTAGCAATGATATTATTAGTGGAGGTAATAGTAGAAGAAGTAGCAAAGATAGTATCAGTGGAGGTAATAGTAGAAGAAGTAGCAATGATAGTATCAGTGGAGGTAATAGTAGAAGAAGTAGCAATGATATTATTAGTGGAGGTAATAGTAGAGGAAGTAGCAAAGATAGTATCAGTGGAGGTAATAGTAGAAGAAGTAGCAATGATAGTATCAGTGGAGGTAATAGTAGAAGAAGTAGCAATGATATTATTAGTGGAGGTTATGGTAGCAGAAGCAGCCAGAGTTTGGTTTAGCCTTAGTGAGGCTCTATGCTGAATCAAACTTTTAGCATCTACCCCACCTCCTATAAAAAAAAAATTAACACCAAAATGTCTCACAACACTTGAAACAATATATAAGAGGTATGGTATGATAAAAGTGTTGTCCAAAATAGATCTATAAATAAGATTAGTAATCCTCTTCTTTTCAACTTCCTGTGGAGCATAGGTCTTCAACAAATACTTTACAAGCCATCCTGTTTCTTTCAATTCTATTAAGTTTCATGCCTTCTCCACGCTCTTCATCTTTTCCTCTACCTGTTTTCTCCAAGTATATTTTGGCACCCCATATTTTCTCTTCTTTGAATCTTGTTGGAAAAGCGTCCTATTATCCATGGATTAATATTTGGTCTATCTGCTTGTATCATCACAGGTCTCTTGTTTCATATCTTTCAATTCTAGTTGCTTTAGTAGGACCACCAACCCTCTGGATATTTTAAGAGGTGGTGGTAGGACACACACCAATATAGCCATCGCACCCCATGCTCCAAATTTAATTGCTATGCTTTTTGATTGGGATTCCTGCTTTATCAATTCATTGACAAGATCTTCATACTTAGCTAACTTGAATATTTCTTGTTCCTCTATTCTACATACAAATAACACAATCAGCTCAATTAAGATGACGTGGGTCTTGATTGTAAATTAAGTACAATATCTGGTGACATCTTAGATCGTCTGATGCATTGTGGGCATATTACTTGATCTAGAAGATTCATCTTCCATTCACTGCCTCCGGAACTGTTGCGTCACTCCAGTTGGGTTGCTTTGAGAGTGCAGTCTGTCCTGTTCTGAAAAGTTGATGTTGGTTATGATTAAACGTTAGGCAGACAAACCAATACTTGAGCGGAGGACTAGTCAACAATAGAACATATAGGCCTACTCCTGGACTGTCAGCTGCATGGAAGGAGCTGATTATTATTACAGATCTCCCCAATCTCTTTGAGTGATCAATATTATAGTGACCGACAAATTTGAGTGATCAACATTATAGTGACAGACAAATTTGAGTGATCAACATTATCTATTCTATTGTCCTTTCGAGCCGAAGACGGCACATAGGGCAGAACCACAATCTCAAAAACAGAAACCTTCCTTGCGTGTCAAAATGGCACATATTGCAGAAATCACTGCTTCTAAAATCTATGGTCTGTTTCCATAACAATAGTTTTTACAATGACAGCTTGTCAAGCCATCGATCAACCTCCTTAGTCGCCTCTTACAACATGCTTGGAAGGTCACAGTGTCACTATTCTTTACTCATAATGAGACCCCGGTAACACACAGGAAGATCAACATTATAGTGACAGACAAATTTGAGTGATACCACTAAAATGATGAGCGAAACAGATGCAACTAAGTGTAAGTAAACAAATTAATATGCCAGATGGGAGCGTTATCTCTGGAAGCTAATGAAGACTTGTCAACCAATAATACCTGTGTCGTTAGTCGTTACACGTGGGAATATACTTCTGAGGCGATCTGAGCACTTTTGGACTTGTCGGATGTGTAAAGAAGGTGATCTGTCAATTAAACTAAACTAAAATAAACTAAAACTGAACTAATCTGAACTAAACTAAAGAGAATAAAGAGGATTTTTTTTTTTAATCAGTAAGAGCAGTAGGAGTTTCAAGAAGATAAACAAGAAGTCATCAATGTACACAGAAGACAATGGCCAAACAGATTCAAATAATTCAAATATCTATATTTTAAAGAAAGAATTGCTGCATGTATATATTTTTATTTTAAAGAATATCATAATGTCACCCATTCATATCACCCCTCACTCATCATTCTTACGAATTTCACATGTTTGTTTTGGTTAGAACCCTAAAATGGTTTGCTTGTTTGCGTACGCCAGCTTTATATCTCTAGTGAAGTCCCCGAGTAGCTGAATTTTGCGTGGATATCACTTGTTCTATTTTTCACACTAACACAGTTTGCTTAGGTGTCCCCCACCATAGAGACAGATATTCTCCTACTTCAGAGGTATTACCATATTTTTGTCGTTGAGAGTTTTAACGTTTTGGGTAGATTTTTCCTATTAATTTTGCCCAGGCGGCGACCATTTTTTACCTACTCTTTTCCATTTTGAACTGCCAAGGGTTCTTTAACTTGCGCAGAAAGCACACTGGACCTCATGTTTTTCGTTGTTTTTTGAGAGGGCTAGACATCGGATCTCACTACCCAGAGAGAAGGTTAGACATCGGATCTCACTACCCAGAGAGAGGGCTAGACATCAGATCTCACTACCCAGAGAGAGGGCTAGACATCGGATCTCACTACCCAGAGAGAAGGTTAGACATCAGATCTCACTACCCAGAGAGAGGGCTAGACATCGGATCTCACTACCCAGAGAGAAGGTTAGACATCAGATCTCACTACCCAGAGAGAGGCTAGACATCAGATCTCACTACCCAGAGAGAAGGTTAGACATCGGATTTCACTACCCAGAGAGAGGGCTAGACATCAGATCTCACTACCCAGAGAGAAGGTTAGACATCGGATTTCACTACCCAGAGAGAGGGCTAGACATCTGATCTCACTACCCAGAGAGAGGGCTAGACATCAGATCTCACTACCCAGAGAGAGGACTAGACATCAGATCTCACTACCCAGAGAGAAGGTTAGACATCAGATCTCACTACCCAGAGAGAGGGCTAGACATCGGATCTCACTACCCAGAGAGAGGGCTAGACATCGGATCTCACTACCCAGAGAGAAGGTTAGACATCAGATCTCACTACCCAGAGAGAGGGCTAGACATCAGATCTCACTACCCAGAGAGAAGGTTAGACATCGGATTTCACTACCCAGAGAGAGGGCTAGACATCAGATCTCACTACCCAGAGAGAAGGTTAGACATCGGATTTCACTACCCAGAGAGAGGGCTAGACATCTGATCTCACTACCCAGAGAGAGGGCTAGACATCAGATCTCACTACCCAGAGAGAGGACTAGACATCAGATATCACTACCCAGAGAGAAGGTTAGACATCAGATCTCACTACCCAGAGAAAAGGCTAGACATCTGATCTCACTACCCAGAGAGAAGGTTAGACATCGGATCTCACTACCCAGAGAGAAGGTTAGACATCGGATCTCACTACCCAGAGAGAGGGCTAGACATCAGATCTCACTACTCAGAGAGAAGGTTAGACATCGGATCTCACTACCCAGAGAGAAGGTTAGACATCGGATCTCACTACCCAGAGAGAGGGCTAGACAGCGGATCTCATTACCCAGAGAGAGGGCTAGACAGCGGATCTCATTACCCAGAGAGAGGGCTAGACATCAGATCTCACTACCCAGAGAAAAGGCTAGACATCTGATCTCACTACCCAGAGAGAGGGCTAGACAGCGGATCTCATTACCCAGAGAGAGGGCTAGACATCAGATCTCACAACCCAGAGAAAAGGCTAGACATCGGATCTCATTACCCAGAAAGAGGGCTAGACATCGGATCTCACTACCCAGAGAGAGGGCTAGACATCGGATCTCACTACCCAGAGAGAGGGCTAGACATCGGATCTCACTGCCCAGAGAGAAGGCTAGGTGAGAATCGAACCCGGGACCCTTCTTGTCCAGAGATCGACGTCTTATTTCTAGACCACCCAGTCCCCCCAACACCCCCCCCCCCCACCAACATGTATATTAACATGTTGACAACCATGTGAGAAATGTGTACGCAAAATTTGTCAAGCCAGAGAATATGAGGCATTCTTTAGCAGATTTCTCTCAAGAGCTTTTATTTGTATAAATATTCAGTAAATTGTACAAATGGTTATGACATCAAGCAGGACAAACAGTTTGACCAATTTCATAAATAATTTACACATCAAGATGCAATAATAATACTGTATAATGATATAATAATAGTGAAAGTTGTGTTATACAAATAATGATAATAAAATATTGTTTAATGTTGCTGTTGCTAGGATCGTCGTCTGTGCACATAAGGAGGGATCCATAGGGGCTCCGATATCCCCTTATGAGGAGAACCCAGATCCACGTGTACTAACTCTATAGCACGACTTGGATCCACTGTCAGACTCAGTTTTTTTGCTGATAACTTTGCCGGATCAGCGGGGAATAATAGAACAAAGAAGTATGTGTTAGCACTCGGAAAAATTGACAGACAAACAACAATAGAAAAAAACGAAGAACAATATATGGTCCGAAGTGGGATCGAACCCGTACTCAGTGGCACCGCGCCTTGCCACGAGAAGCCGAACGCTTGGTACACTGCCACGCAGCCAACTAAAAAATTGGCTATTGCAGTAGTGTCTTCCACGAAAGGCGATCTCAATGACTATAGCATAGGGTAACAATCACAGACCGGAAATAAATTGTATATTTGTACTTTCCTATTAATGCAAGTATCTCCCAGTAGGGCTGAATACTTGTGTTGTAGACAAACATTTATTGGACGAAACAGCACGAATAGTAGTTCCCAGTGGTTATATACTGGGTACAAATAATAATACATAAATATTATTATATGGGGAACTTCCGAGGCGATAATAGGGAATAATAGAACAAAGAAGTATGTGTTAGCACTCGGAAAAATTGACAGACAAACAACAATAGAAAAAAAACGAAGAACAATATATGGTCCGAAGTGGGATCGAACCCGTACTCAGTGGCACCGCGCCTTGCCACGAGAAGCCGAACGCTTGGTACACTGCCACGCAGCCAACTAAAAAATTGGCTATTGCAGTAGTGTCTTCCACGAAAGGCGATCTCAATGACTATAGCATAGGGTAACGATCACAGACCGGAAATAAATTGTATATTTGTACTTTCCTATTAATGCAACCGCGAAAGGCGATCTCAGTTGCGTCACTCCAGTTGGGTTGCTTTGAGAGTGCAGTCTGTCCTGTTCTGAAAAGTTGATGTTGGTTATGATTAAACGTTAGGCAGACAAACCAATACTTGAGCGGAGGACTAGTCAACAATAGAACATATAGGCCTACTCCTGGACTGTCAGCTGCATGGAAGGAGCTGATTATTATTACAGATCTCCCCAATCTCTTTGAGTGATCAATATTATAGTGACCGACAAATTTGAGTGATCAACATTATAGTGACCGACAAATTTGAGTGATCAACATTATAGTGACAGACAAAAGACACTGCGTGGCAGTGTACCAAGCGTTCGGCTTCTCGTGGCAAGGCGCGGTGCCACTGAGTACGGGTTCGATCCCACTTCGGACCATATATTGTTCTTCGTTTTTTTCTATTGTTGTTTGTCTGTCAATTTTCCGAGTGCTAACACATACTTCTTTGTTCTATTATTCCCTATTATCGCCTCGGAAGTTCCCCATATAATAATATTTATGTATTATTATTTGTACCCAGTATATAACCACTGGGAACTACTATTCGTGCTGTTTCGTCCAATAAATGTTTGTCTACAACACAAGTATTCAGCCCTACTGGGAGATACTTGCATTAATAGGAAAGTACAAATATACAATTTATTTCCGGTCTGTGATCGTTACCCTATGCTATAGTCATTGAGATCGCCTTTCGTGGAAGACACTACTGCAATAGCCAATTTTTTAGTTGGCTGCGTGGCAGTGTACCAAGCGTTCGGCTTCTCGTGGCAAGGCGCGGTGCCACTGAGTACGGGTTCGATCCCACTTCGGACCATATATTGTTCTTCGTTTTTTTCTATTGTTGTTTGTCTGTCAATTTTTCCGAGTGCTAACACATACTTCTTTGTTCTATTATTCCCTATTATCGCCTCGGAAGTTCCCCATATAATAATATTTATGTATTATTATTTGTACCCGGATCAGCGACCAAGTTTAATGGTCAACTCTTTTAGATTGTAACCAGGGTTGCCAACTTGGCTTTTTTAAAGCGTTGTATGGCCTAAAATCACAATTTTCATCTGGCAACCCTGATTGTAACTGCCAATGGTTCTGTAACGTGCGTAAGGGCACCCTGAACCTCCTGTTTATTTCCGTTATTCTAGACATGAAGGGAGCCGCGATAGCTCAGTGGTTAATGAACTGGACTACAAAGGACATAGGGTAGGGTTCGATCCCAACCGACGGCTTCCGGGTTCACCCAGCCTTAAATGGGTACCGGATTTTTTTTCTGGGAAAGTAAAGCAACACGGGCGTAATACCGACCACATTACCCCAAAAATCATGTGCTGAAGGTCTGTAAAATATAGGGTCACTAACACCATATTTCCCTATACGCCACTTTGCGTGACGGAGGTACATTACTTTTACTTTATTCTAGACATGGGATCTCACTGCCCAAGAGATCAGGGGAGGGTAATGTCAAGAAGAAATCACTTAGTTAATTATAAAATATGATTAATTTGTCTAAGAAAAAAAAACCACATAGGTTTTTCCTGTTAGATGCCAACATCGTACCTTTAGACTACCTAACCCACCAAATATGAAAGATGTATAATTTAAAACCATGTCCCACTTTTGATTTGTAAAGCTTAGTCATTGCTATTAAGGTTTTTTTTATGTTCTGCATAACATAAATAAATATTCTTCTTCTTCTTCTATCCTTCCTCCTATGCCGTTGGCGTCGAGGGGAGATGCAATCTGCGATTCTTTGCTTTTCTGTTGGCCTTTTCTGATGATATCCCTTCCAGTGACTCTAGTATTCCCTTTATCCATCTCTTTCTCGGTTTTCCTCTTACTCTGGCGTTTTCGTAGCGTTTGTTTATGGCTCTTTGAGTCATTGTTAGTTCTTTTTGTCTTGTTATGTGACCGAACCATTTTATATTTTATATATATATATACATGTATATATTTGGAATTACCATTCCAATGTGAAAAAAAATATGTAAACAGCATGTAAAAAAAAAGAGTAATTTGTGTATCCTGGCATGCAGCATATTTTCTAAGTATGCAGTCAGCAAGTTAGCAATATTACAATTCGAGAGCTGTGATGTAATTACTGCAATTACTCCCTAATTTTGGAAACTTCAGCTCATGTAACGCAAGATTGATTCCTTTAGCAAAGATAGTTTATCTTCTGGGCGAAACTTATGTTTATGTTTGTTTAGTTGTGATATTATATCACATTGAAGGAACAAACGAATTTAGTATTAATTACAATCTTAATTTTAATCTCCATTTTATTCAAATGTCTTGCTTTCATCTATTATGAGCATATCTCTGCGTTGGTTGATAAGTCCTTTTATGCGTCAACTAAGTCTCTCGTTTCTGGCTGCACCCATCTTAAATATCATCTACTTTATCCGAAAGAGTGGCGTGGACTCGAGGATTGTCGAAGTCCCGTACCCTTCCTACATCTCGGAAGACATTAATTATGCCCTCACGATTCATCCGTAAACTGTCTTCGACGACGGCACAGCTAGCTAGCCTGTCCGCTCTTTCATTTGCCAGTACTCCCGCACGTCCAGGGATGTAGACAAAGGTGACTGAACATATCGTCCGCTTCCACTTTTCTTATCATGCGCATCACATTACTTGTACACAGGCGCTTGTGTAGTATTGTGACTCCAACCAGATGAATGCCCTGGTCACTGCCATCACCGTGGAGTCTGTGTTGTACACAATAATTTCTTGATGTAGGATATTCCATGCACATACACGCTTCACCCCACGGGGCATTAATGTATTACTTTGTCACGGGTAATCTAGTACCCCTCTATCGGGGGAGAGAAACTTTTTTCTATTTTTTTTTACAATTCTCTCTTTCTCCCACCCCTCCCCCTAACCTATTGAGCAGCTAAACCTGTAGACAGACAAGATAAGTTACGACGTTTCGGCAAAAAGCATTCATCTGATAACGAAACTAATATAATATTCTCTAAACGCCACTCTCGAGGCATTTCTTTCTTATGTAGATTCTTGTAGTGCTTCTACCTTTTGTTATCCGAAACTCCTACCAATGTCACTTTCAACAGTGATACATTTCATTATGTCCTAAAAGGGTATTGTTTCTTTAAAATGCCCGTATTCTAATTTTTTTTTTATGTTTAGGCTTGTATTTCATAACATATTCGTTGGACCTGACCTGATATCTTTATTTATTTTATGCGCGATTCGTTACTATGAAACGAAGAAAAGGTTATTATTAATATTAGTAATAGTTTGAAGTAATAGTAGTGGAATTTGTATCAGGATTGGTTGTATGTCTAGGAATAGTAGTTGTGGTAGTGATGTTGCTGTGGGCAGCAGCAGCAGCAGCAACAGCAGAAGCAGCAGCAGTAGTAGTAGTAGTAGTAGTAGTATAAGTTTAATATATTAGCAGTATTCGGAAGGGGAAAAAATGATCTTATAATAGTAATAGTAACAGTAGTAGTCAGTGGTAGTAGTGGTGATGGTGTGAGAAGTAATATCAACAGCAGCCACTACAACAACAGTATAGAAACAGTCACAACTTCAATCAGTTATTTTTAGACGGATATTCTGCAACTAATTTTCTCCCTTGCCTCGATTGTTACTTCCCTTGGTCAACCATCTCTAACTCTTTATTCAACATTCCTTCAAGAACGTCCTTTTGGGATTCCCGAACAGTTAACTTTTGCCAAATTCTAATAATAGCAGCAGCTTCGTCGTCTCGCAGAAGTTTTATTGTCACTGTTTTCCCTTCTTTTTGATCAATATTTCCGTTTTCGTTATTTATTTCGTCTGAATTTGTCGTTTGTTTATCTGTTCGTTTATTCTGACAGCGCTGGTAAAGTATATAGAGCAGCACTGCTATAAATAGTGGTAGTGGTGTCATTATGGCTGAGGCTGCAGGCCCCACAGTAGCAAGTTGGTTGTCTGGAGGTGGCAATGAAAGATACAGGAACAGGAACGCAATCCCTGTGTTCTGTGGGGGAAAAAGTAATATTTATTTAATTGTTTGTTTTTAAATTTGTTGTTAACACTTTCTTTACGTTTGGACTCACCATGCGCCAAATCGATTTCGGTCATGTACGTTTAGCCGCACAGTGCGTCACTCTCAAATTGATTAGTGTAAACCATCATCAAACAATATTCATTTTACATGTCTTGTATCATCTTGGTATTGATGAAATATAATTCCTTGTTTAATTATCTAAAAATCTATATATAATATTTTAAGTGTTGTTTAATTATCTAAAAATCTATATATAATATTTTAAGTGTTGTTTAATTATCTAAAAATCCATATATAATATTTTAAGTGTTAGATCAATATAAACATGTAAATTAATATTAAAAAAACATGAAATATTTTGTCTCTGAAATCTCTACCGCTAAATTGGTAAAAACATTGCGTACTGAAAGAGAATACATTCATCATCGTCATCATGTGCCATACCGGTTGGCGTTGGCGATTATGTCCTTCCACAATATTCTTTCTATCTAGCCACATAAATATACATTAGCATTTCAGAAAAAAGGAAAATGTGTTGTACAACAAGTCTATTTCAATAGACCTATGGAAGCGAATCATGGACAGGAAACAAACAAATGAAAAGACGATTAGAGACCACAGAGATGAGATTTCTCAGAAGATGTTCGTTCGCTTTCGTCAGCTTTGACCTCTCTCAATTTTGTGGGACTGAATTTTGCGTGTAAAGTCTGTTTTATTCCATTACAGAATGCCCCTCGCCATGCAGGCAGATTTACTCCGACTTCAGAGGTACTAATTTTTAGGGAATTAGTAAAACCCAGGTGTCCTCGCCAGGGTACGAACCCCGGCTGTTGCCGTGGTAAGCCAACCGCCTATCGATTGCGCTAACCGGACACCCGAAAAGAATGTTGAAAGTTCCATGGACAACCAAAACGACCAACGAGGAGATTCTCAAAGAGGCCAACACAAACAAAATTGAGCTTCTAAAAACATCACAAAGAAACAATCGACATTTTTGGGAACATCATGAGAAGAGGAAAGTTGGAATATTTGGTTACATCTGGCAACATAGAAGAAAAGTGAGATCGCGGACGACAAAGAAAGGAGATACTAGATAACTTGGTGCCATAACACCGAAAACAGTCAACAACGGAATTTATACTCGTAATCCTGGCGAGGACACCTGGGTTTTACTAATTCCCTAAAAATTAGTAGGAGCCGTGATAGCTCAGTGGTTAGTGAACTGGACTACTACGGACAAGGGGTAGGGTTCGATCCCAACCGACGGCTCCGGGTTCACCCAGCCTTAATGGGTACCGGATTTTTTCTGGGAAAGTAAAAGCAGCACGGGCGTAATACTGACCACATTACCCCAAAAAATCATGTGCTGAAGGTCTGTAAAATATAGGGTCACTAACACCATATTTCCCTATACGCCACTTGGCGTGACGGGGGTACTTTACTTTTTACTTACTGTAGATAAAGAATTGTAGAAGAACATGATCGCCTACGCCAACCAGTATGACACACGATGATGAGTAACACCCTTATACACAAATACTACATTACGCACACAAACACACAGTGTCTTAGGACCGCATCAATGAAGTTGAACAAATCTGTAGAATAAAAATCTCATCTCTTTCCCTGATAAAACTGATTTAAAGTCCTAGTTTAGCGTCTTTCTGCTAAACGAGTGATCTCCCCTGATTGAGTGCACGTAT
This sequence comes from Megaustenia siamemsis, assembly GCA_032433765.1. Lineage (NCBI taxonomy): Eukaryota > Metazoa > Mollusca > Gastropoda > Stylommatophora > Ariophantidae > Megaustenia > Megaustenia siamemsis. The sequence continues at coordinate 14,583,573 of JAVIAB010000106.1, read as the reverse complement.
TTCATCATCATCGAGTGCCTTCTCCGCAACGAAGGTTGGCTACCATGGGTCGCCATTCTACACTGTTTCTTGCTTTGATGGTGCAGGCTGTCATAGATTGACTTGTCCATCTTTTGATGTTACTCGTCCATGTTAGTCTTGGTCTGCCTCTGCCTCTTTTACTTTTACCTTGTATTTTTCCTTCCAATATTACTTTTAGTAGGCTGTTGTGTCTTTTAACATGCCCCAAAAATTTCATTTGTCTTGTCTTAATTGTATTTAGTAGTTCTCTTTTTATTTTCAGTTGTTTTAAAACTTCATCGTTTGTTATCTTTTGTTTCCATCCAATTCTACCCATTCTTCTATAAATCCACATTTCAAAGGCTTCAATTTTCTGTTCTGTTTTCTTGTCTAATGTCCATGTTTCTGCACCATACATGAATATTGAAAAGATGTAACATTTTGCCATTTTTAGTTTCAGTCCTGTTGATATTTGTTTTGTTGTTAGTATATTTTTCATGGCATTAAAATTACTTTTTGCCATACCTATTCTTTTGTTTATTTCTATTTTACATTTTCCATCATTGGTTATAGTATGTCCCAGGTAGTTGTAACTCTGGACTGTCTCCAGATGTATTCCCTCAACTGTGATATTTAATGTAGGTCTTGAGAATTTTCTTTGTTTGTGATCATAGTTTTAGTCTTTTTGATATTCATTTCTAGTCCATATTTTTTGCTTGTTGTGTTTATCACATTAAGTAATTGTTGTAGGTCTTTAGGATTTTCTGCTAGTAGAACAGTATCATCAGCATATCTCAGGTTATTGATTATCTTTCCATTAATGTTTAGGCCTGGTTATGCCCACGTATTTAAATGTATCAAAAGCTTCTAATTAAAAAAAAAATTAATTTAAATACAAAATAAAACAAGGTTTATGGTTATGTTTGAGGTGAGGTTTTGTAACCTATTCCCAACCCTAACTTTAAACCTTACCCATGGGTCTTCTAATGGCTGCGAACGATCAAATAAAGTTTAAAGGGACGTTACTCCTAACAGAAAGACGCTAAACTAGGACTTTACCAAAACAGACAATTCTCAATGCAGATGCACAGATTCTGTAGCACCAGCAAGCATCCCTCCCTCCCAACCCCCCATTTCCCATAGTAATTTCAGAAAGATGGTTCGTTTTCTTTTGCTGTTCGAAATATGGTAGAAATGACACATTTCTTTTTGAAACTTTACAGCGGCATATAGCCAATCATCCTCGATTTTCAACTGTCCAAAATGCATATACGTGCTCAATTTGAATATGCATCGCCTCGTTTTCTTTTGTGTCCAATATTGTAGTTGTAGTTAGTCGAAAGCCCCGGTATCACTGCAGACGAACTAAAATCCACAATTGCTTAACCGCCCCTGCCAGTTCGAAATTGAACCAGCCATCGAATACATAAATAAACAACAGATAAATTGGTTCGGCCACATAACAGGATAAAAAGAATTAACAATGACTCAAAGAGCCATAAACAAACGCTACGAAAACGCCAGAGTAAGAGGAAGACCGAGAAAGAGATGGATAAAGGGAATACTAGAGTTACTAGGAGGGATAACACCAGAAGAGGCCAACAGAAGAGCAAAGAGTCGCAGATTGCATCTCCCCTCGACGCCAGCGGCATAGGAGGAAAGATATAATAAGAAGAAGCCCGTGCAGTAGAGTCATCCAAATTAACATCTCATCTCATCGAAGGGTCCAAACAAATAAAGGTAGCTGCTGTCCCCATCAAAGCTGCCACAACACACGCCAAAAGACATTAGGCGTACCCGCACCGAAAGAACGCAACCGAACTGTCCTTTGTCATACGATACCATCATTTATCGTACGCAATCGAAATATCGAAACACGATTCAGATGAAAAACACAGCTCACGCTGTGCATAGAGCACTAAACTCAGTAGCTCCGGCAGCAAGCTGGACTTGGAATATGAAGAAACTACAACAAGGAACACTTTTAGAGACAAAGCCTTAACAGTTCCTGCCGCCTATCTGCCATATTGACCGGAAGTATGTCCATTATTATTACAAAGTACTGGCTTCATTAAACTTCCGAGATGTGACGTCACTAGGAAAAAATTGATAGCTCCAAATACGATTCTAGCATGGACCTATTCATTGTGAGGCTATCACCTTAACTACAACGCTACAAGAAACCTCTCCTTGCCCCCAATAATATATATTTATATATCTGATTAAAACGAACTGATTAAGTTTTCTTATATTAGAAGTGGTTGGCCGTTAAATACAAGATAAGAAAATATTTTAACATTTTAATAAAATAATAGTATTTTAATTAACGAGGAAACGGCATATTAACGTGCTTCGTAGAAGAAAAAAATGAAATCATGGACAGTTTTTTTGAAAGTTTATTAAACGACATTTTTTTAAGAAGAATATTATAGTATATTAGTAATAATGGCAGCCGCGATAGCTCAGTGGTTAGTGAACTGGACTACAAAGGACAAGAGGTACGGTTCGATCCCAACCGACGGCTCCGGTTCACCCAGCCTTTAATGGGTACCGGATTTTTTTCTGGGAAGTAAAGCGGCACGGGCGTAATACCGACCACATTACCCCAAAAATCATGTGCCGAAGGTCTGTAAAATGTATGGTTACTAACACCGTATTCCCTATACGCCACTTGCCTTGACGGGGCTCTTTACTTTACTTTTTTTTTATTAGTAATAGTAATAGCAGCAGTGGTGATGGCGGGGGCGGGGGCTACTACTACTAGTAGTAGTAGGAGTAGCAGCGGCAGCAGCAGTCTTTCTTTCTCAAAAGATAAAATATGTCATTGTAGGGCGTTCAAGAGCTAACACAGTGTTTGTTATGTCAGTCATGTGTTTATATAGAATAAATTTAGTTGGATGTTCAGGCTGACGTTGGTGTTGCTGTATCTTAATTCTTGCATCCTCTCTTTTCTTCCAACGTGCTTTGCATCCTTCATCTTCGATCTCCACGCACTTCTCTGCCTTCTTTTGTCGAGAATATCAATGGCCTTTTAATTGATCCAGCGAATTATGTAGTTGCATGAAGTAGCTCTATGCTGACCAATTACTTATTTAATATTGTTTGTAATATATCATGTATTTCCTTCTCAACAGTTACCAATTCCCTCCACCCTCAAGTCCTTTTCCCTACTAACACAAAGCGTACCTATGGTAAACCACAGCCAATTGTACACAAGGCATGAGCGCAACCCTGCTGGCTTGACATCACCGCTCAAGGTTAACCTTTGCGAGTTATAGACATCTGATATAATCCTACACACAACCTTCCATTCTCGTAATGTTGAAAACGTCACGCTAGTGGGGTTGCACTCAGACCTTTTTTATAGTTGACTATGGGTAGACACACATATTTCATACCTGAATCCCTGTCTCTATCGCAATCGTCTTAATGTGTGACCACGAACGACAGCATAGAAAGGATATGATCCCTCCCACTATGTAACCGATGTACGGAAGTAGGCACCCAGCAACGATCGTCATTGGCCGTATCATCTCGAATACGTACATGTTGGTGTAAATTCCTAATGCGATGGTGAAAGACACGATGATGATAAGCACTGGTTTCAAAATTTTACCAACTATCACAGCTGCTTTAGGAAGCTGAAACGAAAAAAAAACACACAAATAATTGAGTGAACTGATGTGAAAGGAAATAAGCACATATATCAAATAGTAAATAGTATGCGGGGTCGCGAGAGTAAAAAAAAAAAAAATAGAATTGTATTGATTATGGTTATGGTTAGTGGAAGGTCCCGGTATCACTACAAACGAACTAAAATCCATAATTGTTCAACCGTACGGGCTAGTGGAATCTTTCAAATTAACATCTCATCTCACTGAAGGATCCAAACATTTATAATTTCCATTTAATAAATGTAATGTAAAATATACTAGAATAATACATTTATATAAATAAGGAATTCCTTCGATAAATATAAGTACACGGAAGCTTCAGAGGCCTGGTATATTGTGATTACTACTTTGTGGAATGACGTAACAGTTCCGGTAAACTTTATGTGAGAAAAGAATGATCGATCCATGAATAGAGCCAATCTTGAATTACATCAGTTGGAAATAAATGATTTATTAACCTGGGTAGAATACTTTGTAAATTAATAACAGACGATGTCTTAATATAAGAAAATAAGAAGGGGATGGTTGATAGCAAGCAATTATGATATGTCAGTAGTTTGGTAAAGCATTAGTGTCTCATACTGGGTTCTGTTTACTGAACAACTTCTCTCGTGGCTGAATTTGCCAATCTTGGACAGACAGATCCATTCACAGAACGAACAAAGTGTATTTGTGGTACCTGATCTTGTCTCTTTTCTCTTGTGCATTTTCTCTTCTAAATTTGATATCAGCACTGTCTCCAAAGTTGCTGTGCCATTTTTTTTATTTTATGCTCTCCATGTGCTACGATCTGCAGCCACATTTTCCCAGTTTCTTTCACTGATAAAAAATTTCATCAAGGAAGCCCTGCAAACATCCTTATATCTCAGCACTGGTCTGCACTTTGGTCTCTTTCCGTCCTTAAGTTCGCCATACTATATTTGTTTGGGAATACGATCCATCACTTCATTTATTGACTGTCGTCCTATTTCTCCGCACTGGAAGATTCCCAGTTTGGGCCTGAATATTTAAATTGGACTATTCCAATGTTTGCTTGGTGTATAAAAATCACAATACGCTGCCATATGCCTATATCTAAACAATCTAACAACTTATGAGTGGTCATTATTGTACTTTTTTTTTTATTACGGTTTGATAATTAATATAAATACATGGTTCACATATTGTTTCCGTGAGAATAATAGTTGTTGACGTTCACTTTAATTTAGTGACAGTAAAGTCCGGTGATTCAGCAATATTTGTGCTACCAAAATAATTTTTCAAAACAACTTCGTACCGTCCTCTCCATTGACTTATTAAAGTACATGGCTGTACATAGTTAGAGATCACCGGAATGACCGTTACGGTTCAAATGTGTCTTAGTTCTTCAGAAAAGTGCAAGCGACCGAACGGTGGACATTATAACGCTTCAGAGGTTCGGTTTTTTTTTTTTTCATGAATTGTTAATATCCTTGTATATCGAGGTCACCTTCTGGAGAAACACGTGAGCATGACCTCCTAATGTGACGCAATGTGGCACGACATCGGGCACGAGATTGACTGAGAACAATCCAATCATTCGGCGCGATATACAACACAGAAGAAACGAATTACTGGAAATTATATAAATAGCCACGTTGCTACTGTCACCATATGTCCAACGTGCAACATTGAATCCAATGCCAGAATTTGATTGGTAAATGATTATGCTATATACTAATTTGATGACCTAACTATTTTTATTTTATATCCTTATAAACGATTAACGTTAGTCACTGAAGAAATGCAAAAATTAGTTAATTAACCAATTGATCAGTTGCAATACACGTCGATCAAGCCCTCAGACCTCGTATTGAGTATTCTCTCAACATGTTGCTGCCTGCTTGCGTACTCCGATGACTGAAAGATTAGTTGATCTCCTCGATTGTTCTGGTTCACCGATTCGGACGGAAGCTATCCCTTTTCGTTATCCGCCTGTAGAAGGACGTTAAGTGGACGTAAATCAGATGTCTAACTGTTTCACACAAAAAAAAACAAGATCCCTGATATTTGCACTTTTGGTCAAAAACACCCGTCTTCAACATGACGTTTTTGAGTAGAGGGTTGTCTTCCCTCTCGATCTCTACCTCACTAGGCCAAACTAGACACGGGTTAATCTATTACTAGAGGCACCGCGAAGAGGTGGAGTGGGGTCTGAATAGTTCTGGTTCACCGATCATGGCGTAAGTGATCAGCGAGTTGTGGGCGATGTCAGTTCTGATGCTGTAGAACGATTCCCCCCCCCCCTCCCAATCTCAGCATGTTGCCACTGACTCAGCAAATAATGTATTCTTAACAGAGATAACAAATAATGGTTATGGAGGGCCCCGGTATCACTGCAAACGGATTAAAATCCATAATTGCTCAACCGCCCGTGCCATTGGAATCATCCGAATTACTATCTCATCTCGCAAACAAAGAAAGGTAGCTGTAGTCCCCATCATAGCAGTCTCTGCACACGCCAAAAGACATAAGGCGAAACCGCACAGAAAGTAAACACAGCCGTCTGTTCCCTGTCATACGATATCATCAATCATTGTAAACAATTGGAATATCGAAACACGATCAAAAGGGATGAAACGCACCGCTCACGGTGTGCACAGAGCACTAAACTCAGTAGCGTAGATCAAGGGCAGATAGCTGGCGGGAAAATTCCTGCGCAGTGTCTTCAAGAGTCCGACTGAGTGGAGTCTGCTCCAACAGGAGGTCACCAAAGTGCAGGGTGGCTTGAAGGGCATGGGTGACGCCTCGTGGTTGCCATGTAATGTGAGAAGTGCCACTGACAAACATGCTGTGTTGTGATTGTGTAAATTGTTGAGCGAGGTTGACTGTCCATCAATAAACCTCGAGTGTGTATTTTACCTGGTGTTCCTTGACTACTTCACAGAATGCAATCTGTATATGTCTGTGCTTAGCGAAGAACAGAAACTGGGAGGGGCCATCAAGTACAGGCTCATAGAAGCAGAGGCGGTCGCAATGACGAAACTACGCAAAGTACCTTATTATACGATCACGTCAGACGGACAAGTGTGTGTCCGGGCTATGGATGAGTCCAGCATCAGGCAGGCAGAAGGCATATAAGCGGCTACAGAATCCCGAGTCCAGTCCAGCACACTTGGTCCAGGGCTGATACGGGGGCAGGACGAGCGGTCCAGGGCAAGACGCCACCAGGCAATCTACGTGCCTGCAACGTAACACAAGGCGTTGAGGTCAAACGCCAAACCGTTCCAATAGGCGAGTTCAAGTCGGTCATAAGTGTTCAAGCTGTTATAAAGTGTTCAGTTCTGTTATGATTAAGATGGGCTCTGCTCTCTCTCTCTCTCTCTCTCTCTCTCTATATATATATATATATATATATATATATATATATATGGCCTTTGGTGTCTTGGCAGAAGGTTGGTAGCAACCTCTCACTCATGATAAGTCAGTAGTTTAGTAACAAATATTAGTGTCTTATGCTGGAAGCTGTTTTGCTGAAAAGCTTCTCTCGTGGCTGAATCTGTTAATAGTGGATAGACAGGTCCATCCGCAGAACGAACAATAAACTTTGAATGGTTCTCAAATTGTTCTTTCGTGGTATCAATTAACAGTGATGATAAATCACGTGTCAAAAGTATTAATAAAAGACAAAACTGGATTAAAAGGTTGAAAATAATTGTAACCAACCTTATACTTGATGGCTACTCCTAAAAACAGCGGAAGAATAACAACAGCCAATGATTCCAGAATTTTCTCAAACGGGACATTCAGCTGTACGGTGTCGTCGTTGAATGTTTTCCCCAAGGTGAATATCCACATGGGCAGAAGTGCTGGCGACAAATGTAACGGTCAAATATAATATTATTAATTTGTAATTTAAAAAAAAATTGTGTAAGTGTTTAAATGTTATAAAATGTTATCCTGGTAGTTTTAACGAATGCTTCATCAAGGTGGGTACACTAAATCCAACATTAAGAGTAATATACAACGTCATAGGATAAGTCCCTGAGAATGAAGGTGATAATTTTTATTTATTTGCTACTAAATGTTTGTCTTCATCCCAACGTTGTGCTACCAATGCCAGACCTGGACCCTAGATGCAAGAACAATAAGAAAAATAACCTCTACAGAGATTAAATGTGTCAGACGAATGACAGGAAACAGTCTGAGAGATTAGATCAGAAATGAAGAACTGAGAAAAAAGCTAGGAATAACCCCCGCCATAGAATATATAAGGAAACAACAGATAAAATGGTTTGGCCACATGACAAGGCAGAAAGAACAAAACACAACACAACGAGCCTTCAACAAACGTTGTGAGAACACCAGACCCAAGGGTCGACCACGAAAAAGATGGATCGATGGAATATTTGAAGCACTAGGAAACAAAACAGCAGCAGAGGCGAACAGAAGAGCAAAAGACCGCAAATTATATCTCCTCTCGACGCTGAAAGGCAGATGAGGAAGGAAAGAAGAAGAAGAGGAAGAACTTTATCACTCTGACACTTATTTTTATTAGGACAGACCAGAGTAGCATATCAGAAAATGAAAAACATCTTGTGCATATAGATTCAATTCTGACTTATGGACGCGAATCATGGGCAGTAGACAAATGCAGGAACAAAAATTATTAGACACAACAGAGATGGGGTTTCAATGAAGAATGTTGAGAGTTCCCTGGACAACTGAAAAGACCAACGAAGACATTCTCAATGTGGCCAACACAAAAATGGGAGCTCCTGAAAACATCAGAAAGAAACAATCAACATCTTGTCGGGAACATCATGAAAAGAAGAAAGTTGGAATATTTGGCTACAACTAGCAAAATACATGGAAAGAGAGATAGTGGACGACAAAAAGAGAAGATACTAAATAGCTTAGTGTCGTGGCATAGAAAACAATCTATAACACGGTAACTGTTGACAAAGACCTATGAAAGGACATGATCGCCAACGTCAACCAGATGGCACATGATGATGATTTGCCTTAAATAGGTAAGGTTGAATAACACCATACTAAATATATTCAGAATAAAGCGGGAACTCACCTAATGCGGCGATATTACTCAACGCTGTCATGGTGACCGATAGAGACAAGTCACCGCCCAGCAGGTACGTAAACATGTTGCTGGTCCCACCTCCAGGAACAATTCCACAGGTGAAGATGCCCAGCGAGGCCGCAGCTGAGTCTTGAGGGACGAGTTTTGCCACGGCAAAGGCGATCTGTGGTTGATTGATTGAATAGTCGGTTTAATTAATCAGGAGAAGTTATAACTGTGATGTATAACTTCGGCTGGGGAGGTCAACATAGACGTACAAAAGAAGCTATAACTCTAATATTCAACGTCTGTGATTCAGGTGTAGACATAGATGTACAAGAGAAGGTATAACTGTAATAGTCAACGTCTGTGATTCAGGTGTAGACATAGATGTACAAGAGAAGGTATAACTGTAATAGTTAACGCCTGTGATTCAGGAGTAGACATAGATGTATAAGAGAAGGTATAACTGTAATAGTTAACGTCTGTGATTCAGGTGTAGACATAGATGTACAAGAGAAGGTATAACTGTAATAGTTAACGCCTGTGATTCAGGAGTAGACATAGATGTATAAGAGAAGGTATAACTGTAATAGTTAACGTCTGTGATTCAGGTGTAGACATAGATGTACAAGAGAAGATATAACTGTAATGTAAAACCTCGTCTGGGAAAGTCAACATATCTCTCTCTCTCTCTCTCTCTCTCTCTCTCTCTCTCTCTCTCTGCAACCAAGACTCAATCAGAGTAGGATTCCAGACTCTCTCACGAAATCAGCTGTCTGTTTGAGCGAATCGATTGCCCCATATAGTTTTCTTCCAGGGAGGTGGGCGTGGACCGCATTGCTCTTCTCAGGTCTGTGTACTGGGGGCAATTCTGTAGAACATGTTTTGTTGTCATATTGTCCAATGTACAGTGGCATAGGCTGGTTGTACCTATTTTGAATTTGGTGAACATGTGATTTCTAATTCTATTGTGGCCAGTGCATAGGCGAAGTATGATGATTTGATCCCTCCTTGATAGTTGGTGGTATCCGTCACTCTCGTTATGCTTAGGGTGTTCTCGTTTCCATTTTTCATGGTACTGACCTTTGAGGATGGATTTGGCTTCATCATAACTGAGCGGATGGTTCTCTTGTGGTAATCTCCCTCCCTCTTTAGCTAATTTGTCTGCGCGTTCGTTCCCGTGTATATTACAGTGTGATGGTATCCGCTGAATGACTACTCTCTGGAAGTTATTCCATAGTTGGTCCAGGGTTGTTCTCAAGTCATCTAGCTCATTGTTCTTGGGGCTTTTTAGAGCTGATAATACTGACAGTGCATCAGTCAGAATCATCAATTTATTGTGCATGTTATTTTTGTGTTGAGTAGCCAGTGTTGCAGCATCTCTGATGGCCTCAGTTTCTGCTTTAAAGTTGTTTGAGAATTTTCCAGTAGCTATTGACTTGGTGATCTCGTCCTGATTATTCAGCGTCAAGAACACACCTCCCCCTCCATTTCTGGTGGCATTTGTAGCAGAGCCATCTGTGTATATGTGGAACTAAGAGTCCTGTGGGTAGGTATCGTGTATGTGTTTTTCTGCTACGTGTTTTCTTTCTGTGTCTGATTGGGTGCATTTTTTCATGATTCCTGTTATATTTTCCTTAAGTTCTGGTATTTTATGTTTTCCATGAGGAGACATATCAGATGGGTCCAAGGGTTTCGATATTGTTTGGGAAAGTACTGGGTCTCCAGTAGTTAGTTCATTGGCAATTGCAACGAAGTTGCTCCTCTTTAGTCGTACAATTCCGGAACCAGTTATTCTTTGGTGCATGGGGTGGCTAAGGATCAAAGAGTCAACATAGATGTACAAAAGAAGTTATAACTCTAATAGTCAACGTCTGTGATTCAGGTGTAGACATAGATGTACAAGAGAAGTCATAACTGTAATGTAAAACTTCGACTGGGAGAGTCAACATAGATGTACAAGAGAAGTTATAACTGTAATGTAAATCTTCGGCTGGGGGAGTCAATATAGATGTACAAGATAAGTCATAACTGTAATGTAAAACTTCGGCTGGGAGAATCAACATAGATGTACAAGAGAAGTTATAACTGTAATGTAAATCTTCGGCTGGGGGAGTCAACATAGATGTACAAGAGAAGTTATAACTGTAATGTAAATCTTCGGCTGGGGGAGTCAACATAGATGTACAAGATAAGTTATAACTGTAATGTAAAACTTCGGCTGGGAGAATCAACATAGATGTACAAGAGAAGTTATAACTGTAATGTAAATCTTCGGCTGGGGGAGTCAACATAGATGTACACGATCTATATCTCTAATATCTATTAGTCAACATCTGTGATTCAGGTGTAGACATAGATGTATAAGATCTGTATTATAGTCTACATCTGTGATTAAGGTGTAGACATAGATGTATAAGATCTGTATTAAATTCTACATCTGTGATTCAGGTGTAGACATAGATGTATAATATCTGCATTATAGTCTACATCTGTGATTCAGGTGTAGACATGGATGTATAAGATCTGTATTACAGTCTATATCTGTGAATCAGGTGTAGACATGGATGTATAAGATCTGTATTATAGTCTACATCTGTGAATCAGGTGTAGACATGGATGCACAATATCTATGTCTCTAATATCTAACAGTCTACGTCTGTGATTTAGCAGAAGTAAACATAGATGTACAAGAAGGTCTATATCTCTAATATCTAATAGCCTTCGTCTGTGATTGAGCAGAAGTAGACATGTGAACAAGACGCACTATAATTCGAATACATAATAGTCATTATCTATGATTTAACGGAAGTAGACATGCAAACAAGATCTATAATTCTAATACATAATAGTCACCATCTAAGATTTAGCAGAAGTAGACTTAGATGTACATACATATGTGGTTGTAAAAAACTCTTCTGTTGACATCATATGACTACTTCTCTTCACCGTCTCATTTTAAAGGTCGTTAAATTGACGTAAATGCATTGGGTTGTAGGTAACAACATACTGTGATATAGACGCTTCTTGGGACAAAACAGCAGACTCCATTATAATGGTGTTGGCCACAGACGTTTGTTCCCATCTCCAAGTGATATTTTAGATCTAACCTTGGAGAATTAGCAGAGTTTATGGACGAAGATGTACTGTCTTTAATACATTCCACTCATTCTTAAAACTGATATTTCATGGAAGTGGTTTTAATGTGTAACACCAGGCACAAAATGTAAAAATTGTTGACCGTAGTAAGTATTTATCAGCATCATCATCATGTCCCATACCGATTGGCGTAGGCGATCATGTCCTTCCACAATTCCCTATCCACAGTGCATCGTATCAATTATGTTGTTGACTGTTTTGCGTGCCATGACATCAATCTATCCAGTATCTTCTCTCCTTGTCGTCCGCAATTTATCTTTCCCTGTATTTTGTCAGTTGTAACCAAGTATTCCAGCTTTTCTCTTCTCATGATGTACTCAAAAAATCTCGATTATTTCTTTCTGATGTTTTTTAAGAGCTCTCTTTTTGTGCTGACCTTTTGAGAATTTCCTCATTGGTCTTTTTAGGTGTCCAGGGAACTCTTAACATTCTTCTGAGAAATCGCACCTCTGTGGCCTCTAATCGTATTTTCATTTGTTTGTCTACTGTCCATGCTTGACTTCCATAGGTCAGAATTGGCTGTATATAACACCGATAAACTTTCCTTTTCACTTCTATTGACACAAACTTGTTCTACAAGACGTTTTTTCATTTTCTGAAATGCTATTTTGGCCGACCTGTTCTACTTGTTGTTTTTGTGGTGCATCTTCCGTCCGATGCTATTATTATTGTCCAATTATTGACGCTCTGTACTTGCTTCAGCTTTGCCCCTTTTATTTTTCATGGTAGTGATGATTATTTCTCCGATATGACCATTACTTCTGTCTTCTTACTATTCAGACCGTTTCATGCTGTCAAGTGTCTTGGGTCCGGACACATAAATTATAACGTGTGCAGATGAGAATAAAAATTGAATTTCAAAGTAGCCCACGTGACGTATTTTAATGTTTCGAGTGAGTGACGTATTTTAATGTTGCAACTGAGTAACGTATTTTAGTGTCCCAGATGAGTAACGTATTTTAATGTTGCAATTGAGTGACGTATTTTAATGTTGCACATGAGCGACGTATTTTAATGTTGCAACTGAGGGACGTATTTTAATATTGCAGCTGGGTGACGTATTTTAATATTGCAACTGAGTGACGTATTTTAATATTGCAACTGAGTGACGTATTTTAATATTGCAGCTGAGTGACGTATTTAAATATTGCAGCTGAGTGACGTATTTTAATATTGCAGCTGAGTGACGTATTTTAATATTGCAGCTGAGTGACGTATTTTAATATTGCAGCTGAGTGTTGTGTTTTAATATTGCAGCTGAGTGACGTATTTTAATCTCCCAGATGAGTGACATATTTTAATATTGCACATGAGCAATGTATTTTAATGTCGTCGATGAGTGACGTATTTTAATGTCATAGTTGAGTGACGGAGTGACGTATTTTATTGTTGCAGCTGAGTGACGTATTTTAATGTCCCAGATGAGTGACATATTTTAATGTTGTCGTTGAATTATGTATTTTAATGTCCCTGATGAGTTACGTATTTTACTGTTGCACATGAGTGACTTATTTTAATGTCCCATGTGAGTGACTTATTTTAATGTCCCAGATGAGTGACGTATTTTAATGTTGCACATGAGTGACGTATTTTAATGTCCTACATGAGTGACTTATTTTAATGTTCCAGAGGAGTGGCGTATTTTAATGTCCCACATGAGTAACGTATTTATTTTAATGTCCCACATGAGTGACGTATTTTAATGTCCCACATGAGTGACGTATTTTAATGTTGCACATGAGCAACGTATTTTAATGTTGCACATGAGTGACGTATTTTAATGTTGCACATGAGTGACGTATTTTAATGTTGCACATGAGTGACGTATTTTAATGTTGCACATGAGTAACGTATTTTAATGTTGCACATGAGTGACGTATTTTAATGTTGCAAATGAGTGACGTATTTTAATGTTCCAGAGGAGTGACGTATTTTAATGTCCCAGATGTGTGACGTATTTTAATGTTGCACATGAGCAACGTATTTTAATGTTGCACATAAGTGCCGTATTTTAATGTTGCACATGAGTGACGTGTTTTAATGTCCCAGATGCGTGACGTATTTTAATATCCCAGATGAGTGACGTATTTGTCCCATTTGAGTGACGTATTTTAATGTCCCAGATGAGTAACGTATTTTAATGTCCCAGATGAGTGACGTATTTTGATGTCCCAGATGAGTGACGTATTTTAATATCCCAGATGAGTGACGTATTTTAATATTGCAACTGAGTGACGTATTTTAATATCCCAGATGAGTGACGTATTTTAATATCACAGATGAGTGACGTATTTTAATATCCCAGATGAGTGACGTATTTAAATATCCCAGATGAGTGACATATTTTAATGTCCCAGATGAGTGACGTATTTTAATGTCCCAGATGAGTGACGTATTTTAATATCCCAGATGAGTGACGTATTTTAATGTACCAGATGAGTGACGTATTTTAATGTCCCAGATGAGTGACGTATTTTAATGTCCCAGATGAGTGACGTATTTTAAAGTCCTAGGTGAATGATATATTAAACTTCACCGTACAAGCCCCAGCATTTGAACATGAGAAAACCCGAGTTCTTCCTCGCTGTTATTAACCACTCATATCTCATTGAGTTAACCATCCAATTTTTGCTGGCAATTTTCTCAGAACGACTAACATTTATGGCCTTCTCTTTTTGACTTTAACTGCTAAGAGTTCTTTAATGTGTGTGAGTGCACACTACATCATCATCATCATCATCATTGAGTGCCGTCTCAGAAACTAAGGTTGTCTACTATGGAGCGCCATTCCACTGTCTCTTGCTTTGATGGTGCAGGTTTCATAGGTTGACTTTTCCATATTTTGATGTTACTCGTCCATGTTACTCTTGGTCTGCCTCAGCTTGTTTTACCTTGTATTTTCCCTTCCAATATTACTTTTATTAGACTGTTGTGTCTATTAACATGCGCCAAAAATCTAATTAGTCTTGTTCTAATTGTGCTTAGTATTTCTCTTCTCATTTTAGCTGTTTCCAAACTTCATCATTTGTTTTCCTTTCCCTCCATCCAATTCCACCTATTCTTCTATAAATCCACATTTCAAAGGCTTCAATTTTCTGTTCTGTTTCTGGTCTAATGTCCATGTTTCCGCACCATACAGGAATATTGAGAAGATGTAACATTTTGCTATTCTTAGTTTTAGCCCTGGTATTGTTTGTTTTGATATTAGTATATTTTTCATGACATTAAAATTACAGTGCACACTACACCAGCTGTCTATTGCTCTATCCGATAAGCTATACATCGGATCTCACTAGCTTGCAAGAGATCAGGGGAGAGTAACGTCACGAAAAGACTGCGGATTAATTTTCCTGTTTTTGAAAAATCACCACCTACTGTTGTAGGATTTGAACCCTGGTCCTTCCTGTCTTGAAGCCGACGCTGTACCTCTAGACATCCCAGTCTCTCTCACAGCAAAAACCTACACAGCTCTTTGATATCAGACTATGTTACGGAGTTCGTGCACATAGGTCAGGGTTCTCTTCGGATTTTCTCGAGGGAGATATCGGAGCACCTATGGATTCGTCTGGCGTGCAGTGATGATCCTAAGAATAACAACATCAATAACAACAATAATAACAACAACAATAACAACAATAATAACAATAATAACAACAATAATAACAACAACAACAATAGGCAGATCCGACCGCAGAAATAACAAGATGGATTTGTGGTGCCTGGCCTTGTCTCCGTTCTCCTGCGCCTCTTGTCTTCTGAATTTGATATCAACGATGCCCTCCAATGGTTCTGTGTGCCTGTTCTCCGTGTGCTACGATTAGCAGTAATATTTTCCCAGTTTCTTTTTTCTTTTCTTTTTTTCGGCAATTAATGTAACAACATCTACATCTGAAATTCTTATAAACGTGTACTTCTATTAAATTATAAATAATTTTAAAGATAATAAAATATATAAGCCACTAGAAGAATAAAAAACATACATTATTATATTTAAAATGGTGAACATCGTTACACAAAATGACCTTCAGAAAATGCGTCGACTATAAAACCAAACAGGGCGTATCAGTCGTAGTAGAAGTACTTTTATGTTATATTGTATCGTGTATATAAACGCTGTATTTATTTACGCTCTTTAAACTGATTCGTTCACAAATGTCAAGTGTTATATTTATTTAAAACTACGATGTGGCCAGCAGACCATGACAATCTGATGAAAGACGTAGTCGTAGAGATTTGAATAAGGGTATACAGGAGAACTTTACATATCTTTTTTTCGAAAAGAGCAAGATATATAGAAAGAAAGAAAGAAAGAAAGAAAGAAAGAAAGAAAGAAAGAAAGAAAGAAAGAAAGAACATATAAGATCTGGATCATATAAAAGAACACGTCCTCTTGTCTACAATAGATCACTTCACTCACCACTGCTCTTCCGCAGCTGTCAAGAAATATAAAGTAGTTCTGACAACAAATAGTCCAACCGGAAACAGTGTAACAATTGAAATTGACAGCAATTATGACAAATAAAATACTTCGTGCAAACAAAAATAATGGTAATACCTTGCTGAACTGATAACAGTTGAATTTTAAATAAAAATCAATTATTAGAACTATGGTTTCAGTGAGATTCTTTGGTCAAGTTCTTTGGTTTCATAGATTAGTTGGGGACTATGTACTGCAAAGTTTAGTTTTAGTCGATGGATCATCCTCATTGCACATTGAACATGCCCACAATACTCAGATCTCATCCCTCAATATCTCAGTATATCCTTCAGTGTGTGGAGACTGATGACTCCAGTTTTGTGTTGATTTATTTTATTATTTGTCTGTGTTTTCCCGCACTGCAATCCTTGATGGCATCTTTAGTTTTGACCTGATGTTCGTGCAGTCTGAATATGATTGTAGATTCATGATCATTGACTGAATCATCAGTGCCCTGCCTCCCTGAAGGCACTAGGAATGTCATTCAGGTCCATTGCACGTCCGCCATCTGGGGCAGCTGCTCCAACAAGGCTGTAAGTTCGCTCGTTTCCTCTCACGTCCAGAAACGAAGATGAAACAGATCAAATTCAATGTACTGCTAAAGTAGGCATAAATTGCAACAACAACAAAAAAAAAATCCCCCCTCCAAAACAAATAACAGGGAGGAAGCTAAACGTTAAAAATTAACAGAAGGGGTGAACGGACGATCATTCGACAGAATATCACTGTCCCGGGAAGATACAGACAATGATAGATCAACTGAAGTAAGCAATAGATGTTATGACATACATGATATGTCTAGTCTGACTTCTGCTCCCACTCCTCATTATTAATAAATGTTAGGACATACTTGATATACTAAAGGGAGGTCAAAAAGTAATGCACACCAATGTTTTTCTCGGCTAATAATAAAGATAGGAATATGAAATTTTGCACACTTGGAATATGACATGTTCCAATTATGTGCACCAAATTGCACAGCATTCGGATAGATATTACGCAATCTATGAACCGTTAAAATGGAGCTTGTCAACAATGTCCGTTACAAACAGCGAATTGTCATAGAATTTCTGGTTGCGGAAAAAGAAACTGTGGCAAACATTCATAAACGACTGTGTGCAGTGTACAAATGTTCTGCAGTCGATAGGAGCACAGTTAGTCGCTGGGTTCAGAGAATTAAAGCTGCAGAAAGTGTACGAGTGGAGCTGCATGATTTACCGCGTTCTTGACGTGTTGCCTCGGCTACCAGCACAGACACGTTAAACCGGGCTGATGCCATTATTCGTAAGTATAGGCGTATCACTAGTCAGCAATTGGCATTGCAGCTTACAGTCAGCAAGGGAAGTGCAATCGCAATTTTTAAAACTCTCGGATATTCAAAGATTTGCGCTCGATGGGTTCCTCGGTGCCTAACAAATGATCACAGAGTTCAAAGGAAAACATTCTGTTCTGAATTGTTGGAGCGTTTCGGTGTTGAAGGAGAAATGTTTTTGTCAAAAATTGTTACCGGTGACGAAACGTGGGCACATTATTATGAGCCTGAAACAAAAATGCAGTCAATGGAATGGCATCATCCGCAGTCACCAAAAAGAAAAAAATTCAAAACATCTTCATCAGCCGGAAAGGTGATGATCACTGTCTTCTGGGACATTGATGGTGTGATTCTTGTTGATGTAATGACAAGAGGTGAGACAATCAACTCGACAGCTTACATCAATACACTGACAAAACTCAAAAATCGGTTCAAAAGAGTTCGGCCTAATAAGCCATCTGCAGATTTGTTGCTTCAACATGACAATGCACGCCCTCACACAAGTCTGGTAACACGGGAAGCAATCAACAAATTTGGTTGGACTGTACTGCCCCATCCTCCTTACAGCCCTGATCTGGCTCCCTCAGATTTCCATCTGTTTGGACCACTCAAAAAATTCCTGCGTGGGACACACTTTGACAATGATGAGGATGTGATCCGTGCAGTTAAAAAATGGCTACGCGAGCAGGACAAAACTTGGTACAAACGAGGCATTCATGACCTAGTTTCGCGTTGGCGTAAGAAAATACGCTTGGACGGAGATTATGTTGACAAATAGGTAGTGTAAAGGGGATGTTCAGCAACAATCTGTGAAAATTTCACACATTTTGCCCGAATAGTTTCCGAGAAAAAAATTGGTGTGCATTACTTTTTGACCTCCCTACGTATCTAGTCTGACTTATGTTCCCACTCTTCACTATCAATAGATGTTGAGACATACTTGATATGTCTAGTCTGACTTATGTTCCCACTCCTCATTATTAATAAATGTTAGGACATACTTGATATGTCTAGTCTGACTTATGTTCCATTCTTCACTATCAATAGATGTTGAGACATACTTGATATGTCTAGTCTGACTTATGTTCCCACACTATAGATGTTGAGACATACTTGATATGTCTAGTCTGACTTCTGCTCCCACACTATAGGTGTTGAGACATACTTGATATGTCTAGTCTGACTTATGTTCCCACACTATAGATGTTGAGACATATTTGATATATCTAGTCTGACTTCTGCTCCCACACTATAGATGTTGAGAAATACTTGAAATATCTAGTCTGACTTTTGCTCCCACACTATAGATGTTGAGAAATACTTGAAATATCTAGTCTGACTTCTGCTCCCACTCCTCACTATCTCAGATCAAGTGAGATCTGGTGACTATCGTTGGCAGAGAATAAAATGTCGGCACCGAGATCAGGTTTAAGATGTCATGTGGCCATTGGTAGTTGCACATTGAAACCATCAGTCTGTGTGTCCCTAAGCACAAATTCAAAAGCAGTCAAATTTCCATCACCATCAAAATTAAAATAACCAACTGTCTAACATAACTTGATAGACGAAAATCGTCCAAATAGTACTCTGAATTCGCAACCATGAACAAACAGGAAGAATATCAAGCCACGTTGGGAATGCCCGACCGGAGGGCTACGCAGAAATTCAAATAATATTTGCCCATAATCATAATACCAGTGTCGTTAGTCGCTGCACGGTAAGGGGTATACGCCAAAGATCTGAGCACTTGTGGCCGGCGTGCAATGAGGATGACCTGTCGACTCAACGAAACTAAACTGCGTGGACTCTAGCGGATGCCTCAGAGCTCGTGCTCTGTGTTGAAATCATTGGTTGGATCTTCTTTCTATTAGGATGCGCTGTATATAGAAGATTGTGGAAGGAAATGATCGCCTACGCCAACCAGGATGGCACATGATGATGATCTTCAGGGATGATAAGGATCTTCAAGTAAAAGTTGATATTGATCGACTACAATGTTGATGGTTCTATACACTCGAATATGGGCCAAAGGCCTCTGCTCATAGATCGCTGCATCTGTAACAACAACAATACAAACAACCACAATAATATATAATTACTGGCCACTTACCAACGGCATACAGACATACTGGCAGCAGAGTCCGATGATAGGGGCCGTGGGCCTCCTCAGCACTTGTTTAACTACCATCAAATCCACCTCCACACCCATTCCAATGGTAGCCAGCACCATTGCTACATACAAAATAATACGGAAGGCCTCGTCTACTATCCGGGGAAACTGCATGACTATGATCAGCGCCTTTCCAACTATGCTAGGAGGTACTCGAGGCAAACCTTGATTTAACACGACAGCTCCATTGACATCGTTACTGTTCCTTGCTAGTGTAGCCAAGTCGTATAAAGTCTCATTATTTTCATAGAAAGAAGAGTTCCACAATCTGTCATCGCCTCTGGATAAACCATGACTGTCAAGTTTCTGAGCAACAAATATTAAGAAAGCTCTGCCTATCCTATGAGCTTTAACCGTCATGTTAACTTGACCAGCCACCTCGCCTATAACAGGCAGTTCTTCATTCGCCAGATCATCGTTATGATTAATCACTTCCTTGTCGTTTTCCTTTCTCCCGCCCTGTGTTTCATTTGAAAGTTTAATACCAGCACATGAGATGTTGAACACGTAGTTGGATGTTATCTGTGCCACCCTTTCTGCTGATGTTGTTGCAAAGATTGTGTAGAGATATTCGTTAGATGAGCAGTTAAGTGAGTAATTTATGTTTATGAGTGCTTCTGACTCCAGGTTGTAGATTAGAACACCAGGCCTTCTAATGTTAGAAACAACATCCACAGTGATTGACATACCACGAACTTGATCTGACGAAAACCCCCGAGTAATATTTTCACTCAAATTTGCTTGTATGACGTGAACAGCTGCAATGATCCAATACATCAAGATTGACCAATAAGGGGAATAACCCATCTTTTATGTTTATCAGATGTTCAGAGTCGATGTCTATAGTAGTGATAAATTATTTATTTCTCAGTTTGTGTGTGTGCGTTGTACAAGAACGTAAACTGTAGATGTTATAGCTTGAATCTCCCCAACATATGACGAAATCTCATATAAAACACAGTGGCAGATTGTTTTAAACAGAATGCCCAGTATGAGAAGCTATTATAGAGATAATCAGATGTTTAATTTTTAAAATGTAATTTGCTTTGTTTCAATTCAGACTAAGAGATGGGGTCACCTCATTGGAGAATGCACTTTCCCGATTATGTAAATCTGCTCGCAGTTTTAATTGGAGTTAACGTCTTGATATCAAACTGTAAGAAAAAAATCAATAACTTATCAAATGAACTGATAAATATATCATTTATGATCAAAGATCAATGACTAAAAAAGACGAAAAAACTGCAGGAAACGGGTGTATAGCAAATAAAGAGGGAAGAATGCTAACAGACAACAAAGATATAATCGATAGATGGCAAGAATACATAACAGAATTATTTCATGACGGAAGGGACAAGAAACCATTTATAAAATGTACATCCAGCTATAAAATCCTGAAATCTGAAGTAGAAAAAAGCTATAAAAACAATGACAAAGGGAAAAGCAGCAGGACCTGATAATATACAGATAGAGATGATACAAGCACTAGAAGATTTTGGAATTGAAGTGACCACAGACATATGCAATGACATATACCATACAGAATACATACCAAATGAACTAAAAACATCAACTTTTATTGCATTGCCTAAAAAGAATGGTGCAGTTGAATGCAGCGATTTTAGAACAATAAGCCTAATGAGCCAAGTAACCAAAATTTTACTAAAAGTTATACAAGGAAGGATTCAGAATAAAATTAATAATGAATTAGATGAACATCAATTCGGATTCAAGAAAAACAGTGGGACAAAAGAAGTCATATTCAGCATGAGGACATTGATCGAAAAGTACATAGAAGTAAACAAACCAATATATGCCTGCTTCATAGACTACACCAAAGCATTTGATAGAATACACCATAATCAACTTATAGACTGCCTAAAAGATATAAATCTGGATGACACAGACATACGACTGATATGTAATTTGTACTGGGAGCAAACAGCAATAATAAAATATAACAAGGAGAACTCTACACTCATTGATATAAAAAGAGGAGTAAGACAATGATGCATCCTATCACCAAGCTTGTTCAATTTATACACTGAGCAAATCTTTAAAAACATCACTGAGATGCCAGGCCTAAACATTAATGGAAAGATAATCAATAACCTAAGATATGCTGATGATACTGTTCTACTAGCAGAAAATCCTAAATATCTACAACAATTGCTTAATGTGATAAACATGACAAGCAAAAAATATGGACTAGATATGAATATCAAAAGACTAAAACTATGATCATAAACAAAGAAAATTCTCAAGACCTACAATTAAATATCAAAGTTGAAGGAATACATCTAGAGACAGTTCAGAACTACAACTACCTGGGACATACTATAACCAGTGATGGAAAATGTACAACTGAAATAAATAAAAGAATAGGTATGGCAAAAAGTAATTTTAATGCCATGAAAAATATACTAACATCAAAACAAATAACAACAGGGCTAAAACTAAGAATAGCAAAATGTTACATCTTGTCAATATTCCTGTATGGTGCAGAAACATGGACATTAGACCAGAAAACAGAACAGAAAATTGAGGCCTTTGAAATGTGGATTTACAGAAGAATAGGTAGAATTGGATGGAAACAAAAGATAACAAACAATGAAGTTTTAAAACAAATACAAATAAAAATAGAACTACTAAATACAATTAAGACAAGAGAAATGAAATTTTTGGGGCATGTTAAAAGACACAACAGCCTACTAAAAGTAATATTGGAAGGAAAAATACAAGGTAAAAGAGGCAGAGGCAGACCAAGACTAACATGGACGAGTAACATCAAAAGATGGACAAATCAATCTATGACAGCCTGCACCATCAAAGCAAGAAACAGAGTAGAATGGCGATCCATGGTAGCCAACCTTCGTTGCGGAGAAGGCACTTATGATGATGATGAATTAATTTAACAATGCAGTATTTATTTGGTCTTATACAAAACTCAATGGAAACTGGAGAAATAAAACCTCATAATTTTGAGAGTAATACTTGGTAATTTCCTAGTTTGATCAGATATGTTATTTCAGTTTGGAAGAGTGATGTCCCCTAAAATATGTCTGCCAAAATACAGTGGTTCTACGCATTCTTGCGTTGGGGTCATTACGCTGGCATGTAATCATTCGGAGTATCTGTTGATTGGGCGTTGGGTCCAGGGGTTAGGTTTAGCTTTAGTGTTAAATATTTATAAATATATTATAACGCGTGACAAAAACGACGCCACTCGGCCTAATTATGATCTTTGATCGAAGGGAATTGTGCGGTTGATTACCAATCGCCGTAATTTACTGCCAAATGTTGGAAGATTATCAAACTCAGAACTGCTTAGCTGGTTTTTAAATATTAGACAAACTAGCCTATATATATAGGCGGATAATTAGTAAGAAGAAGCATAAGAAAGGATAGGGGTTCAGCCAATTATTAATTAACATTCGATTTGGACGCAGACGCTGACCCGAACGCCACGCTGACCCAAACGCCAGTGTGAGTGACACATGCCAGCGTAATAACCCCAACGCCAAGAATGCGTAGAACCACTGTATTTTGGCAGACATATTTTAGGGGACATCACTCTTCCAAACTGAAATACTATATCTGATCAAACTAGGAAATTACCTAATACTTTACCTAAAATTATTGGAAACTAAATATTATTTATACAATTAAAATATATAATTTAGCTCTGTAAAAATCATGCTGGGTATGAATTACCTACCAACTCCTGAATTGCTCTGTAACTTCACAGTTTGGTGCTTCGGTAACAACGTTGGTTACCAAAAATGTATGAAACTGGTTTTTGCTCCAAATGTTCCACGAGGCTTTTATATTCAAGTACCCTATCCTTGGTTCATTGGGTATTCAGGCACTGGAACGAGTCGTATGTATTTCTCTGTATTGTGCTGTCACTCTGCCGAGAGTAGTTCTTGTTTGTACGAGTAGTTAAGTAGGTTCATCGTCATCATCATGTGCCATACCGGCTGGCGTAATTGATCATGTCTTTCCACAACTTTCTGTCAACAGTGCATCGTACCAATTCTTTTGTTCACTGTTTTCCATACCATGATACCAAGCTATCTAGTAGCTTCTCTCTGTCGTCTGCGATCTCTATTACCCTGTATTTTGCCAGTTATAACCAAGTATTCCAACTTTCCTCTTCTCATGATGTGCCCGAAAAATGGCGATTATTTTTTTTTCTTGATGTTTCTTGGGAGCTCCCTTTTTTGTGTAGGCCTTTTTGAGAATTTTCTCATTGGTCTTTTTAGCTGTCCGTGGAATTTTCAACATTCTTCTAAGAAATCCCATCTATGTGGTCTGTAATTGTCTTTTAATTTATTTGTCTGATTCGTCCATGATTCGCTTCCATAGGTTAGAATTGGCTGTATATAGCACCGATGAACTCTCTTTCTCACTTCTATTGATATACATTTGTTGCATAAGACGTTTATCATCTTCTGAAATGCTATTTTGGCCTGAACTATTCTGTTTTTTTTTTTTTATTTCTGTGGTGCATCTTCCATCAGATATTATTATTGTTGCCTATGTATTTGAAACGTTTTACTTGTTCGTTGTACATAACAAATAGCAGGCCCAAAAGATAAGAGATAGACAAAGGGGGAGCTACTGGATGATTTCACAGCGCGACATGAGAATAGATCAACGGTGGAACTGTTACAACGCACAGAAGAGCGGTGATTAGGGAGAAACATAACACGACATTCAACGCCTCTCGGTGTTGACAATGAATGAATTCTTATAATCAGTTTCCAAAATTGTGTTTGTGTGTGATTCTGCGTGAAACTTCCATCTATATCGCAGGCAACATAACAATATCGCGATCCTCGGCTTGTACCCAATTACCAAGTCGGATCCAAACTGTTTGTATAACTCTGTCAACGTTGTTATCTGCCTCCCTTTTTGGCCAGCGGAATTATATATCCACCCCCCCCCATCCCCACACACACTCACCTTACACTATCTTCTTTCCTTCCTCATTTGTCTTCAGCGTCGAGAGGAGCTATAGCTTGCTGCTTTTTGCTATTCTGTTGGTTTCTCCTGTTGTTATGTTTCATAGTGTTTCTAATACTTACTACATCAATCCATATTTTCAGTGGTCGACCCTTGAGTCTGGTATATTCGTAAAGTTTATTGAAGGCTTGTTGTGTTTTGATATTTCTGTCTTATCACGTGGCCAAACTATTGCATTTTATCTGTTGTTATTTTATATATTTAATGGTTGAAATTACTCCCAGCTTTTTTTTCTCATATTTCATTTTTTTTTTTATCTCATCTCTCAAGATAATACATGTCATTCGTCTAACACATTTCATCTCGGTAGTAGGTATTCCTCTTCTTATTCTTGATTCTAGAGTCCAGGTCTGGTATTGGTAGCGCACCACCACTTTCACTTCCCGCTTTAATCTTTTGAAGTAGAAGAGCAGTAAAGATACTCAAGATTGTAACTCTTCTTAGAGAAGACACAATGAGGTCCCTTCTGTAAGCAGACATGGAGCTGTCGGACGTAGATTGGCTTGTGATGAGAGCAAGAAACTTTCCTAAATCAGACCATATTCAGCAAAAGCATGGTTACTGACTGCAAAATCGCTTTATCCTCAATCTTTTGTTATCCAGGTAGAATTATTATTTTTAACTATAATGGTGTCATTTGTTTGTCAATAATAATATATTATTTATTATAAGTTAGTTTATAACCATACCATCGCCATCTCATGATCATGATACGTAAAACTGTCGTAACATAATCATATCAAGTCAAACGTTGTGACGAGATGGAGTAGATCATGCACTCTCACCATAGCATGCACTCAGCACTGCAGAAATTGAAATTAGAAGCAGAATTGAGAATATTATAAGCAAAATTTGCTTATAATATTCTCAATGGTTTTTTTTTCAAAATAATTTCTAATAATTGAAACCAGGATAGCTAAATAGCCCTCGAAGTGAGTAAAACAATGATACCTGAATCATGTTTGTACGACAATTAGAAAAAAAGTTATGATTTTTTAAGTGAATTACTTCTGTGTTAAATGATGCAAAGAAGAAAAAACCATAGCGCCAGTTTGGCCATGCAAAAAAAGCCAAATTTTAAATAAGAAGCCAAATTTTTTTTTTTATTAAATTAAAATTATTATCATTACATTTGGTGTACATTTTCAAAATAATCATTATATTTGGTGTACAATAAAAAAAAATAATACTTTTTGTTTGATTTGCGTCAAAAATAAGTCATTTAAATTGATTTATATCAAAGTAACGGTAATTTTCAGGAATTTACGTCAAAAATAACAGTAATTCTCTGCAATTTATGTAAGAATAATTATAAATTTCTATGATTCACATAAAAATAATACTGAATTTCTGCTAAAGAAGTCACATCATTATTATTGTTATTTTATGTGTATAAGAAGTATAATTTTATTATTAATTTTTTTTATTCATTAAAAAATATATGTGTTTACAGTATATAAATAAAAAAAAAACTTTCAATTCAATAATTGGGAATATTATTAATATTAGGCAACTGGAAATACTACATTTTAAATTAAATATAACTAACTATAATAACTAAAAAAAAACGTTGAGTGAGTCTGAGTTAGAGGCACTTGATGATGGTTGAAGAGAACAAGCATGGGGGAAAACCGGAAATTTTGTATAATATGGTGTGGTCGTTCAAATGCCGATAATTTCAATAGGGTGGGACAGATCCATTTAAAATTTCCCAGAAATATGTAGAAGTGGTTATAGAATCAGGTTATCTTTGTTATTTAAACCTACGTTAGCAGGATTTTACTCTGCAATGACTTAAAGTTCAACAGTGGACATAGTCTTTGATCCCTGCTGGATCGCTGCCATGCTAACCAATGGGGAAAATTTTCGATAATAGTGAGATCATTCAAATGCCGATAATTTCAATAGGGGCCCACATATCCATTTAAAATTTCCCACAAATATGTAGAAGTGGTTATAGAATCAGGTTATCTTTATTACTTAAACCTACGTTTAGTACGTTAGCAGGATTTTATCCTGCAATGACTTAAAGTTCAACAGTACATAGTCTTTGATCCCAGCTGGATCGCCGCCATGCCATCAATGGGGAAAATTTTCGATAATGGTGAGATCATTCAAATGCCGATAATTTCAATAGGGGCCCACATATCCATTTAAAATTTCCCACAAATATGTAGAAGTGGTTATAGAATCAGGTTATCTTTGTTATTTAAACCTACGTTAGCAGGATTTTCTTCTGCAATGAATTAAAGTTCAACATTCGAAATAGTCGCCGATCGGCCATGTTATTTATATGGAGCGAGCAGGGGCATCAATTTTCGCGATTGCCGCAACATCCTAACGCGGATCATTTTGAAATTTCACACACTTATGTAACATACTTATGTTGTAAGACAAAATACAATCGTTTTAGATCACTTCCGACTTTTTAAATAGGCGGACGGAACTCTCATTGTTAGGAAACAACTTAAGTTTCGTATAATAGCTTCCGGAAACATCATCGGAAAACGATTTACATACGAAGTAAAAATTCGGAGTTTTTGCACACGAGGTGGTCCTGGCCACACATATTTATCTAATGACGTCACAACCGGTGACGGCGTCCCTTGAGATATCGAAGTACCTAGATAGAGGCACTAAGCAGTTGAGGGAGCAGCGATAGCTCAGTGGTTAGTGAACTGGACTACAAAGGACAAGGGGTAGGGTTCGATCCTAACCGATGGCTCTGGGTTCACCCAGCCTTAAATTGGTACCGGATTCTTTTCTGGGAAAGTAAAGCGGCGCGGGCGTAATACTGACCACATTACCCCAAAAATCATGTGCAGAAGGTCTGTAAAATTTATGGTCACTAACACCATATTCCCTATACGCCACTTGGCATGATGGGGGTACTTTACTTTTTTTTTTTTACTAAGCAGTTGAGATATGGTTTATGAGAAGAATGCTATGAATTTCATATAAAAATTACTAACGAACTTACTAATGAAGGTTTTTAAAAATAGCTGGAGAAACCAGAAATAGTAGAAATGTCATCAGAATCATAAAGAAAAAACAATCTACATTTATTAGGCACATGCGATATGAGAGTGGATTTGAGAATACTATAACAAAGGTCAAAATGAATGGAAAAGGGAGCACAGGAAAACCATGAGAATAAATATTGAATAGCTTAAATACATAGCATAACAAAAGATCACTGACTGAAATTATGACATGCATGAAGGACCGAGAGATGTGGAGAGATGATTGCCTGTGCCAACCAGCATGACAACCTGATGGTGTATAATTCTGCTCAGCTTTTGACTTATAGAAAATTATGTAATATGACACTGGTTATGAAATGTAGTTAAATTAGTCCCATTTTTTAGTTTTAGTTTAAATTGAATTTAAAATTGCATTTCTAGTCATTTTCTTTGACTTTCTCTTTTCTTAGCTGCACTTAGACTTATTGAATAAAACTGGCTCAAACTACTGAACTCAAATTATTGAGTCTCCATAGTCAGTGTAGTCAATTATATCATTGAGATTACTATTCAATGAATTATAACTCATGAAGAATTAGAATGCTAGTCTACTCTTAAGTCTGGTGTAAGTAAGTGAGAGAAAAATACATTTTTTAGTAATTTAATTTACTCAAATTTACTGCCAGTAATAATAATAATAAATTAATTTAATGGTAAATGGTTGAATTAAAAAAATATATTAAACATCTTTATTCATCATCATCATGTACCCTGCCGGTTGGCGTAGGCGATCATGTCCCTCCACAATCTTCTATCTACAGTGCATCGTATCAGTTCGGTTGTTGACTGTTTTCCATGCCATGACACCAAGCTATCCAGTATTTTCTCTCTTTGTCGTCCGCGTTCTCTCTTTCCTTTTATTTTATTTTGATGAATAATCATGACACATCTTTATTAGTGTTAATAAATCTTTGTCATTGAATTTTTATTATCATTATGTATGAATACGAGAAACACCTATCATCATTTCTCACATGGGTTTCCTCCTACTCAGAATGCCTCTACCTGTATGAACTGTATTCCTAGTCACTTCTAATCTCTATAAATAGAGATTCAGCTCAAGACAGAAAACAGAAATGACTATCACTCTCTGTGTGCTCTACTGAATTATTGTTTTATGGTAGATAGTAGTAATTTTATATTGATTAGAGTTATAACAGGAATGTTAATATATATGATTTTAAGAATAGACCTGCGTTCAACATTAAAACTCGGTGTGAGAAGAGTTTTTCATGTGTAAACTAACAGATAAAGAACATGTGTAAAGTAACAGATAAAGAACATGTATAAACTAACAGATAAAGAACATGTGTAAAGTAACAGATAAAGAACACGTGTAAAGTAACAGATAAAGAACATGTGTTAAGTAACAGATAAAGAATAATGATAGTTGCATTTCTTAAAGGCATTAAATTAAAAAAAAAAAATCTTTACAGCATTTATCCCTATTCTGAAAATGATAATAAGTGATCGTGAGCATTATTTATTCTTTTTTTTCTTTTTTGAAGTTTGAGTCTTACTTAGTGGAGAAAGCAGCCAAAAATATTGATGAAGCAGCGAGAAATCTTCAGGATATGTGAGTTATTTATTTATTTATTTGTAAAATACGTAAATGAAAAACTTAAATTTTGCATTCATAATACATTTACACCTGTCCTGTTTTTAGCATTCATAACTTTGGTATTTAGCTGCCAGGAAAAAAAAGATTAACTCAAAAAATTCAATTTCTAGTCTCTTTGGACTTTGCTGACGAAAATTTTTTTTATATGTATTTTTAAATGTTATACATGCTGGCATATGCTATTGCCGTAACAACATATGTCGGGCATGTGTTGAGAAGAGACAACAAAAGAATTTCAAAACAGGTTCGTACATGGGAAACCTCAGGATACAGAAAAAGACATAGAGAGGTACTAAATTTTACATTGATAAGAAAAGCAAAGTTGTCAGGCAAAGACTTATTTGATAAAAAATTTAACATCTTGCCCAAAATAAAGATGGATGGCAAAAAGTACTGTGCTAGCAACACTGAAGGATCAAGATCAGTAATAATTGGAGTCCTTTGATCTTGCTTTTCCTTGGCTGTCAGTGGCCCACTTCTATAAAAGAACTAATTTTCTTAATGCATGGGAGAATGACTTATTGGACTAAATATATTTTGTTTTTATGTTTGCACAAAATATTTTGTTCTTTACCTTTGTACTGCACCAGTTGTTTAATGTTCCAAGAGTTTCAAATAAATGAGTACAAATATATTAACTTTTTAAAATTGTGTCCCTTTAATATTCTCTAAAGGTGGTAAAATAAAAAAAAAAATAGATATAGGATGTAATTAGGCAAACCAAATATTGGAATAGCTATCCCCCCATACTTCAACACAAAGCAATACCCATGGAGTGACCAGAAACGGCAGAATCAGAAATGACATTATAAGAGAAAGATTAAGCATTGAGCCGATCCTAAGCTACATACAGAAACAACAAATAAACTGATTTGCCCATCTAGAAAGAATGCAGTGTGATTCTTTACCATACAAAGCATATATTAAAAGAGGAGAAGGGAGAAAAGCAAATGGCAGACCCAGAGTAAGATGGACAAACAACATTAAAGAAACATTACAACAGCATCAATTGACAATGAGTGAAGCTGCCAAAATGGTGAGAACAAGAACTTTGTATCTCCCTCCACACCTGAATAGGCACAAAAGAGAGTGAAAAAAGAAGTCCCATTAACTTGTACGAACTTTTTTGTTAGTGCTTTGCTTCTTAGAGTGCTTGTAAGCTATTATGGTTTTAAACTTCTTGCTATCCATGATGATGCCCTTGTTTTACTCTATATCCTAACATCAACTGTTTTCTATTCATCTTTTCTACATTTATTAAAAAATTTCAGTATTTTTTTTCCACATATGCAGTAATGTATAATGAAAAAGCTTTCTTATTTAGTCAGTTATTTATATTTGTTATTCTTTTAAGGCTTCAGAACTTCCAAAATGAACCCATGTTGTGGTCAGAGGTGCATAACATCTTGGATTCTCTACAGCGAGAACCACAGGATCAGAAAGTTGCATTTCTTACAGGTAAATCAAGAAACTATAATAAATATATGCTATATATATACATTAGTAGCCCCATCAGCCATAGTTGACTATAGATTTTGAAGCGCCCCTAGAAATGTTATTTTTTTCTTTTTTTTCGCTATGCATTCTTTTTTTCTATGAATCTGTCTGCTTCTTGTTTGAGTTGGAGCTTTAGATTGTGTTTCCAAAGATTGCGGTCTGCAGCTATTTCTTCCCGGGCTCCTGGGTTTATGTTCAGAGGCTTCATGTCACATCTACAAATCAAAGTTTTGGGTGCCCCCTAGTTCTTTTGCCATCTGCTAGTTGTCCATAGAGTTTATCTTTTAGTATGATATATATATATATATATATCATCATCATCATCAAGTACCATGCCTGTGGGTGTAGGTGATCATGTCTTTCCACAAATTTCCATCTCGACAGTT
The DNA here is from genome assembly GCA_032433765.1 of Megaustenia siamemsis. Taxonomy (NCBI): domain Eukaryota; kingdom Metazoa; phylum Mollusca; class Gastropoda; order Stylommatophora; family Ariophantidae; genus Megaustenia; species Megaustenia siamemsis. The sequence continues at coordinate 14,552,188 of JAVIAB010000106.1, read as the reverse complement.
ATTTATCATTTTCATAGTTGACCTTCTGCCAGCCATTCTCTTAAGCTGTCTGGTTTCTTTTCTCTTTGCTTCTTTCTATCTCTTCGTCCCTCGATCTTTCCAATTGTTACAATATATTCCAGCTGTTCCCTTCTCATTGCATGGCCAAAAAATGATTATTGTTTCTTCCTAATATTGGAAATTAGCTCTCTTTTTACTGTGTATATATACTATAGGAATTGGACTGGGCCTGCTGGCATAGATGATCATGTCTCTCCACAACTTTCGATCTCGGCAGCTGTTTATCATTTCTGTTGTTGACCTTCTGCCAAGCCATTCTCTTAAGCTGTCTGTTATTTTTTCTCTTTGCTTCCCTCTATCTCTTTGTCCTTCAATTTTTCAGTTGTTACAATATGTTCCAGTTGTTCTCTTTTCATTACATGGCCAAAAATGATGATTGTTTCTTCCTAATATTGGAAATTAATCTCTTTTTGCTTTGACCTCTCTCAGAACATCTTCATTACTCTTCTTAGCTGTCCATGGTACTCTCAACATTCTTCTGTAAAACCACATTTCTACAGACTCCAGTGATTTTCTTGTCTGCTGTCCTATTGTCCATGATTCGCATCCGTATGTTAAGACTGGCTCTACATAACATTTAAGAACTCTTTTCTTGTTTCTATTGTCAAAAATGGATTGCATAGTATCTTTCTCATTTTTTGGAAAGCTGCTTTTGCCTGAGCCATTCTGCATCTCACCTCTTTTGTACATCTTCCGTCTGACGTTAACAAAGTTCCCAAATATTTAAATTCATTTACCTGTTTTAATATTGTTTCACTTGTCTTTATTTTGCACTGAGGTGATGTATTTTTCTTTGTTGTTACCATTACCTCTGTCTTTTTGCTATTAAGGCTGAGTCCTTTATTTTTGCTTTCTTTCACTATAATGTCCAACATTTCTTGTAACTCATTTTCACTCTTAGCGATTAAGACTGTATCATCAGCATACCTTAGATTATTTATATTATGACCTCCAATTGTTATTCCAGGCATGCCCCTTATGGATCTTAAAATAATCTCTCCATAAATATTAAACAAATCTGGTGACAGCACACAACCTTGTCTAACACCCTGTTTTATTTGTTGAAACATTCCAAATTGGTTTCCAGTTCTTATGGCCGCTGTTTGTTGCCAGTACATGTTCTTTATTATTCTCAGATCTTTGCTGTCTACGTTTATGCTTTCTAAAATTGTGATTATTTCTTGGTGCTTTACTTTGTCAAACGCCTTGGTGTAATCTATGAAACATAGGTATAGATCTGTTTTCACCTCTATGGCTCTTTCTACTAAAGATCTTATGATATAAATGGCATTGCTTGTTCCTTTATCTCTAACAAAACCACACTGTTCATCTCTAATTTCTGGACTGATTTTGTTTCACACTCTTCGCATGATGATTCTTAGTAATATCTTAGTCATATGACTCATAAGGCTTATTGTGCGATGATCATCGCATTCAATCGCACCCGATTTCTTTGGTAGGGCTGTGAATATTGATTTGAGCATGTCCTCTGGTATATATCCGCTGTTATAGATATCATTCAATATTTTTGTTATTATTTCTATTCCAAAATCACCCATGGCTTCAATCTCTTCTTTAGATATCTGTCCAGGAGCTTTGCCTGCTTTCATATAGCACAAGACATCTTCCACTTCTTCTCTGAGTATTTCTGGTCCTTCTCCATTATCCTTAATATTTACTGTTCATCATTATAAAGATCTGTAATGTATTCTGTCCATCGTTCCCTTATGTTTTCTTGATCAATCAACAGTTCTCCTTCCTTTGATCTTAAACATCCAGTTTTTGATTGCGTTTTTCTTCCTGTTAATTCCTCAATTTGTTTGTATATAGCTTTAGCATCTCCTTTTTGTTGCATTTCGATCTCTTTGCATTTCTCTTTTAGCCATGCTTCTTTTGCTTCATTGCATTTTACTACAATTTCTTTATTTAATCTCTTATACTCATCTTTATTTTCTTTATTTCTTCTTCTTGTATCCATTAGCTGAAAATGTCATCTGTCATCCATTTCTTTCTTGAATTTGTCCTCACTGGTGGTATGAACTCTTTTGATGTTTGTTGCATTGATTCTTTTAGCATTTCCCACTGTTCATCAATGCTTTGTATCTTCTCTATTGCATTGTACCGGTTCTGAATTGTGATTCTATATTTTGTTTGCAGCTTCTTGTCTGATTTTAGTAAATCTAAATTTAACTTGATGTTAACTGAGGCTCATTTTGTTGTTTTAATTTTACTCTAAGCTTTCCCACAACTGGTACATGATCACTATTTCAATCTGCCACTGGTCTAGTTTTCACACAAACCAAACTGTTTCTAAATCTATTGCTTATCATTATATACTCAATTTGATTACGTGCATTGTCCCCTGGGCTTTTCCATATCTACAGACGTCTTGGATGTTGCTTAAACCAGGTGTTTCCTATCATCATGTTGTGTGTTCTTGCCCAGTCAATAAGTTCTCACCTCTTTCATTCCTCTTGCCTAAGCCATAATGACCAACTACTTCCTCAACTCTTGCCTTTCCTACTTTGCGTTAAAATCCCCTAGAACTATGGTGTTTTCATGTGGTTTGCATTTATGAAGTGTCTCATTTAACTCGTTGTAGAAGGATATACCCATGGATATACTCTGCTATAAAAGGAGTTGAAATATAAAATTTCACATACTAGTTCACATCATTTGGAGGTGAGTGGACCAGTTCTCTTCCTCGATGTCACTACTTTTCCCTGAACTCTGAGCCAGGTTCCTTTATCTACCGGATCAACTAAAGACCATGAAGCTACATTTAAACTCTCAGTTCACAAAACAACTTGTGAGCCAGCGTATTATGACCACACTAATGTCAGCAATAAAGATAAGTAATAAATTACAAGTGTATTATTATAATTTATCTGTATAATAATGTAACAAATTTACTGTCTTACCAGAAATTTTTAGTTCTCTTTCTGTTTTTGAGTTCACAATAAAAAATATTTTATCCAACTGTTACTATTTTTTGTGTTGCTTGTTATGCCTTTTAAAGTGTATTATTTTTCTTATAATTTTGCAGACTTATTTGCTGCAATTCCAACTTCTACACAGTGCCTAATGGTCCTTCGAGTGTCTGAGTCTATCTCTGATGTCCTCGAGAGATGCCAACTTCTTTGTTGGCCATGAAGAAATTCCCAATCTAGTTCAGAGCATGGGGTATTGATATTTGTCATCTAAAAATAAAACTTATTCCCCATTTTGTTTTCCACTACCAAAAAAAAATGCATATGGTCAATAGTAAATAACTTTTTACAATAAATAAATTCATGAGTCCACGTTACTCCTTCGGATGAAAGAGATGGGAGTTAAGATGGGCACAGCCAGAAATAAGAAACTTAGGGTGCATATATGAGAACTTATCAACCAACACAGAACTGGAGTCATCAGTTGCTGGATGCTGCGGTACTTGCTGAGGAGGAGATCTCAGCACCTATGGACATGTTCAGACCGCAATGATGATGACCCGCAAATAACTCAATAAATGTTGTTATTTTACTCCCATTCATTGTAGAGTATGGCTTAATGTGGCCAAGTGGTTAGGTCCATCCCTTTAAAACAATAACCACTCCTGGGTTCACCAAATCTTAAATGGGTGCCAGAGATTTTTTTTCTGGATAAGAAAGATGGTCTTGTATAGGGCTGAGTACATTATCCACAAATTGTTGATGGTAAAAAGAAAAAAAACATAAGCATTAACACCATATTTCCTATTTGTCTGTTCAGGGCATGGTGGATTTTTTCTTACTTTTTCTTTCTAGACCAGAATTTAGTGGCGAATAATTTTGTTTTTATCTGTTTGACATTGAGAAAATGAGAAGAAGAAAAAATGTTTTAATCTGGTCATCAAGCATTTAAAATCCTTTTGACCTGAACTTTTGGGACAGAAAGTACAGAAAAATGAGCAGAATTAGTTATTTAATAAACATGTATATAAAAGTAAAGAGCCCTGTCATGCCAAGTGGCGTATAGGGAATATGGTATTAGTAACCATAATTTTTATAGATTTTCAGCACATGCTTTTGGGATAATGTGGTCGGTATTACGTTTGTGCCATTTTTTTTTCCCAGAAAAACATCCGGTACCCATTTAAGGCTGGTTGAACCTGGAATCCGTCGATTAGGATTAAACCTGACCTCCTGTCCTTAGCAGTCTAATTCACTAAACACTGAGCTATCACTGCTCCAAATAAAGCCATGTTCTCAGTTTTAATTAATTGTTGCAGCGAAGTGATCATATTATATATTTTTTGTTTGTTATGCTAGTCCAGTCTTTGGGACAATGGAAATTCCCACAATATTTCACTACACAACTGTTAGTTTTTATCACAGAGTACCATCTTAGTTATAATCCTGGAATTATGCAGCATTCCTTGGCAAAGATGACTTAACTACATTTTATTAATATCTAAAATTTGTATTTATAAGTGGTTTCAATCTATCACAATATTCAATAGTAAAAGATATCTGTTTATTAATTTTTGTGTTAATGGTCTTTTATTAGCTCAAACCTTATGAGAATTGATGATCCAGCGTTGAACAAATTAGGTACTTTCTTGGGTACAATATTCACATATTAACAACATGCCATTAAAATTTAAGCTCTAGTTCCAGTGAATCAACAGAAATGGAGAACTTTTTGTTTTGCTTGATGTGCTGTCAAATTCTACCACTTAAATATAACATTTTGAGTTTGGAAAATCAAACTTTCTTTGAACTTTTGCTACACAGCAGGTGTGTTTACCCAAAATGACACTTGGAGATCAGATGTGGGAATAATCTCCTGATTTACAGTAGACTTTAAGCCTGGAACTTGACCACATGGCCTCCCCTCAGCTTCCTGTGTCTATTCACACGGTGGCTGTAAACCATCAATTCATCCCCATATATTCGGCATCCTCTTCAAGTTGTTCACTAACTCTCTCATGTTACAAAGATTTCATTAATGTCATACCGACAGCTGAAATGATCTTCCCATCTTGAAGGGGAAAAAAAGAAGAAAAAAATAACGAATTCTTTGGAAATTGGCAGAATTTTAAATAAAAATGTGTGTTTTTTATGATACCATAGTAATCTTTACTACACGACAGAAAAAAAAACCCACATCAAACAATGTAAATGAAATACTCAGGGGTCATCATTAAGGATAATTAGGAAGGTATAGGGAAGGGGGAAATGTTTCACTGTAGCAAGCTGTCAAATTCCAAGAATTTGTATTTTAAGGCTGTAATTTTTATAATGGTGTCATACTCTAGGATTGAGTGGAACTAACTATAATTCCTTCTGATCAACATGAATGTAAAATAAGAAGAATCAAATATAGGTTATATTTCTGAAATGAGCCATTGAAACAAGACAACTAAAATATCAAATATAAACACAGCTGTGACGAACTTATTGTTCTGATGGAAGACTTAATGAATCACAATTATAACTTACAGACCCAGAGAAACACTGAGAAGAACATTGGTCAGAGAGGCAAAGACAGCAGGAACCAGCTCCCTCAGTGAGATTGAGATGCTTGCACAGAACAGAGACAGATGGCGAGATTTGATAAAAGATCTTTACAAGGATTGTGACTGCTGAAAGGAAAATTTATAAAGAAAGAAAGTGTATCTGGGTCTATGCCCTATGGGACAGCCATGGCCCGAAAGGTTGATAAATAGATAGAATTATAACTTAAGATAGCTTTTCTGCTAAGTGAATTTTGTTTTCATTGCTTTTAATTGCTAAGTTCAATATTTTGTGCGCTCTCTCTCTCTCCTCAGTTGAAATTGGTAAGATGTTGCTTAAGGAAGAAACAAAATCTGGCATTGTCAACAACCCAGTTAATAGTTTACAGGAAACTCTTGGGTAAGCTCATTATTTTAACCTCTTGCCTTTTTCATTTTTGGATCTAGTTTCTACAGAACAGCATAAAACGAAACATAAAAACTGTCATCATTTCATAAAACCTGCCAAAATGAAAGATTGTAATAATTTCATATGACTTGCCAAAGGAAGATTGTCATCATTTCATTCAACCTGCCAAAGGAAGATTGTCATCATTTCATACAACCTGCCAAAGGAAGATTGTCATTATTTCATACAACCTGCCAAAGGAAGATTGTCATCATTTCATTCAACCTGCCAAAGAAAGATTGTCATCATTTCATTCAACCTGCCAAAGGAAGATTGTCATCATTTCATTCAACCTGCCAAAGGAAGATTGTCATCATTTCATACAACCTGCCAAAGGAAGATTGCCTTTGTTTCATGTGACCTGCCAAAGGAAGATTGTCATCATTTCACACGACCTGCCAAGGAAGATTGTCATCATTTCACACGACCTGCCAAAGGAAGATTGTCATCATTTCACACGACCTGCCAAAGGAAGATTGTCATCATTTCATACAATCTGCCAAAGGAAAATTGTCATCATTTCATACAACTTGCCAAAGGAAGATTGTCATCATTTCATACAACCTGCCAAAGGAAGATTGCCATTGTTTCATATGACCTGCCAAAGGAAGATTGTCATCATTTCATACAACCTGCCAAAGGAAGATTGCCTTTGTTTCATGTGACCTGCCAAAGGAAGATTGTCATCATTTCACACGACCTGCCAAAGGAAGATTGTCATCATTTCACACGACCTGCCAAAGGAAGATTGTCATCATTTCACACGACCTGCCAAAGGAAGATTGTCATCATTTCATACAATCTGCCAAAGGAAAATTGTCATCATTTCATACAACTTGCCAAAGGAAGATTGTCATCATTTCATACAACCTGCCAAAGGAAGATTGCCATTGTTTCATATGACCTGCCAAAGGAAGATTGTCATCATTTCACACGACCTGCCAAAGGAAGATTGTCATCATTTCATATGACCTGCCAAAGGAAGATTGTCATTCCTTTTTACAAGAGACCCTTGCTGACAATTTATTCCAATTGAATGGGCAATGGAATGAACAACAAAGAACCTTCAGATTCAAATATGCAGAGAAACATTATTGAAACACCCATATGGAGTAGAGGTAGATAAATCAGCAACCAATGTAGTAAAAATGTGGAATCTTATTGATTCTAAGAACCAATACACAAAATGTGTAGTTCATAAGGCAAAAAGAGAGGAAAAGTACATATACATGACATGCCTATAATCAATGCTATAGTTCTTATTCAACATATACTTTTTTCTTCTACAGTATGTGATGTCATGCCAATGGTGCTACAGAAAGGAGGTCACTTGGAGGTCAACATGTTTCACTTATTGCAGAAGGCCATTGAGTTCTATGTCAGCTATGTCTCACAGCCCAGCACAAATGATCACACTACTGATGCAGGTTGGTGGGGGGGGGGGGGTCTACAATTATTAGAGGGTGGTTGTCTTTTTACAGACAACAACAGTCTGTGAGCTGTACCAGTTTGCAATATCATGATATCCCAAAGTATCTGTGTGATGTTTTTGTTCAATTTTATGACTTTGAGGGAGGACAACAATTTTATCATAACACTTATCATATCAAGAGCTGGGTATTCACAAATTGTGATGATCAAGCAAAGGTTGAATAAATGTTGTTGTGGAAATTATTGTCATTAGATTCTGTTTATGGTGATTCTTTGTGGTTTTGAATCCAGAAAATAATGATTTAAGGTATATTTTAAATGATATAAATTGTTTCTTCAGTTTTGTATTATTGAGTTTTCAGCATCTCTAATTATGTTTTCTTTGTTGGGGACATTTTTGTAAATGAGATCACTTTATGTCACTATCATTACAATTTATTAGGATCTTTCTTTCTCTTTCTTCACTTCTTCTTGCACCCATTTGTGTGGCAAGGGAGATATAAGGTTCTGGTTCTTGCCCTTTTGGTGGTTTCAGTCATTGTCAATTGATCATGTTGTAGTGTTTCTTTGATATTGTCTGTCCATCTTATTCTAGGTCTGCCCCTTGCTCTTCTACACTCTCCTCTTTTAATATATGCTTCATATAGTAAGGAATCACACAGAATTCTTTCTAGATAGTAAACCAGTTTATTTGTTGTTTCATTATGTAGCTTAGGATTGGTTCTATGCCTACTCTCTCTCTTATAATTTCTGATTTTGTCTTTTCTGGTCTCTCCAAGCACTTTTTTCAGACATCTCATCTCTGTGGTAACCAGCTTTCTTTAATACCTAACTCTTTCCGTACGGAAGCTTTTTATTGACTCTGCGGAAGAGATTTCAGAGACAAAATTTTTCATGGTTTTAAAAATCAGTCTACACATTTATATTTATCTAACATATTATATATGAATTTTTAGATAATTGAACAAGGTATTAGATTTCACCAATATAAAGATGATACAAGACATGTATAAAGAATATGGTTTGATGGCGTTCACAGTAATCAAATTGAGTGCGGCGAAACATACGCTGCCAAATCGGCATGGCGCACAGTGCGGTGAAACGTACGGAAAGAGTTAATCATGAATGACCATGTTTGGCATTGGTAGCACAATGGTGAAATTAATATACTCTATATAGATGTTTCGTGGTGGTTATAGATATTGCTTTGTTTTAAAGTAAATGTCATGAAAAAAGCTGTCCCAATATATTTCTAAGAATAGCAATCATTAACACAGCTTTCTCTTTAGTGAAACAATCTATTTCTTGAATACTAGAAGTTCTCAGCATAGAACATCTCATCAAGAATCCAAAGAGTAGTTTCAGAAAGTTTTCATCTGTTAATTAATGCAGAGTGGGTTGAAGTTGCATTTGTTAATTAGGGCAGATTGGGTTGAAGTTACATCTGTTAATTAGGGTAGATTGGGTTGAAGTTATATTTATTAATTAGGGCATCCCTTCTTCCTTGCTGTAATAACCATATTTTTCCTTGCATACCAGTATTTTCTGCATTGTTTTCTATCTATCTATTGTCCTTTCAAGGCGAAGACAGCTATAGAGCAGAAATTCTAGACTCTCTATGCCTGACAATGTTTGTTATCAAGTGTCAGACCTTGCACAAGATCTGCATTGTATTTTGCCCAACATTTCTGTCCTGAGTGAGTTGCTCAAACTCAACAAGGGAGCTTATGCATGCTGTTGTTGCCTCTCACCAGCTGTTGTCGCTTCATGCCTAAGTGTTCTTGTTAGTGTTTTTCTAGGTCAGCATCTAGGCTTTGCTAGGTATTTTAGTATCATAATATAATGATTTATATAATTTTGTTAATTATTATTACTTGTTGTCCCTCTAAGGATCTCAATCCAGGGAGCCTTCTCTGAGGTGTTTCTTTGACGATGTAATCCATCAATCCTTGACATGAGAATTAAGCTGTCCAGAATTTACTTTGCCTTGTTTTGTTAACCACCGAGATCATGTATTATCCTAGTCATTATTTTTGTTAACCACCAAGATCATGCATTATCCTAGTCATTATTTTTGTTAACCACCGAGATCATGCATTATCCGTCTATTTTTGTTAACCACCGAGATCATGCATTATCCTAGTCATTATTTTTGTTAACCACCGAGATCATGCATTATCCGTCTAATTTTGTTAACCTCTGAAATCATGCATTGTCCTAGTCATTATTTTTGTTAACCACTGAGATCTTTTGTTTTCCCAATCATTATTATTATTGTTAACCACTAAGATCTTTTGTTTTCCCAACCATTATTATTGTTAACCACTGAGATCTTTTGTTTCCCCAGTAATTATTTTGTCAACCACTGAGATTTTTCATTATCCCAATCATTATTTTTGTTAACCACTAAGATCTTTTGTTTTCCTAACCATTATTATTGTTAACCACTAAGATCTTTTGTTTTCCTAACCATTATTATTGTTAACCACTGAGATCTTTTGTTTTCCCAATCATTATTTAACAGAGAGCAGCAAGTGTAGCCTAAAAAGCAGCAGAGGAAACGTTGGATTCTTAGATATGGATATGCAAGTGGCAGATCCTTGGGGCAATCTATTCAAGCTCTTAATATTGATTGGTCAGCGACTTAACTGGGACATGGAGCGTGACTTAGTTTTGAAAAACAAGTAAAGTTTTATTATTAATAGTTTTAGAGTAATAGTGAATGAAATGACTTTAATGTTTTTTCATACTTTTATTTTCATACACCGTTGGGATTTTTATTTATGATTTCTCTCTGCGGCAACCACCCCTGGTCTCAGCAGCAAGGCCTGGCTTGAAACGTCAGTTACTCATCGACGGAAAAAACATGAGTACCTCCGAAGTCGGAATTATCTGTCTGTGCGGTGAGGGACCCCTGTGCACACGGCTGCCAGGGAAAAGTGGATTAACACGCAAAATTCAGTTCCTAGTCTCTAGGGACTTCGTCAGAGCTCAAAGCTGGCGAACGCCAGGAAAATGCCATTTCTGGAAAAATTGAGGGACGAAGAGATAGAGGGAAGCAAAGAGAAAAAATAGTAGACAGCTTAAGAGAATGGCTTGGCAGAAGGTCAACAACAGAAATGATAAATAACTGTTGAGATCGAAAGTTGTGGAGAGACATGATCACCTACGCCAGCAGGCCCGGTACTTGATGATGAGTGATACAGAAACTTTTCTTAATGAGAGCATTTTATCATACTATCTGAAAGGGTCTTTTAAGCATAGATTGATCATTCTTGATCTTAATCCTTCCCGCACTGTTAGACATTGCATAGGATTTGTAGTGTTTTTTGCCACCCATTTTGGCAAGATGTTCAATCTTATCTAATGAGTCCTCATCAAGGCCAGCTCCTTGTCGTGGGGATGGGCTTAACAGTCACCAGGGACTGAAAACCAAGACTGGCCAGGCCTTCCTACAACCAAGCAAGACCACAGTCTGCTCTAGCAAGTTCAAGTGCTGAAGTCGGAGGCAACCAGCCAAAAGGCGCACAAAAATCAGGATGCCACGCACTCAACGCAAATGGAAGAATGTCTATAACCGCAAATCGATATGGCACTCGCCCTGTGATGGACACTCAGTCAGGAGCAGCGCCGGGCCCTCAGCCTCGAAAGGGCCCAACCTCTAATACTGGATGTCCTTCTCAACCGCTCTGTGGAGTCAGGGGGCGAGAGAATAGAGCTACTGGCCAATCCAAAATAAGACCACTTAAAATAATGCACTGGAATGCTGAAGGCATCAACAGCAAAAGAGATGGGTACAGTAAAAAGATAGAATTAGAGAATATCCTGCATGAAGAACAAGTAAGCATATGCTGTTTGCAGGAAACCCATCTAAACAACGACATAGCCTTGAAGATTAGGGGATACCAGTGCTACCGATCTGACAGAAAAAATAGACAAAAGGGCGGAATACTGACTCTTGTAAGGAACAACATTAATGCATGTCAGATTGAAGTGTATATGGATGGGGCGGAATATCAAATACTGCACCTCAGGACAGGAAATACAGACTTCCATCTACTTAACTACTACTGTCCGAGTGACCGCCCACTAGCACTAGACACAATTACATTACAAGAAAGAATAATTGTATGTGGAGACTTTAACAGCCATTCACAGAGCTGGGGCTATGAACATATGGACAAGAGAGGTGAAGAGCTTGAAAATTGGCAGGATGACAATGGGCTTATACTATTAAACCAGGCAACAGATCCACCAACATTCTACTCCAGATCATGGCATACCACATCTACACCAGACCTTGCTTTCCATTCACCAGACCTGGATTGGAATATCACACGAATTGTTGGGAAACAACTTGGAGGCAGCGACCACCGACCAGTCTTTTTAGTGGTACAAAATAAGGCCATCAGGGAGAGCAGCACTCTCTCCAGATGGAATTACAAAAAGGCAGACTGGAAAATGTATCAACACTACACCAGTGTACTGACTAAAGATATAAATACAGATAGAGACATCAACAAAATAGTTGATGAATTCAGTAGACTAATAATACAAGCTGCCAGTGAAACAATACCTAGAGGGGCACGGAAACACTACAAACCATACTGGAGTAGTGAACTAGAGCAACTACACAATGACATGGAAACATCTCGAAAGCAAGCAGAAAATAACCCTTGCCAAGAACACCACAACAACTACCAGCATGCTAAAGCCAAATTTCAACGGGCTAAACTACAAGCCAGACGGAGAAGCTGGAAAGAGAAAACAGAGTCCTTGAATCTTGAACGAGACACAAGAAGTGTGGAAGCTTGTAAAACAGCTGAATGATGAGGGTACAGAAAGGAACACCAAAATTACACTGAAGAAGGATGGAAACATTCTAACAGGTAAACATGCAGCAAATTACTTTGCAGACTCCTTTGCAAATGACAATAATATTGAAACTAGCCTAGAAAAAACGACAAGAGACCCGTTTAAAACAACAAAATGCAAGACAAGAAGAGACCACACATGAAGTAATGGAAACACCCATTACACAAAGAGAGCTAGAGCTGGCAATATCCAAATTAAAAATGAAAAAGTCACCAGGCAGTGATGGAGTGTCCAATGAAATGATTAAGAACTTGGGACTGCAGCTAAAGCAAAACTACTGCAGATCTACAACATTTGCTGGATCACAGGTAGAGTGCCACAGGCATGGAGAGAAGCAATTATGATACCATTACTAAAGCCAGGAAAAGATGGTTCAATGACATCCAGCTATAGACCAATCAGCCTTACAAGCTGTTTGTGTAAAACAATGGAACGTATAATCAATCTCAGACTGCAGTGGTACCTGGAAAGTGAAAATCTCCTTGTCCCACAACAAGCAGGCTTTAGACAGTGTTACTCTACCGAAGATCAAGCAACCTATCTTTCCCAGGAAATTGAAGATGCGTTTCAAGAAAAGAAACTGGTACTAGCAGCATGGATAGACCTAAAGAAAGCATTTGATAAGGTATGGAAGGAAGGGCTTTTGAAGAAACTGAGAAATTATGGAGTAAATGGCAGGATGTACAAATGGGTCAAAGCATACCTGCATAATAGGAGAGCCAGAGTGCAACTGGATGGTCTTAAGAGTAAGAAGGTCTTATTGCGCCAGGGCGTTCCACAAGGAGGGGTACTATCTCCAACACTTTTTCTGATCTACATCAATGACCTAGTTACTGAACTACCACATGGCATCAAAGTGGCAATGTATGCAGATGACTTGGTAATGTGGTGCACAGAGGAGTATGCAACAGTGGCCTCCAAATTGCTACAAAGAGCTATGAATGCACTGAATTCATGGACAAATAGATGGTGTATCAGCATCAATACAGACAAATGCAGTACTACACTTTTCACACTCTCCCCAAAACAAAAAGCAGGAGCCATCTACATAAACAATGAGCCTGTGAAAGAAGACATACAAGCTACATATCTCGGAGTTACATTTGATAACAAACTATCTTGGAAACAGCAGATAAATAAGGCAACCCAAAAAGCAAGGAGGAAATTGGCTATTCTAAGAAAGTTGTGTGGAACCACATGGGGTGCGAGTGGGAAAATACTCAGTAAAGTTTACCAGCAGAGTATACGCCCACATTTAGAATATGGATCATCCGCATGGTGCTCAGCATCAAACACCACATTGCAAGAACTGGATAAAGTACAAAACCAGGCACTTAGGGTCATCACATGAGCAATGAAATCAACACCAATATTGGAGATGGAGAAATTGTGGAGGATACCAGCACTGAGAGAACGGAGAGACACAAAGGTGCTGATACAGGCAGAAAAATTTGTATGCATGCCGAGACATCCAATGAAGGACAGATTCCAAAATCTTGCATTGGGACGACTTAAGAGAAGCAGTTTTATCCACCAAGCCAAGCGTATTAGTAGACAAACACCAGACATGCCAAGAGTTGTTAAACCCCTTCTGCCCATACCAGAACAGACTCCCTGGACAGATGAATCAGGATTATCAGTTCAAATACGGACAGAAGTGAAAGGAATAGTTGACAAAGAGGAACAAAATAGTCTACAGCGAAAAACAATAACTCTCAGTTTCCTGGATGAAGAATACCCACAAGACCTATGGATCCGTGTGTACACAGATGGATCAGCACAGAATGCAGTAAAGAATGGGGGAGCAGGTGCATATATAGAGTACCCAAATAACACTAGGGATATGAATAAAATAGCAACAGGGAAATATTGTCACAATTATGATGCAGAAATACAAGCAATAAAGTTGGCAATAGAAAAGCTGCTGAACAGTAATCTTAGCCCACAGCCTGTAGTGTTTTTTGACAGATGCAAGATCTGTACTCCAGGCACTACAATCCAGAAAATTACCACATCTACAGACCTTATTGACTGAACTCTGCAGCACCACAGGGTTGCCCTGCAGTGGATCCCGTCTCACTGTGGAATACCAGGAAATGAGAAAGCAGATCAGTTGGCAAAGGAAGGTTCAACAGGCACACAACTAGATACACCAGTCACATACCATCATAAGAAACAGATAATCAAATCAATCAGAGGACCACAAGCCCCATATCAGGATGCCTTTCATAATATGAATAGATATGAACAAGTTATCATTATACGCCTAAGAACAGGACACAATCGACTCCATAGTCACATGTATACAAAATTCAAGATCGGCACATCAACTACTTGTACATGTGGACAGGCACCCCAGACTGCTGAACACATACTTCAAGACTGCACTGAATATAGTAGACTGAGGAAAATCCATTGGCCCATAGATACAACACTACAGACAAAACTATATGGGCCACTGCAAGAATTACAAAAGACAGTAAAATTCATACAGAAAACGACATTGCTGATATAGACAATACTTCGAGCGAACGAAAGATAGATAGATAGATCTAATGAGTCTATGCCTGCCAATTTTGCTTCTCTTATAAGTATTCTTTATAGTGTCTCTTTAAGTATTCCTCTTTTTCTGTATCCTGATGTTCCCATAGAAGAACCTGTTTTGGAATTCCCTTGTCTCTTCTCCACACATGTCTAACATATGTTATTCTTCTTTCCTTAATTGTAGATGAGATCTTTGATTGCATGCCATTTTTCTTATTTCAATATTAGTTTTGAATTCATTCCATTGTACACAGAGTATAATTTTCTTTTGCATTTGTCTTCAAAAGTGTTTAGTTTTCTTTTCAATCTCTTTTGATGTTTTCCAGCTTTCACATGCATAGGTAAGTGTTGATAATACGCTTGAGTTTATTATACTAAGTTTGGTTTTCTTACATTTAGATTTCCATATTTGTAGTTTGGATTTCCATATTTTGTCCATATTTTAAAAATTTGTTGCTGCTTTTGCTATCCAGCTTCTGATCTCTTTCTGTGTTTCATCTTCTTTATCTATATTACTACTAAGGTATATACAATGGTCTACTCTTTCCAATGCCAGGTGATTGAGATATATATTGCCCTCTGGGTTTTTATTATTTTTCATTAGTTTTATTTTATCCCTGTTGTTGATTTCAAGTCCTTTTTTTTCCACTATTGATGATAAGGTATCTGTCATATTTGCATCTTGTTGATATTGTCACTTAGGAGCACTATATCATCTGCAAAATCTAGATCTTTCAAGTAATTCTTGTCATACCATATAATGCCATTATTGCCTTTGCAACATTCATTGTGTAATCAGTGGTAATTCCAAATAGCAATGGTGATAGTATATATCCCTATTTGACAAATAAGTGCAAAGTATTTCAAGCTATGTCCAAGGATGCATTAAATTATTTTTAAATAGACACTTTTCATTAGTTTTTTTCTTTTCTTCAATAACTATGGGACCTAAAGGCATGTGTTTATTATTTGTACACTTCTTCCTCTCCATTTTCTCCCCTCCTTTTTTTCCTACCTTGATTTTTCTTCTTATAAGGTTTTTTAAACCTTCATCTCCCAATGAACTTGGTCTGTCTTTTTTTTTTTTTTTTTTTTTTTAAATAATTTTAAGATGCTGAGACAAGGTGACTGAAATTGTGATTATTATAATATACCAAATTTTGTTTACAAAAAATACATTCTAAATGTTTCAAAATGAATTAAATCTATTTTAATTGGGATTCAGATTTCACTTGACTCTATGTATAAATCTATAAAGTATTTTTGTTTGTTTGTTTTTTTTCTTTTAGAGAACATCAAATTCAGTCATTGCAGCACCAATTGATGCGAGCCAAAATATCGGGTGTTGAGATTAATAACAAGCAAATACTTTACACAACTATTGTACTTTTTGTTTACTCAATGGTTAACTACGTCAGCTACATCGGCACTGAGTTTTCATCAACAGGTAAAAGATATGTTGTATATTGTACCTCTAAATTGTTATGATTACTTCATTTTATTTGTAATTAGCGGGGGCTGGGTGGTCTAGCTGTAAGACAAGAAGGTCCAGGTCCTGGTTTGATTCCCACCCAGGCGGTGGGAAAATAAAAAAAATAATAAAAAAAATTGAATCCATGGCTTTACCCTCCTGTGGTCTCTAGGTAGTGAGATCCAATGTCTAACCCTCTCGGAAAACAGAGGAGGTCCCATGTGCATTCTACATACGTTAAAGAACTCTTTTCAGTTGGAAGCCAAAAAAAATGGCCGCTGCCCTGGCAAAATTAATAGGAAAAATCTACCCAAAACATTCAAACTCTCTACGATAAAAATATTAGAGTACCTCTAAATTCAAAGAATATCTGCCTATTTGGGGAGGGGGGGGGGCACCTGAGCACACAGCTGCCAGTGGGGAAAATAGGATAAAGTGATATTTACACAAAATTCAGTCCCACTGGACTTCACTAGAGATATAAAGATGGCAAACGCAAGCAAATAAAACAACAAACAACATTTGTAATTAGCACTACTAAAATTAGTTGTTTGAGGTGCAGTGATGCAGTGAATGAGCTGAGTAGTCAGTGACTGATAACTGACTGGCTGCATTAAGATCAGCAAACAAACAGTGGGCTGCTATTAGCAGACAAGTCCACTAACCAATTCACCCACTACCAAACTAATTTAACTACAGACATAATAAACTTATATACTACTTAATGTTTAGCACAGGACTAGAATTGTAGTTATTCTGCTTGCTTGCATTCATTCATCTGATGGCTGAAGGAATAAACCTCTTCATCATCAATCCTTCAAAGGATGTTAAGTTGGCTTAGATGCTTTGTATTATGGTTTGCAGTAGAATTGTGTATTTGCACCTTTTGGCCAACACATCCAACTGCAGCACGGCATTTTTGAGTAGCGTGTTGCCTTCACTCTTCATCCCTACTCACATGGCCAGACTAAAACTGCTTAGTTTATTTCTAGGGGCACTGCAAAAAGGTGGAGTAGGATTTGGATAGTTCTGGTTCACTGATCTTGGTGCAAGCCATCAACTTTGATTCATCGACAGTTTTCAGTTCTGTTACTGAATGGTCTTACCCCCAGTGGTAGTTATAATTTTGGTAGAGTGATTTGTTCTCAGAATGTTGTTCCTTTCAGTTGTTTCTTTTTTATATTCAAATTTCTGTTCATACATTTCTTTTTTTTTTTTTTTTGTGTCCCCCCCCCCCCCCCCCCCCCCCCCCCCCCCCCCCCCCCCCCCCCCGTGCGATAAACACATAATAATTATATATTGGACTTTTGGTCAATATGGCGGATAGGCGACAGGAACCGTTGAGGCGCTGTCTGAAAAGTGTTTCTTGTTGCAGTTTCCTCATATTCCAAGTCCAGCTTGCTGTCGGAGCTACTGGCTACTGACTTTAGTGCTCTGGGCACACAGTCAGCTGTACTTTTCATCCGGATGGTGTTTCTATATTCAGATTGCCTACGATGAATGATGATATCATATGATGAAGGACAGTTCATGTGCATTCACTTTTGGTGCTGATACGCCTTATGTCTTTTGACGTGTGCTGTGTTTGCTATGATAGGGACTGCAGCTGCCTTTCTTTGTTTGGATATTCAATAAGATGTTAATTTGGATGATTCTACTGGCACAATTATGGATTTTCATTCGTTTGCAGTGATACCGGGGCCTTCGAATAACTATAACTACAAATACATATTTTTTCTAATTGCAGTGAGCACAAATCACCCAGTGTCTACAGTACCACTTGTTTTGCTGGAAGTGTTCTCCAGTTCAAAGACTAGCACGGTAACACTGTAAGTGTTGACAATTTAAACATAGTTGGTAAATTGTAGCAGTCTTTTGTGTTCTGCTATTGCTTACAATTGTATATATTTCCTACCACTTATTACACTCATAATACAACTGAATAAATAATGCAAATGAATAATAATAAAAATGAATAATGATTCTTCTTCTTTTTTCCTTCCTCCTTTGCCTTTCAGCATCGAGGGGAGATATAATTTGCGGTCTTTTGCTCTTCTGTTCGCCTCTGCTGCTGTTAAGTTTCCTAGTGCTTCTAGTATTCCGTCGGTCCATCTTTTTCGTGGTCAACCATTGGGTCTGGTATTCTCACAACGTTTGTTGATGGCTCGTTGTGTTGTGTTTTGATCTTTCTGCCTTGTCACGTGGCCAAACCATTTTATGTTATTTCTTTATATATTCTATGGTGGAGGCTATTCGTAGCTTTTTTTCTCAGTTCTTTATTTCTGATCTTATCTCTCAGACTGTTTCCTGTCATTCATCTGACACATTTTATCTCAATAGAGGTTATTTTTCTTATTGTTCTTGCATCTAGGATCCAGGATTGGCATTGTTAGCACAACGTTGGGATGAAGATTGTGTGGTATATAGTGCTTGTTTTGCCTCTAGAGTTATTTCCTTGTGGTGATAACTGTCCAATGATTTGACAAGCTTTGTTGCATCTTGATTCTATCTATACTGTTTGTGAATTATCATTTGTCACTAAACTTCCTAGGTATTTGAAAGTTTATCATGAATAATGATATTATCATGAATAATGATATTATCATGAATAATGATAAAAATGAATAAATAGTAAAACACTTAAACAATATGGAAAGTGGGCATGATGTGAAAGTTATATGATATTAGTAATAATTTTAATCACAGTTGTTTCTCATTGATACTTTTGTTGACTTCCTAATTTGAGTCATTCCATGAAGACAATATGCATGTGCTTCTTGTATAAAATGTTGAAAGTAATTTGAAGAAGCTGTATTTTAACATTTTAAAACTTTTGTGATTAAAAATTGAATATTATATACCTTTGAAACTCTGATTTATCAATACTTGATATTTTTGTTACAACTATCAGCTACTAAAATATTCACACATAAATATTTACTGTAACTCAAAGTTTGACATTTTGTGTTCGTTGTCCCAAATTGAAATCACTGTCATTAAATATACATTTTTTAAATGTGCGAAATGTATTAAACTCAACACTTCTTCATCCATAAAAGATGCAACATTTCCAAGATAAGAACTAAAATTCCACTTTGAGATGGAAAACAAACAGTTGTAAAATGTCTCCTTCTTTACAAGTTCATTTGTCTGAATAATGATAATGATGATATTATTGGTCTCATGTAACATCTGGGTTGTATAGAAGCTACTTAGTCAAACACTGCTTTAGCATATTCAGGAACTCACATAGTAAGATGGTATCATCATTATCAATTACAAAGCCTGCTGGTGTAGGTGATCATGTCTCTTCACAACTTTCAATCTCAACAGTTATTTATAATTTCTGTTGTTGACCTTCTGCCAAGTCATTCTCTTAAGCTGTCTGGTATCTTTTCTCTTTGCTTCCGTTTATCTCTTCGTCCCTCAATTTTCCCAGTTGTTACAATACTGGCTCTACATAACATTTAAGAACTCTTGTTCTTGTTTTTATTGTCAAAAATGGAAGATGGTATAGCAAAGTTAAAAATCAGAAGATGAGAAAAAAATGTTGTATTTGATTTTAATATTAATGAGGAGGTGTAAGGCATGGAAGGAGATACAGGATAACGAAGATTGTAAAACAGTGGGGAAATGTTTGTCAGTGAGTGATAGGCAAAGATGTTACGCATTCCAGTAGCAAACTTTAATATTTTCATGATATATTTATATTTTGTTATAAGTAATTGAAAACTAGAATTGCCATCAATTTACATTCTCATTTATTATCACTGACCATGATAATTTAAATGTATCAAGAGTTTCATCGTCCTGAAATATTACGATTTTCTTGTTTTATTGAATGGGATCACTGAGTTCCGGTAAGCTTTATTTTATTTAAAATAAAAAATAAAAAAAGCACTGATATTAGGATAATAAAACAGCTGGAAATTTATGGCTTTTTTAGGAATGATCAAAACATAAAACAGAAGGAAATTTATGGCTTTTTTTGGAGAATGATTGAAACAAAACAGATGGAAGAATATGTTACAATGTTACAGGATCATAAAGTTGATAGAAGCTTGCATTGAAATGTGACAGGAACAAATAAATCTAAGGTTGTGTTGAATCATGATTTGTAACTTTCTATGACGAAGAATGTTTGGTTTCATTGCTCCTCATGGTATTATAAATCAAATGTACATAAGCAAACTAGGAAACACGCTCACTGTTTCTACAAAAAGACCATGATTTGTGTGTGTGTCATTTTTTTTATTACAACTTACCTAAACAAAATAAAGACAAGTGGAACAATATTAAAACAGGTAAATGAATTTAAATACCTGGGATCATTGTTAACCTCAGATGGTAGATGTACAACAGAGGTGAAATGCAGAATGGCTCAGGCAAAAGCATCGCTAAAAAAATTGAGGAAGATACTGTGCAATCCATTTTTGACAATAGAAACAAGAAAAAGATTCCTTAATTGTTATGTAGAGCCTGTCTATAGCGGGACAAAAGAAGCCATATTCTGCATGAGAACATTAATGGAAAAGTACACAGAAGTAAACAAACCAATTTAAGCCTGCTTCATAAACTACACCAAAGCTTTTGATAGAGCACACCACAAACAACTTATAGAATGTCTAAAAGAGATACATCTAGATGACTTGGACATATGACTAATATGTAATCTATACTGGGAGCAAACAGCAATAATAAATAATAACTAAGAGAACTCTACACCCATTGATATAAAAAGAGGAGTAAGACAGGGATGCATCCTATCACCAAGCTTGTTCAATCTATACACTGAGCAAATCTTTAAAAACATCACAGACATGCTAGGCCTACAAATTAATGGAAAGATAATCAATAACCTAAGATATGCTGATGATACTGTACTACTAGTAGAAAATCCTAAAGATCTACAACAATTACTTAATGAAATAAACATGACAAGCAAAAAATATGGACTAGATATGAATATCAAAAAGACTAAAACTATGATCATAAACAAAGAAAATACTCAAAACAAAATAGATCTGGAGACAGTTCAGAACTACAACTACCTTGGACATACTATAACCAGTGATGGAAAATGTACAACTGAAATAAACAAAATAATAGGAATGGCAAAAAGTAATTTTAATGTCATGAAGAATATACTAACATCAAAACAAATAACACCAGGGCTAAAACTAAGGCTATGACAACCTGCACCATCAAAGCAAGAGACAGAGTAGAATGGCGCTCCATGGTAGCCAACCTTTGTTGCGGAGATAGCACTTGATGATGATGAGAGCCAGTCTTAACATATGGATGTGAATCACGGACAATATGACAACAGACAAGAAAATTACTGGAAGTTGTAGAAATGTGGTTTTACAGAAGAATTTTGAGAATACCATGGACAATTGAGAAGAGAAATGAAAACTTTCTGAAAAAGGCCAGAGCAAAAAGAGAGCTAATACCCAATCATCATCATCATTGAGTGCCGTCTCCACATCGAAGGTTGGCTACCATGGAGCGCCATTCTGCTCTGTCTCTTGCTTTGATGGTGCAGGTTGTCTTAGGCTGGTTTGTCCATCTTTTGATGTTACTCGTCCATGTTAGTTTTGGTCTGCCTCTGCCTCTTTTACCTTGTATTTTCCCTTCCAATATTACTTTTATTAGGCTGTTGTGTCTTTTAACATGCCCCAAAAATTTCATTTGTCTTGTTTGAATTGTGTTTAGTAGTTCTCTTTTCAATTTTAGTTGTTTTAATACTTCATTTGTTTTCTTTTCTTTCCATCCAATTCTACCTATTCTTCTATAAATCCACATTTCAAAGGCTTCAATTTTCTGTTGTTTTCTTGTCTAATGTCCATGTTTTTGCACCATACAGGAATATTAAGAAGATATAACATTTTGCTATTCTTAGTTTTAGTCCTGGAGTTATTTGTTTTGATGTTAGTATATTTTTCATGGCATTAAAATTACTTTTTGTCATACCTATTCTTTGTTTATTTCAGTTTTACATTTTCCATCATTAGTTATAGTATGTTCCAGGTAGTTGTAGCTCTGAACTGTCTCCAGATGTATTCCTTTAACTTTGATATTTATTTGTAGGTCTTGAGAATTTTCTTTGTTTATGATCATAGTTTTAGTCTTTTTGGTATTCATATCTAGTCCATATTTTTTGCTCGTCATGTTTATTACATTAAGTAATTGTTGTAGATCTTTAGGAATACCCAATATTAGGTAGAAAGAATCATCATTTTATGGTTGTGTAATGAGAAGAAAACAGCTGGAATATATTGTGACAACTAGGAAAATCGAGGGACGAAGTGATAGATGGAAGCAAAGAGAAAAGATACCAGACAGCTTAAGAGAATGGCTTAGCAGACAGTCAACAACAGAAATGATAAATAACTGTCGAGATCAAAAGTTGTGAAGAGATATGATCACATATGCCAGCAGGCACAGCACTTGATGATGATGAAATAAAAATTCAACATTTCTATCAAAAGATTATAACTTTTTTAAAAATTAGCTTCAACTTTTTATCTCATTATAAAACTTTGACAGATCTAGGTCAAAAAAGCAAAAACAAGAAGCTCTTGCTCCTGTGGTACAATGCTCAAGTGGTATAACATCTTCAACGTCCATGCTTCAAGCCTTTGAGATGGCAGTCAAATGTTTTGAGATTTTGAACTCATCAGAAGAAATGAAGTTTGGTAAGTTATACCTCAAGAGAAATGAGTCCAGTTTATCATCTTACTCTTAGTTTTATGAGATCTACATGACCTTTACCAGGGTACAGAATACTCCCTTTAGCCGATCCAGATGAAGAACAAAAAAGAGAAGTTGCTTTAGCCGACCCAGATGAAAAAGAAAACTTTCTTCAGCCAACCCAGATGAAGAACAAACAAGAAAGCTTCCTTTAGCCGACCCAAATGAAAAACAAAAAAAGAACTTTCTTCAGCCAACCCAAATGAAGAACGAAAAAAAACTTCTTCAGCCGACCCAGATGAACAATAAAAAAGAAAACTTCCTTTAGCCAACCCAGATGAAAAACAGAAAAGAAAACTTTCATCAGCCGACCCAGATGAAGAACAAAAAAAAAAGAAAACTTCCTTCAGCCGACCCAGATGAAGAACAAAAAAAAAGAAAACTTCCTTCAGCCGACCCAGATGAAGGGAAAAAAAACCACTTTCTTCTTTCGACCCATTTGAAGAAAAAAAAACAATACCTTCAACCGACCCCATTGACGACAGAAAATTGGTGCTTGACATTTAGTCAGGAAAGAAAAGTATCCAGGAAGATAGCACCACCACAAAATTAAAGCTTAAGAGAAGTAGAGGCCCTGCAGTAGGAATGCTTTGGGACATGTTTACATTTATGTACCTTTTAAAACACTTCTTTCTGGATATTCTGTGTCAATAAGTCTGCTTTGAAGTCACAGCTATTTTTGCTTACTGCAATTCTTTTATCTTATTTTAAAATGCAATGAATATTTTTGTATACTTTGGTTTTGTGTGATTCAAACCAGCGCTTTTAGATCTGTTTTTTGTTGCAGAATTTTACCACTTCTGTCAAAATTGGAGGAAAGAGACCCAGTCTATGTTGAGTTACTTTCAGACAGACATGTGCATTTTTCAGGTTTGTTGTTGTTCCTGCTCTATATTATTTTAATATGCTAGTGGATGGTTTAAATTATAGAAATGAATAAAATAAAATAAAAAAAATAATCATGGAAGTTTGGTTTATTTTATTAAAGAATCCAGTGGACAACAGAAAAGAATAATGAGTTAGTCTAGCTAGAATGTCAATGAACAAAGGAAACATACTTCACACATTAAAATAAAGAACATGCTTATCTTGAAAAGGAAAATTATTGCACAATGTTACAATAGAAAACATGAAATAGAGACAGGGTTAGTGTTAAGATTTGTTTGAAGATTGTTGACAATTTAAAAAAAAAAAAATTTAGTTCAGGTTGATGTGTTGTGAAGGGAGCCGTGATAGCTCAGTGGTTAGTGAACTGGACTACAAAGGACAAGGGGTAGGGTTCAATCCCAACCAACGGCTTCCAGGTTCACCCAGCCTTAAATGGGTACCGGATTTTTTTCTGGGAAAGTAAAGCGGCACGGGCGTAATACCGACCACATTACCCCAAAAATCATGTGCCGAAGGTCTGTAAAATATATGGTCACTAACACCCTATTTCCTATACGCTGCCACTTGGCGTGACGGGGGTATTTTACTTTTTTATTTTTTTTATTGATGTGTTGTGAAAGTAGATAAAGAAGATCGAATTAATGTAATGTGGTTGTAGAGTTAAAACCACAGTAGGGATAATACCAGCTAATATTACTCTCTATGATAGTAGCACAGGCAAGACTACATACTAATACTGCACATGTAAAGAGAAATGAAAAAAAATATAGAAAACAAAACGGTATAATTAAAGCTTCACGTAATAAGTGGGCAACATAAATTAGAACAACGTTTCAGCTCAATAGGCCTTCAGCAGGAACAAACATACAGCATACACACAGATATGTATTTAAAATAATAAAGAATTTTAAAAAATAATAATTTCGAACTAGAATGAGAAATAAATTAAATTATTTTGTAATTATTATTTTTAAAATTATTTTTTATTTTAAATACATATCTGTGTGTGTGTGTGTGTTGTATGTTTGTTCCTGCTGAAGGTCTATTGAGCTGAAACGTTGTTCTAATTTGTGTCGTCCACTTATTGCATAAAGATTTAACCACACAGTTCTATTTTTTTTTTTCATTTCTCCTTACAATTTGCTTTGACCCTACTCCACATGTATTGTGACTTAATGTGATCAATTTGGGGTGAGATTTTGATATATCAAATTGTGTGTTACAAATCAATGCCCCATGAGCTTGACCAGGCATCAACCACAGATATTTTGGGCGGGAGTGTTGCTGATGGAAAAAAGGAAGATGGGGGGGGG
The DNA here is from genome assembly GCA_032433765.1 of Megaustenia siamemsis. Taxonomy (NCBI): domain Eukaryota; kingdom Metazoa; phylum Mollusca; class Gastropoda; order Stylommatophora; family Ariophantidae; genus Megaustenia; species Megaustenia siamemsis. The sequence continues at coordinate 14,526,929 of JAVIAB010000106.1, read as the reverse complement.
GGGTGTGTGTGTGTGTAAAAGTAAAGTAAAGAACCCTGTCACACCAAATGGCATATAGGAAATAGGGTGTTAGTGACCATAATTTTTGCAGACATTTGGCACATGATTTTTGGGGTAATGTGGTAGGTATTGTGCTCATGCCGCTTTACTTTCCCTGAAAAATCCAGCGCCCATTTAAGGCTGGGTGAACCCGGAAGCCATCGATCAGGATTGAACCCGACCTCTTGTTCCATGTAGTCTAGTTCACTAACCACTGCGCTATTGCATAAATTGGGGGGGGGGGGGGGTGCCTGTGTGTAAAGTACGAATAATGTTGTCAACAAACTCAGAAAGAACCTATGCGTTTGCAAATACTAATCTTCTTACATTTTATGATCAGTCTAGATCTGATTTGGTATCTTCTATCCCTTTCTCCGCCTGTTATATTTTAGTCAAATATCATGAAGGCCTCTATGCCTAAAGTGATACAATAAGTAGAAATATAATAAGTTTTTAGATTGACCAGTAGATGAAATAAAATAATTATAATTTTGCATTTGGTTTTTTTTTTTTTGTGTGTCCATTTTGTGTATACTTTGCTCAAAGATCCTGGGGTTCGTTTTTGTAGACTGTGTACTAGAGTTCACACAGAGTTAAAGATAATACCTGAAAATTAACCTGTAGGTCAAGGCTGTGACCTTGAGCACAGACATCTAAAGCTATGATTCGCTGGTGAACTAAACAAGTTTTTTTTTACTTGATCACTTCCAGGGAAACTACCAAGATGCAATCACCCACTTGCAACGTTTGGCTATGTCCAGCACCAGCAAGATGAAGGTACGCCTGCACTGATATTAAATTCTGACATCATGTAATTAAGTTACATCCAAAAAGCAATAAATTACATAACTAGAACATATACCATATTACTCATGTAAGATATAGTTAAGTCATTTCTACATAACTAATAATCATTAACTGTTCACATAAACTCTCTTTACATTTTCCTATTTACATTAGGTGAGGATTTCACTACAAATGGCTAGCATTTACTTTGGACTAAAACAGTACGCTGTAAGTATGTGCTTGTACATAATTGTTTTATCTTGCATTTTCCAATTGAATAATAGTAGCACTGCAAACTGTTCACTCCAGTGGAATATATTTGGTATAGCTTGCCAGATTTACAAGTTTTATTCCTGTACTTGATAGTTGATTTTTTTGTCCTGTTTCTTTATGTTTGACAGCAGTTTATTCAGTGTATTTGTCAACAGCAGATTTGTTTCTTTGCTTTTACCTTTTTGCAAAGTTGTTTTTAGTGAGAGTTATCTCTCCTAGGAAAGCAGTTTTACTTAAAAATTACAAAAGGGATCCTTTCAAGATAACAAATAACATAATTTAGTTAACAAATAATAGAAGTACCGGTACTATATTACAAAATGGTGTTTACAAAACTCATAATACAACTGTAAAATATTTTATTCAGAAATACAATAAGAAATTCAGCCCAAAGGAGATGCTGATGATCAAAACTGAACCTGTTAACAGTCCATAGTGCACTGTGTTAAACTGAAATTCTCTAGCTGGAGACATTTTGATAATCTTGGTGCACTATGGGTTGTTAAGGGAGTCTAGCTTCAAGCCTAAGTCTCTTTTGTTGGGTTTCTGAACCTAGATAAAAGTTGAGAGGATCAAAATTTAATATCAGTGCAAATCTGGTTTAGCTGATAATCCTCAAGTCACTCTGCAAAGTTAATTTAAAAGATTCTTCCAAAACACTTGAAGTAAACATTTACCACATTACAGAATTAAGTTCTCAGATCAATTATCTTATAATCACAGGCTGTTAAATTTCACACTTGAAGCATCGAAAAACTAAGTTATGTAAAAGTGGCTTGTAAGGATATAATTTGTATTTAAACAAACATATATTTATCCTGCAGAAAGCTTGTGAACAGATATTAGATCTTGTTGACACGATACCACTCAGTGGTTCTGTGTGTTCATCTTCGTACATTGACGATGCTTCAGACGAGAAGGCTGACTCAAGGTCTGGACGCAGTCTCGTGATGATGCAGTGCTTGGATGCTGAGGTCCTACCATTTTGTTTACAATTTCTGATTGCAGGTCTAAAAGTAAGTTCAACCAATAATGCTTGTATGTGCTGTCTCTTGTTTGTTTTTTTTTTTTGCTCTCAGAAAATTAAGTAGCTATTGAATGTCAGTTGCATCACTTGTTGGAAGAAACAGAGTCAAAAGTTGAAGACATGTTTGAGTTTTCTTTCCTGATTTGTAAAAGTTAATTAAAATCAGACATTTATTCATGATATCAAATGTCACTTTTATTTTAATTCCTTGTTTGTGTTGTTGTTGTTGTTATGGATCCAGTAACCTTTGAGCTGATGCCCTTCGGCCCAATGCCATGTAATAATATCTGCAGGTATTTTTAAGTTCTGCTGTTGTTCCGTACAGAGTATTCCATTTGGAGGGTCTTTGAGGAAGTATTGTTGTTCTAATGTCAGTGAGCTCTGGACATTGAAACAGGTGGTGTTCTACAGTTTCTTGTGGGTGATTACAGAGTGGACATACTGGGGTATGGTTTTGTTGTATTCTATTAATGTGGTTATTTAGCATAACATGTCCTGTTCTCAGTCTGAAGATGGTGGTTTGGTCTCTTCTTGTTAGGTTGTTGATGTTGTCTTGTGGATTTGGTCTTGCCATATATTTAAAAAGCTCTCTCCCTGTTTTCCCTAAGGCCCATCCATTCAGCCACTCCTCCTTACTGTTGGATTTTATGACTTGCTTGGCTGTGTCCAGTGTGATGGATGTATGTATCTGTGTCTGTTTGGATCCTCTCTTAGCTAATGTATCTGCCTTATCATTTCCTGGTATATTTGAGTGTCCTGGGATCCATTGCATTACCAATCTTATGTTATGTGTTTCAATGAGTTTGTCTGTGTCTATGATAAGCTGTGTGAGTTCTGTTTTGTTCGTGTTGTTTTCCAGTGCTTGCAGAGCCGATTTGAATCCGTAAATATAACTGTGTTTTTCTTTGATGGTGTGGTATCGAAAATCGTATTTAAATGATAAATTGCTGTTTCAATAGCTGTTATTTCTGCTTCATAATTGTTACAGACTTCACCACAAGGGCCACAAATTTCTTCTGCTGTTCCATCTGGATAATGTATTAGTATTCCATATCCAGCTTTTGAAGTAGCGTTAGTGGCTGCACCATCTGTGTATATATGTATCCAGTCATCTGGATAAGTATCTATTGTTTTCCTTGCTGCTAGTGTTACTGATACTGGGTCTGCTTTTTTACCTGTTCTGTTACATATCTCTACATTTATTTCAGGTTTTTTATAATTCGTACTTGGTGGCATTTCTTTGATGACTCTTGATGTTTGTATTCGTTTTTCAGGTAGATGGAATTTCTTTTGTATATTTCTAACATGTTGTAATACTGACACCTGTTTAATTCTTTGTTTTGGAGTCCATGTATCTACTAATTTTCTGTTAGGGTGATCCTTCTCCATTCTTTTTTGTCTTTCATAGAGAACCATAGCGGCTTTGTTTCTCCTCAACTCTAAAGGTTCCACATTGCAGTGGATTTCGCAGGCTGCAACTGGAGTGGACCTCATTGCACCGCTGATGAGTCGTAATGCATTATTTTGTATCTTGTCCAGTGCCATGTTAGTTGTTTTGCTGCATGTCACTAGGAGCGAGCTACCATGATCCAAAACAGAGCGAACATATCCCAGATAGAGATTTCTAAGTGTTTCTTTATCTGCTCCCCATAAGGTGCTGGAAAGCCTTTTCATTAGTTGAAGTCTTTGTGTTGCTTTCTTAGCGAGATTCTCTACGTGTTTCTTCAGGTTCAGTTGCCGGTCTAGTTGTATTCCTAAGTATGTAGGGTGTACCTCTTTTTGAAGACTATTGTGTTGGAGATTGAGTTTGATGTTTGCCTTAGCTATTTTGTTACTTCTAGTAAATACTGTATATACTGTTTTCTGTACATTTATTTTTATTTTCCAGATATTACAGTATTCTTCTAGGTATCTCAGGTCTTTGTTTAGTTGTGCTTCAGCTGTTCTAATATTTTCGTTAGTACTCCACATGACCAGATCGTCTGCATATAGAGCTTTTTTATTTATCAAGGTTTTCGTCAGATCATTGATATATATCAAAAAAAGGGTACAACTGAGTGGTGATCCCTGTGGTAATCCTTCTTCTAGCACCTCTTTGTCTGAAATGGATTCATTTAATTTAGTTTGTATTGTTCTGTCAACTAGGAAATATTTGACCCATTTGTACAGTTTCCCATGTATTCCGGCATCTCTCATCTTCAATAAAAGCCCCTTACGCCAGACTCTATCATAAGCCTGCTGCAGGTCTACTAGGATGGCTAGAGTATGTTGTCTCTTCTGAAATCCATCTTGGACCTGTTGTATTAACCTGAGGATTTGGTCTTCTATGTTATTGCCTGCCCTGAAACCAGCTTGTTCGTAGCACAGAGTATTAGAGGTTTCCAGATACCAGTATAGTCTGCTATTGACCATACTCTCAGCTATTTTACCTATGCATGATGTTAAGGATAGGGGACGATAGCTTCTGGGGTCATCTGGAGGCTTGTTCTTTTTGAGCAATGGCACTACATAGGCATTTCTCCATGTCTTGGGAATTTTGCTTTCTCTCCATGACTTGTTGATCAGTCTGAGTAATGTTTCTTTCCCTGAATTGCCGAGATGCTTTATCATCTCATTGTGTACCTTGTCAGGGCCTGGAGATTTTCTACATTTTAATTTTCTTAATGCCTTTTCTAGTTCCCTCATGTTAAAATCTTCTTCAAATATTGCAGCATTTGTTATTGGGGCTCTTTCAATTAATTTTAAATTATGTAGCTGAATTTTATCGCTATCTGTAAGTTTGTTCGCTCTGTTGACTGAAGCAAAGTAACTATTAAATTTTTTAACTATATTTTTTTTAGAGTTGATGATTTCATTATTAAATTTGATTGGTTTAGGGTTTGGTTCTCTTTTATCACCAGACAGATGTTGCATAAGTCTCCAGGCTTTATTTCCTTCATGTCGCAAATCGAGTTTACTGCATGCTTCTTGCCATTTCTCTTTCTTTGCTTTTTTAGTAACTAGTTTGACCTTAGCACTAGCCTTGTTATAGCTTATTTTATTATTCAAAGTTGGGTTCTGCTCAAGTATTGTTCTGGCTTTCTTTCTTTCTGATACTGCTGTCTCCAGTTCTGTGTTCCAAAATGGTCGATATTGTGTTATACATCCTTTAGGTATAGTTTGTTCTGCAGTGTTGAGTATTATTTGTGTGAACATCTTGTTTAATTTTTCTACGCTGTTGTCTGTCAGATTGTTCAGGAGTTGGTCGGATTTTCCTTGATATAGCTTCCAGTCAGCTTTCTTGAAATTCCATCTCGTTCTCTGTTTTGTTTGGATTTTTGTTGTTTTTGTGTCTACTATGGTGACTATGGGTCTGTGATCACTGCCTATGTCATCAATGACTTCAATGTGGCAGTAGCTTATGAGATCAGCAGAGCAAATGGTCAGATCAGGTCTACTAAGGGAGAGATGAGCTCTATGTAGGAGAGTTGGTGTTGATTCTGTGTCCTGCATGATTGTAAGATTAGTTGATTGGCAAAGATCTTCTATGTATTTTCCTGTGGGATTTGAGTTAGAATATCCACATTGTGTTGAATGTCCATTAAAATCTCCAGCCAAGATAGTTCTATGGTAGTTGACTTGATCAAGTTCTGTTATGTTACAATTTGTGCCTGGTGGGTTGTAAACATTATAAATATTATATTTGCTGGATGCAAACCAAATTGTGGCTTTCTGAACATCTGTTAGTTCTGTATTATTTAGTGGAACTACATCTCCCTGTATATTGTTTTGATGTAGGTGATTATACCCCTGCAGTTGTTGGTGCACTTACATGGATAGCTGGTGTAACCTGTTATATGTGTGTCTATGTTCTTGTGTAGTGTTTCCTGCAGTAGGACAATATGGATCTGGTATTTGTACATGATTTTGGTTAGTTCTTTTTTCTTGTTTTTGAGGCCTGAAATATTAAGTTGTAGTATGTTTAATTTATTTGTTTTTTCTCTCTGACCAATCTTCATGCTCTTTCTTCCATTAAAATATTTATATATTGAACTTTGTTGGATCCGAGGTTTCTGGTTATTATATGAGTTGTTTGTGTTTCTTCCAGTAGCTAATTTATCGCACAGTCCAGCCTGGTCGCTCACTGTCTGGCGCGGACCTTGTTGACCGAGGCGGCGTCCGAGCTCGTATTGATTTATATTCTTGTTGTACATGGCATTGTTAAAACTGGGGGACCTGTGGGCTATCTTCCTACCCCAGGGTGAAGGTTTTGCAAATCCTCGCCTCAATTCCATCCATGGCATGTATTGTGTCTCTGTCTCTGCTGACATATCATCCATCCATTTGTTCACTTTCTAGGCCCTGTATTCAAGCAGGATTCACAACAGCCATTCCCCGCCACCTACTGTCACTGGCACTTACTCCGTTCATTCAGGCGTATCAAATGGAGGCCAAATGTATCGACAGAGGATCGTCACGTCCTGGCTCACTTGTGTCTGTGCGATGTACTACAGGACTGTTGAAGGGAACATGATGGACTCCTTGTCAGTACTAGAGTCATTTGTCTTCAAGTATGTCAGTAGATGGTCTTGAGGCGGTTTCGCTGAAGCTCTCACCCTGTCCACAGGGGGTTCCTATAGAAATAGTAATAAGATAGAAGACAAGACACTCACTCAAGGGAGAGTGAGGGTGATTAGATGAGGGCAATGGCATATACCACATGTTGGTTGGCTCTAGCCCTGCATCTATAGGGGCTCACCTCCTCCCAACCCAGTTATACCACTGGGAACTCGGTCGCGCCCAAGACCAACTTTGCGATAACAGAGGGACCACGTGTAGGTGTGGCCTTGGGCACAGTGGCCCAGTGGAGTTGAATTTAGTCCATCAAAACCAGAGAGGATTTTGTCAAAACAGAGAGTTTTGTCATCCGACATCCACTGAGCCTGGCAAATGAGAGGCTATGAACGCTTCAAATACCTTTTGGTGATGTCAAGTGCGGACATCACACACCCCCCAATTCCTTGTTTGTATAATCTGAAGATAACTCTGTTTTAGACAAACTAATTACTATTGAGTAACTCTGAGTTGTCTAACATAAACACATTTTTCTAATCAGGAAAAGATGACCTCCCTCCAACGGACAGACTCAACATTGGCCCACCTCATCATACTCCTGCAACATGATTGGCCAAAGCATGAACTTGTCTTCACTGAGGTTATTTCTGTCATTCAAAAACAAGGAAGCTTCACATACAACACTTTCTTCTCATATGTTCATCGTATCCTTGTGTTGCTGAACAAAGTTCTGATTTATATGCATTAAGACACTATAAGGAGACATTAACTAGTAACCCTCTCTGCATACTTTAAATTAGAAATGAGATTATAAGAAAAAAGAACTGTGCCATAGTTTATGAGAAGAATTATATCAAATAATTGATTAAAGAATTACCTTATTTTCTGCAGGATTTATTTTGATGTTCATGACTCTTTTCTTACCGTGTTTTTTATGTTAAATGTAAAAATTGCGATGGTGAGGAGGGATGCGTCAATTGTTAACGCAAATATTTATTGCAAATATCAGTTGTAGATGCAATTGTTAACGCAAATATTTATTTATGTTAGTTTGTATGTTCTAATTTAGTAGTTTTATTTTTAGTCTTTTGATGCACTATTCTTGACAGTTAATTTTCTTTAGGGTATTTATGTAGTCACTATCATAATGAATTAATAATTTCTAAGATACCTTGAATCATAAGAGAAAAAGAATGGAAGTATATACAAATAAAATAAGTGTATTAAAATGTGCATTTAATAATTCTTAAAGTCCACACACATCTTACAATCAAAAGATTAGTACATATTGCAACATTTTTATCAAGCAATTCTTTTTAGTGTTTGGTTCAGTTAGTTCTTTTTAGTGTTTGGTTCAGTTAGTCATCAGATTATCCACATTGCACATCTAACAACTACTGTATGTAAGTGCTCAGATTGCCTCCCCAGCAAATCCAGCAGCATGAATCAGCTGAGAAATAAATTTACTGCTTCACAAGTCTTCCCTCGTTCTCCCTGTAGCTCTCTTGAATTTTTGGCTTGAAAATCTTGGAGTCAAACCAGGACTGCAGATTCATGAACAACATCAAAATCTTTATCTCGCCCTCTTCTTTTAGAGCTTTGATAACCTAGTTAACTAATATATGATAGATAAGATGTATATATTGCCTTGACACAATATTCAGAAGTGGATATCCTTGAAGAATTTGCTTTCTTAGACACAACGGAAGGAGGAAAGGTTAATTTGGATATAATGCCCACCAGCACAAAGATTCTAGCCCAGTACGTATAATTCTTTATATAACTATGACACACTTTTTATTTTACCAGTCAGTCAATGCATATTTTTTTATTTATGTTTCTATGTGTGTACGTGAGGGAAAACTTTATTTTTCTATATTAGTTTTGCCAGAGCACTTTTCATGCTTTTTTATTTTTAATGCCCCGAAAGTGTCAGTAGATACATTTTTTCATGACAGCAAAGTTAAGTGAGATGTGTTTATCAGAGCACGTTGTGTTTATCACAAGGCATGGGTGAAAAGAGAGATCTATCTCTGCGCTATGTGATCATGTCAACAAATCTCAATTACTAGTCAGTAGAGACCATTGCTATTAGAGACAAGTACTGTTAGCCTTGTTTTGTAATTTTATGAAAAATTATTTGAGATGTGACTGAACAAAATGTAAAACCAACACCATGCTAAGTTCTTGTTCTTGTATGGAACCATCATTATTGTAGTGGGGTAATGATGCTGATAAGTCAGGGGAGAAAAGAGTAGAGTCACTGTTACCTCTCTTGCATGTTGTAAGAGGTGACTAAAGGAGATTAGGGTCAAGGTCTCCACTGGTGGTATAGAATTCATGCATCTAAGCTAAAGCCATCTTCAGTGCTTTCACCTATGTGTAACTGGCATGCTTCTTGCTGGGGAACACATTGAGGAGAGGATCTGGGCTCTATTGAGTTGTCCATTGTGCAGTGTAGATGATCTGTTAACTAAACTAATGACTATCTGCACTTGATCTATTATCTGATTACATGGAAAGACATATATATGGCACACAAATTCCATAGTACTGGTGAGGATCCAGATATGCTTGGATTTTAAGGTGTTTACAAAGATTATTCAAACAAAACATTTCTTCCCACTTGAGCCCAAAGTAAGATATCATCATCATCAAGTACCATGCCTGCTGGCATAGGTGATATGTCTCTCCGCAACCTTCTATCTCGATAGTTATTTATCATTTCTGTTGTTGACCTTCTGCCAAGCCATTCTTTTAAACTGTCTGGTATCTTTTCTCTTTGCTTCCCTCTATCTCTTCATCCCTCAATTTTCCCAGTTGTTAAACATGTTCCAGTTGTTCCCTTCTTATTACATGGCCAAAAAATGATAATTGTTTCTTCCTAATAAAAGAATATATAGCGTTGCCTATTGCTATTTTTATTTGGCTCATATTCTGTTGGCTTACTTTCTGTTTTGTTACGAGCTCTGTGCATGTGATCTAAATCTAAGACAAAATAATCTTGATCATGCTTTGTTGTAATCAAACAAATGACACAGGAGTTGAGGTTTTACAGTTTCATTCCAGCTCCTGTTTAAACACATCTATTCAAGTGTCATTTATGTTTGTTTCACCTCAAAGTCCTCTCTAATTATTTATTTGTTATTGCTAGAGTATCACAATAGAGTTAATGAATATTTATTATTCATATCACTAAAATCATTAATAAATATTTGGTTTGTTAAATATAAGATTTTGTGAATTTATATTGCAATATACAGAGTGTGTTTAATTATTCAGAGGTAAGTAATCATATCTTATTACAATATTTTTCAGAAAGTCTTTAAAATAAAAATAACTTACCCTACTTGCAGACAAAGAACAGTAACCAGAGGAGTAAACAAGGGAGTTAAGGAAGACTTTAAAGCCACGCTAGAAAAGCAAGTTAGCAGCAATGCCGAGACAGCAGATGTCCTCATTCGAAGGTTTCTCAAGGAGGAAAGAGAAGAAATTCTCAAAAACTTTGTCTAAGTGTGAAGTGAAATATTCCTGGGCCCGAAACATTTTAATTGTATGAAATGTGAAAAGGTTCACAAGACAAGAAATATTTGATACTGAACAATGTGTTTGAGCACTGAGTATATGAAGTGATGATTTTTTAAATGACATTACTGTGAATTTGGTGACTGCCTGTTGTTGCATAGAATGTAATATATTATGTACATTAATTGATTATGGCAACTTTTAATTTAAAAATGGCAGTTTAAATGCCAAATGATTTTTTAAAATAAACATAATGTTATTTATTTGATTTAGTTGATATATTTATTATATGAAATGCTGATATTTATATATGTATCTCATAATGCAGTATGTGGTTAAAGGTAAAGTACGAGACTTGAACTGGTGTCTTAGCACGCGAGTTTACACCCATATGTGCTCAGCCGCCTATCCAGAAATGTTCGGATATTTCTGTATCCTTGCATCGTGAGTTTCAATGCTTGAGGCGACATTCCTCGCCTTCCCAAGGTAATACCCTGGTACCCATTTCTGCCAACGGCTGGGTCGACCGTGGGGGTATTTTTTTTTTTCCCAACCACGAGTACAATTCACACTGCTCCCATCGAGAATCGAACACGGGTTGTCCGAACGTCGGTAGTCCAGTCGGGTGGTTTTCCCAACTAGGTTACCAAGGCCCCCAAAGTGTAATGCATTAACATCACAAAATTATGTTCTTCTTTGCTACACGCATGCAAGCATCAAATCTGACAAAAGTCTGTTTCATCTTTGTGCCAGTGCAAGATGTGAGAGGTAATGTGTGAACTGACAAACTTGCCAGTTTGTTTCATGTTTGGTGTGGGAAAGCACTGGACTCTACTGACATTCTTAATGCCCTTAGTGAACTGGTTTCTCATCTTACCTGTCTTGTGGGTGTGGTTGTATTATGTCACTAATTAACAGCAAGCTACGATATGTGTGCCTTTCAATCAGACACATCCCTCCTCAGTGTAGGTACATTTTTACCCCTTAATTATGATACCTGTCTGTAACTCAAAGTAAAAATTACTATAGTTTGTTTCAGATTGTTTGCCTCCCTAATTCCAGTAATATCTCGAAAACCGTCTGATGGAATACCATGATTTTTTGCATGCGACCTTAGATTTTCAATGACGTAACGAATTTATCATTTAAATTATCGTATGTGTTACCGTTTCCTCAAAGCGGCAACTTCCTTTGATCTCCTTCATATTTGTATTTATTTTGACACAAAAAACAGAATGTACGGTAAATGAAGATCTTTTACACTTTTTAGAGGAAAAGGCGTAACTTTTATTTTTATATAAGGGACATTATTACTTTATAATAAGAGAGTAAGTAAGTAAGTGTTCCTGTCATGCCTGAAGGTGTATAGGGGAATAAACCGCCACAATAAGAACACAGAATACATCGTCAACTCACTAAAATAACAGTTCCTGAAGTGGTCCGTATCCAGAGTTTCCAACTCCAACAAAGTCACTTCAGTAAGTTCAAACAAATGAGTTTTATTCAGAATCTGCCGAATCTAATAGACGTATTACCATTTTTGGTTGAAAACCCACAGACCATCGTTTCTCCAATACTTATCTTCCTCAACCATAACATGGTCTTCACAACTAGCCCAATAATCTTTGTCTATGTTTGAAATAGCAACATTGGTAAGCTCTTTAACATCAGATAATTTGAAAGTTTTATTTTCGGATGCTACTTGCCCTTTGATCTTTGCCCAAACTAATTCAATAGGATTTAGGTGTGAGTGATATGGAGGCAGCCTCAAACATCTATGACCATGTTCTTCAATTAATTTATCTATTTGAAATATCTTTGGCCGTTGTATCTGTTTTACAAGTGAAAGTAATTCAGGCTTGAGATACATATCGTTAAATGGTATTTGTTCCCTTGTCAGCCATGTCTTTATTTCAGCTTTAGTGCTTGATGATGTTGGAACTTTATCTTCTTGTGCCACTTTGTTATGGTAAGATGCATTATCCATGATCAAACAAGATGGTCGATCTAATAAAGGCAAAAGAGTGTCTTTAATCCAATCTCTGAACATATGACTGTTCATCTCTGAATGATAATCCTGGTTATCAGTTGACTTTGCAATAAAAACAAGTTCAGCATTCTCCACCAGGCCATTATTTTTTGCTCCCAGCATGTGCCACTATAAGGCGCTTTCCTTTGCTGCTAGGTACATACCTTTTAATAGTCCCATCTAATGACTGCCATTCTTTTTCATTTGTGTGGTGGGCATTAATCCATGTTTCGTCCAAGTACACAATGTCATAATCTTCATTACGCATTTGTCTAACTTCACGTAAATATTTGCTTCTTGCAGCTACTAAATGAGGTTTCTCGCAAATGATGTTTCTTCCACAAGAATATTTTCTAAAAGTGAAGCCTAAACTCCGCACACTTCTCCATAGTGTGGTTTTTGATACATCAATACTGGTGTTCTTTTTAAGCCAAATCTTAAGTTTCCTTATGGTAACTTCTTCCCCTAAGTCAAACATTTTACAAATCTCTCTGCGGACAAGTTCTCTGTCAAAACTGTCTAACAAATGTTTTCTTCCTCGACTTCTTTCTTTCCTTGAACATTCACATTGAACATTTTTCACTGATCTATGAAACGACCGTTTACTTAAACCTAACACATGCATCGTTCTCTTTTCAGGATTTGATATGCTGTGATATAGACTCCCTCGTTTTGCCTCTCTATAAAAATATAAATATAATTTCTTTGTAATATTTTGTTCAGTAACAAATTTCAACTTTAAACTCATTGTTAAGGGCACAACTCACAAAACACGCCTATGTAAATAATTTGATTTTGTATTTTTGGTGACGTTATACTAATGACGTGATACAAAAAGTTGACAATTTTAATCCAGTAAGTGCAAAACCAGAATTGCGCACCGAATATAAGAGAAATTTGCTACACATATGTGCAAATATTGACAAAAATCTGACATTTGCAATTCAATAGTGTAAACCGGTGCCTTTACCCACCAACATATAAAGGAAATTCCCAAATGAAGATGTTTAAATCATTCTTGAAGTGATATGGAAGGGGTAAATACTCTTAAATTTTGATTCAAATGTGCCCAAGTTTAATCATACTTTTATCCTCCTGGTAAGCAAGCGCACAAGAAAAACCAGCAGTTTGTTTGCAATGAATTTATTTTTTCTATTACGTTATGAGATTCAGTAGGTTACATGCAAAATATCAGCACTGTAGCACAAATGGTTGCTGAGCTGTGGTTTTTTGAAGTGAGGCAAAAAATCTGAAGCGAACTATACCACTTAAATGTAACATTAGGTGCTCTAAAAATAGTATTTTCTCTGAACTTTTGGAACACAGCTGTGTGTTCACAAAATAAAATATGGTGAACTATATGTTTCCTGAGTCACAAAGGGTTGTTTGATGTCTGCAGACAACTGAAGACATTTCCCTGGTCACAGCAACAACAAAAAATAAATAAAAGGGAAAAAATACAAATTTCTTGAAAATTGGTGCTTTTTTTTTTCACAAAAAAAGATGTATCTCACGAAATGAAAAAAAAAAAAATCCTACATCAATAGAAACGAATCCAACACTCAGAGGTAACTGGAAGTAGTAATTAGGGGGGGGGGGGGGGGTAATGTTTGACCATGGCAAAATGTCAAATTTTGAAGAATTTGTTCTTTGATGTGGTAATTTTTATTACGGTGTCGTAATCTATGATTAATTTAACCATTTTTACCTTGGGTAGCATGACCAATTCTTTTTAACTACTGCGTGTTCTTACCTTGGGTAGCATAGCCAACTCTTTTTAACTTTTAACTGCTATGTGTTCTTACCTTGGGGAGCATGACCAACTCTTTTTAACTTTTAACTGCTATGTGTTCTTACCTTGGGTAGCATAGCCAACTCTTTTTAACTTTTAACTGCTATGTGTTCTTACCTTGGGGAGCATGACCAACTCTTTTTAACTTTTAACTACTATTTGTTCTTTTATATTGTACATGGGAGCTCTTGATTTTTACTGTTATCCATGAAAGCTAGACATCAAATCTCACTACCTAGAGACCAGGAGAAGCTAAAGCCACAAAGAAACTACAGACTCAAGAAAAATTTTCACCACAGTTGGTGGGATTCAAAATCAGAACTTTCTTGTCTAAGGGCTGATGTCATAACTCTGGACCACCTCACCCCTCTCAGTGAACTGACTCAGAAGATTACTTTGAATCTGCAACCATGAACAGACCATGCCGAATGAGGGATCACTATGCAGGAGACCAAAGAAAGCTTGTAAACCAACACAATATCAGTGTTGTTAGTCGCTGCTCATGGGGGGGGGGGGGTGTATATATTTATGAGCAAGCCTGAGCACATTTTTTTTTTGCGTTCGCCAGCTTTTTACCTCTGGCGAAGTCCCTAGAGACTAGGAACTGAATTTTGTGTGTTAATCCGTTTTTCCCTGGCAGCCATGTGCACAAGGGTCCCTTGCCGCACAGGCAGATAACCCCGTCTTCGGAGGTACTCATATTTTTTTCAGTTCATGAGTATATGACATTTCAAGCCAGGCCTCGCTGCTGAGACCAGGGGTGGTTGCCGCAGAGAGAAATCATAAAGAAAAATCCCAACTGGTGCAGCTGGAATTTGAACCCGCAACCTCTCTCTGCCTCAAGACTAACTAGTCACCCCACCCCATAGCACATATGGACCTGTACGATGTACTGTGGGGATGACATATCAGCTAAACTAAACTAGTTTACTTAGCAGTTAATGGGGACTAAAGTCAACAAAGATGATAAAGGACACTGTGGAAACCAACTGAGAGTATTACATGACGAGCCTTTTTTTTTTGGGGGGGGGGGGCATCCCCAGGTGAAGAGACAAAGAGGAAGACCAGATTGTACATGGGGAAGACAAGGAACGACCTTAGAAGAATGACAAGAATCAGAATGGCTTGGAAAGTGGTTGTTGAAGACCTATGCTTCACCGGGAGCTGAAAGGATGAAGAAGAAAGAAGTCATGGGAGTGTATGGTTATTTTACTTTCACGTGATTTTCAGTTATTTTGTTTATTAAACCAAACAATTCATTTCAAATTTTAAAAAAAATGAAATAAGGAAGAAAAAAAAAAGATAACAGCTAACCAAGCATTATTTGTATTGGATTTAATTATAAATGCACTGAATAAAAACAGTGAATGGCAATCTCTGTTACAACAACCCACTGGGAAGAAGATTGGGTGGGTGGTGGAATAATTGTAAACACACAAATAAGAGACATTGTGAAGGTGAGTAATTGAAGATAAATGATGCTCTATAGCTTATAATGTTGTAGGAGTGACGTGAACTTCACCAAACTAGGTCACATCATTTTGAAAGAGGGCCCGTGCTCTTGTCTGCTGCCATTACCTTCCACAGGTCAATGAACGAGGCACTCATTGTTTTCCTAGTTGAGTTGCTGGAGAATTTCAGATGAAAATTGAACCCTGTATCATTCACAGCCGTCTGTTTTCATCTAAAAGTAACATTTTAGTTCTAATCGTAGAAATTTACCATTTATTGATGGAGATGTTCTGAGCCTAGTACATTCTCCTCATTCTTAAAATTGATATTTGATGGAAGTGGTTTCAGTTTGTGACACCACGTACAAAATGTAAAATTGTTTTGCTAAAGTTAATATTTATGTTTGAATTATATTTAGTAAGTTAACGCTCATATAAAAAAATATTGGTAAATTCAAGAGTTAGGTGTGCAATATTCAATTTCTCAGTAGGGGCAAGGCAATGAAATGCACATAAATTCATCAAAATGTGAAGCTGCAGTGAAGCTAATATTGAGGAGAAATCAAAATAAATATATAGAAAAAAAAGGGAATGGTTAAAGCTTCATGTAACAAGTGGACAACAATGATTCAGAACAACAATTCGGCCCTATTACGGCATATTGGGTCAAAACATCGTTCTGATTTTTGTTATTCACTTGTTACGCAAAGCTTTAACCATTCCGTTTTTTTTCTCTATATATTTTCATTTCTCCATTCAATTTTCCACAAAGCTTTTAAAATACAGCTTATTTTAATTACTTTGAATGTATAATATAAAAATGGAAACGAGAATACCCAAAGTATGATGAGAGGGATGGAGACCTCCAACTATCAAGGAGGGATCAAGTCATCATACTTCGCCTCCACACTGGCCACAACAGAATGAGAAACCACATGTTCACCAAACTCAAAATTGGTACTACCAGCCAATGCCACTGCACACTGGACAACATGACAACAAAACATGTTCTACAGGATTGTCCCCAGTACACAGACCTGAGAAGCACAATGTGGACCACACCCACCTCCCTGGAAGAGAAACTATACGGGACAACCGAATCACTTAGACAGCTGCCTTCATGAGAAAGTCCGGAATCCTACTCTGACAGTCATGATCGCAGAAGAAGAAGAAGAATGTATAATAGACGGAGCATGTGTGTTTATCTTCCTGGAAAGAAACTAATAATCAAATCAACTAATGTATCAATGACAAACAACTGTGCACTAAAACTAATCTTTAATCACTGAATTTACTGATGATGTATCTGAAATGTGTGGTTACTTGTGCATGATCTCAGATACACTTCTACATAGTCTCCGAACATTCTCATTTTTATTACTATAGACCACAACATATTTATTGGGAGCCGCGGTAGCTCGGTGGTTAGTGAACTGGACTACAAAGGACAAGAGATAGGGTTCGATCCCAATTGGCGGCTTTTGGTTCACCCAGCCTTTAATGGGTACCGGATTTTTTTCTGGGAAAGTAAAGCGGTACAGGCGTAATACCGACCACATTACCCTAAAAATCATGTGCCGAAGGTCTGTAAAATGTATGGTTACTAATACCATATTCCCTATACACCACTAGGCGTGACGTGGGTACTTTACTTTTTTTTTTACAACATATTTATTAGCAAGAAGTAGTAAGGGGTTGTGATGTTGAAATGTAGCTGTAGTTAGTTAAAGGCCCCGGTATCACTGCAAATGAATTAAAATCCATAATTGCCCATGCCAGTGGAATCATCCAAATTAATTTGGATGTTGAAGTGTAAGTCAAAGCAGCAAATTATAAATATCCAGGGACATGCATAGCAGAAGATGAGAGGTGTGAATGTGATCATGTGACATCACAATAGTCATGTGACCTACTGAAATGCACTAAAGATGGTTGTGGAAGGCATACAGCTCAAGATGATGGTAATAAGATGGAAACATTTCTTGTTACAATTTCTCTATGATATAACCAGTGTTACAACAGTCGTAGGGGTCAAGGCAAAGAAATGCATAAAAATGCGAAGATGCAGTAAAGCTGATTGTAAAGGAGAAAAGGAAAAAAAATAGAATGGTTAAAGCTTTATGTAATAAATGGACACAAACGTGAACGACGTTTCGGCTCAATAGGCCTTAAGCAGGAACAAACATACAACACACAGATATGTATGTACCTACATAGCTAAGGGGAGCCGCAATAGCTCAGTAGTTAGTGAATTGGACTACAAAGGACAAGAGGTAAGGTTCAATCCCAACCGACAGCATCCGGTTCACCCAGCCTTTAATGAGTACCGGATTTTTTTCTAGGGAGTAAAGCGGCACGGGCGTAATACCGACCACATTACCCCAAAAATCATGTGCCGAAGGTTTGTAAAATTTATGGTCACTAACACCATATTCCCTAAACGCCACTTGGCATGATGGGGGCACTTTACTTTACTTACTACATAGCTAGCTAATAACTGAGTATCTAAAATAAAATAATTTTTTTAAATTTAATAAAATATATGTATTTTTAGAACCGTTCCACCTGTGTCTGACTCTCCATTAGCATACATTATACATTAACTACGTCGAGTACCTCTCACATACCATCGTTCATTTTCCTTCTGGCCACAGCGCAGTACACAGGGAAGACATTTCTATTCTTATTTTCATTCTAGTTTGAAATTATTTTATTTTAGATATTCCATTATTAGTTTGCTATGTAGGGCCAAGTCTATTTACTTACATATCTGTGTGTGTATGTTGTTTGTTTGTTCCTGCTGAAGGCCTATTGAGCCGAAACGTCGTTCAGATTTGTGTCGTCCATTTATTATGTAAAGCTTTAACAATACTATTTTTTTTTCCATTTCTCCTTTACAACAGTGTTAGGTAACTCTTTTTATATCTAGGCTACCTGATAGTTAATATTTTTTACAATTAATTATTGAATGCTTGTTCTTGGTTACTGAACATAGGTAGACAAGTTCAATAAAAGTGAGAAAGAGAATTCATCCATGCTATATAGAGCTAATCCTGATCTACGGAAGTGAATCATGGACAGTTGACAAACAAATGAGAAGATGATTAGAGGCCACAAAGATAGAATATCTCAGAAGAATGTTGAGAGTTCCCTGTACAGCTGAAAAGATGGAGGACATTCCAACACACATAGGGAGCTCCTAAAAAACATCAGAAAGAAACCATCAATATTTTTTGGGTAAATCATAAGACAAAAGTTGGAATACTTGGTAACAACTGGCAATATGCAGGGAAAGAGGTCATGGATGACAAAGACAGAAGATACTAGATAACTTGGTGTCATGGCATGGAAAACAGTCAACAACAGAATTTATAATAAAAATGTTATATTCCTTAGTTAATAAAAATGTAGTAGTCCCTAGTTAATAAAAATGTTGTACACCCTAGTTAATACAAATGTTGTACTACCTAGTTAATAAAAATGTTGTAGTCCCTAGTTAATAAAAATGTTATAGTCCCTAGTTAATAAAAATCTTGTACACCCTAGTTAATAAAATTGTTGTACACCCTAGTTAATAAAAATGTTGTAGTCCCTAGTTAATAAAAATGTGATCCGATATACCTATGGAGAATTTTTTTAAAAACTAGAGGAGAACCTGAACCATGTGCACAAACTGTGCAGCATGGCCTGGGATCCATGGTATGGATAGATTTTTTTACTGATAACTTTACCTAAACAGCAGCCACACATTTATTACCCACTTTTTTCTATTTTAACTGCCAAAGGTTCTTCACCATGCATGAATGCACACATGGCCTTCTATTTATTGCTGTTATCTGAGAGTGCTAGACATCAGATCTCACTTTCCAAGAGATTGGATTAGAGAGTAAAGTCACAAAGAAACAACAGATGAATTTTTTTTTAAATCACCACCACCTGTGGTTTGCTTTGAACCTGGGTTCTTCCTGTCCCAAGACTGATGTCATACCTCAAGACTACCCAACCTCCACAATGATAGCAAACAAGAGTACTGGTCATCCGCCTTGACCCCAGATCTTCAAATAATGTGGCCTAGTACCACGTTGAAGTTCCTCTCTTGTATCATATCCCACATTGTTACCCTGGTTGATCACCTCCCATGGTGCAACTATTATGTGACCCTACTGCCAAAATTAAAACCATCGGATCCAGTTATCAGGTGAAACAGCAATGAAACAAGATAAACACATCACCTGTAGTAAGCTCTAGGCAGTGTTTATTTCCTAAGCTCAGAGTTTATTCCCTTAGCTCATTATCTTTCTCTGCCATCGCCTCAGCCTCCTCTTCACCTTTGCTCCCCTCCACAGCAATCTTTCTTTGTTCATTAGTGCTAGTGGCGTTCTGCACATACTCTCTGCTCTTATTAGGACCAGCGGTTGGCCGAGGGGTGGGTTCATTTCCTTGTGACCTTGCCTCTCTATCTTCTCGATGGTTCAACCTCTGGTTGCAGACATCTTTTTCATTTCCATCCAAACTGGTCAGGCTTCCAACCGGTCGGACATTTTGCTTTTTCCTAACAAGGCCTGCAATTTTAATCTCAGCTGAAAAAGAAAACAAAAAATTAATTATTTGTGTGTTCTGAAACAATCCTCTTCCTTCTCCTCTCCACTTCATTTCAACTTTTGAAGAATTTATTTCATTTGCTTGCTTGCATCTGCCCGATGACTAAAGGAGTACACCTCTTCGTCATCCGCCCCTAAAGGGACGCTCAGTGGGCGTGACTGCATTGTGTTGTGGTTTGCAGTATAACTGATATTTGCGCCTTTTGGCCCAAAACATCCGACTTCAGCACTATTTATTTCAGTTAATGTCTACTGATTTCATGGAGACTGAACAATGAAATTTTGAAATGTATTATCCACCCTAACTTATGTATGCAAGAACTGGAAAAAAACTAAAGAAATATAAAATAAATTAGATGCATTTGAAAATAAATGCCTGCAGGAACATACATTGTTTACCATGAAATTAATTTAAGTCTAGTGCTAAAGTAAGAGAAATGACAACTCATCCAAGAAAATTATCTAGAGTTGAGAAAAGAAGGTGGTCATACATAGGCTATGTGATGAGAAGAGACAACAAGAGGATCTCTAAAGCAAGCCCTAAAATGGGAACCAGTGGGTAAAAGAAAAATAAGCCAGCCTACCAGCGGGTAAAAGAAAAATAAGCCAGCCTAAAGAGACACTAAAAAAAAACACTGAGATGAGAATCAACAACAGCAGGCATCAGCTCCCATGCTGAGGTTGAAAGGTTCGCCCAGAACAGGATGTGTGCAAAATCTGAAACATTAGCAAAGATTACTGGACATGGCAAATTTAGAATTTGTTCCCTATGTGCTGCCTTCAGTTCTTACTCAAAAGAACAATAGACGGATGGAACAGTTAAACTAGTCAACAGGTATGTTGGTAAACAAACTGGAAACCATTGTCCTATAAATGTAAACTGCAGAGAGAAGTTAACCACAGGAAAGAGGAACTGACAGAAAAGGTGGGATGAAGATGTTTTTTGAGATAAGGTGTCTTAGCATGCAACCACCACATTTTAATGTAACAAAATATACCAGTTAGGCTGTCTTTACTGGCACAGAACAGTTTGCAGGGAACAGATATCAAGATCTGAAAGCTGTAATTAAAGTGGTCAATGATTCTCAAAATGTTGAATAAGGGGATATATGATTACAGTTCACCAATATCACATCAACTCTACTTCCTCAAAGACCTGATAAATGGATACCTGTACAGAACTAGAAAGGAACTCAGAAATACCTGCAGTTATCATTACATTGAGAGGGGGGTGGGAGGGAATATCTCAGTGGTTAGTGAATTAGACTTAAGGACAGGAGGTCAGGTTTAATCCTGATTGATGGATTCCAGGTTCAACCAGCCTTAAATGGGTACAGTTTTTTTTTTTTCTGGGGAAAGTAAAGCAGCATGGGGGTAATACTGACTACATTACCCAAAAAATGATATGCCGAGAGTCTATTAAAAAAATATGGACACTAACATCATATTCCAAATATACCACATGGTGTGATGGGGTTCTTTACTACTTTTACTTTTTAACATTACATAGTGCTGGGCTGAAGGGCATCAGTTGACAGCATGCTGTGTCCATAACAACAACAACATAATCAACTGAGATGTCTCAGAGATGCTCTTTCAAACCTTTCCAATCTGTTAAAATTATGTGACACTTATGTTTGTTATCAATTCTTTATTACATGCCTATCCTAAAATATACCAACAAATCCTAAAGATCTACAACAATTACTTAGTGATATAAACATGACAAGCAAAAAATATGGATTAGATATGAATATAAAAAAGACCAAAACTATGATCATAAACAAAGAAGATACTAAAAACCTACAAGTGGATATCAAAATTGAAGGAATAGATCTGGAGACAATTCAGAACCAACTACCATGGCCATACTATAACTAGTGATGGAAAATGTACAACTGAAATAAACAAAAGAATGGGAATGGCAAAAAGTAAATTTCATGTCATGAAAAATATACTAACATCAAAACAAATAACACCAGGGCTAAAACTAAGAATAGCAAAATGTTATATCTTCTCAATATCCCTATATGGTGCAAAAACACGGACATTAGACAAGAAAACAGAACAGAGAATTGAAGTCTTTGAAATGTGGATATATAGAAGAATAGGTAGAATTGGATGGAAAGAAAAGAAAACAAACGATGAAGTCTTAAAACAACTAAAAATGAAAAGAGAACTACTAAATACAACTCAAACAAGACAAATTCCATTTTTGGGCCATGTTAAAAGATACAACAGCTTACTAAAAGTAATCTTAGAGGGGAAAATACAAGGTAAAAGAGGCAGGGGCAGACCAAGACTAACATGGACGAGTAACATCAGAAGATGGACAAGTCAGCCAATGACAACCTGCACCATCAAAGCAAGAGGCAGAGCAGAATGGTGCTCCATGGTAGCCAACCTTCGTTGCGGAGACGGCACTCAATTATGATGATTTTTTTGCCTGTAGATGATCAGCTATTGATGTCCTTCCACCTCTTGCTATAGAAAAATTTGAACTACATATGTTACATTTCACTAGCGTTCCATCCTCTAAAATTGCTTGTATAATAAATGGAAATTCAGCTTTCAGCGAATCATTAAAATGACACTTACGTTTCTTGGAAGGCATTGTTTTTATGCAACAGACGTCCACTGATCACAAATATAAAACACGACTGCACTGTACTGTCATTACACTCGGACTGATTTGAAAATTGGCCGGGAAAGATACTTTGGCGGGAAATGTCCGGAAAGGCAAGGGTGGGGAGAGAGAGAGAGAGAGTGTCTGCTTTTTTTAAATTAAACCCATCACAATAGAAGTCAGTGGCTGGAATAGAAGTGACGTAGCACCGCGCTTCAAGAGTTCAAAGAGCTATCTCGACACAACGCGTCCAAGTCTTCTCTTTTATCTTCCTACTAATGCCGCTCAGTCTGGGATAAAGAAACACAACTCAGTAACGTCCTGAGTCCTAGTGATTATTTTAAAGAGGGCCGATTCCGTGTATGAACATTTATTTATTCACTGAAATCGGGGACAAATTTCTTTCAGGGACAACTTCTACACTTCGGGGACTGTCCCCGAAAATCGGGGACGAATGGTCACCCTAGAATATGGTCCAAATCTTATGATTTGTATCCAGATCCCCTCTCCAGCTACGTTATAGAGCTGTGATGTTATTTATTATCTTTGATTGACAGTACATCACATTTATAGTCGACACAACATTAATCATGATAGAGCTCTCGTATGTTCATTATATAATCATAATCAAGTTTATCGATATCTCTTGGCACACGATTCGTACTAGTGGTTGATGCACTTTTCTTAATTAAGTGTTCTTTAATTCTGGACATCTCGGAGGCAAATCGCCGGTGGATATGATCTGTCCACAAGTGCATTTCTTACATTCAACATTAATCAACTTACGTTCATGAGAAATGTGAAGCACAACTTGAACTCTCAACACGTCACAGTTTCATAATTAATTATCCTATGTTCATTAACTCACTTGTTGTAATGCTCTATAGCTCAACTAATTGACTACTATAAACTTTATGATTCCTTTCTAATTTTTCTTGTCTAAACTTCCTAACTTGCGATCGAACTTTCTTATTCTGAAGCTTCTAGTTCTTGACTTCTAATTGTTCCTAAAACTTCTTGTTCTTGTCTTAATACTAGTTCCTAAACTAATATTCTTCGGAGCCTAACTTTTTGGCTCAACCTATCTAGCTCAACTTAACTTATACTAACTGCCTTCGGCAGTTCGGTCGAAGCCGGACTAAGCTTACTTAGTCTACATTCTGACTTCTCTCTGTGTGTGTCTAGTCTTCTGATTCTATTGTGTTGAAGGTTATATACTCGGCCACAACTCTTTGTGTGAAAATCAGTAGACAATTAGATTGTCGCAAAGTGACAAATTGCAACATTTTCAGCCAATCAAATCTCAAAAACTAAGATTTCACCGCCACTTTACCTCTCATCACTGTGACTCAAAATCTGACCTGTGTCTCAATTGTCCAAGACTTAACAATAACAGATTATTTTCGTGACTTTTCTATAACCCTTTCGAAATAAGTATTACTTCATGACTCTGACTTTTCCTGGTGGTTGGATGACAACTTATTTATCAGACGGCCAAAGTCATGGGGTCAATGCATGCTATTGTCATGCGCCTACTCTCACTTCCACAACTTGGTTGATGTGGAAATTTCCATTCTCTCTAAACTCATCATCGTGTCCAGTAATTCTGGACCTTCCTACCTTAGCTTGGTGGCTGTCCTTGTTATGTCCGAGTATAATTCCTCTGTGGGTGTCCCTATCCCTACTATGAACTCTGCGTTAAATCTATTCAAGTTGTTATTCTGGCTGGAAATTTTCCATACCTTAAATTTATGTCTTAACTACTGATGGTCGCTACCATATGTTACTGCCATTGTCCATAAAAGAAGTGGGTAACGACTGAGTTACCTGCCCCCATGCTTTCATTAGCTTACTCTGTTACAATAGAACATCCTTAATACATTAAATGTACCATATATCTAGATCTTTAAAGTAGACGATATGGTATTCTGTCAACACACTGCTGGAAAAAAAAAGAAGAGAATTGAATGAGCTTAAGACATAATGAACAAATAAAAGTACCAACATTTTTTTAAAGCTGAAATTTAATATCACAAATCTGCTGAAATACTTACTTGAGCCAGGTAAGACTGTCGGTGATTCAATGTAGCGCAGCAAGTTATGAGTGCTGTGGGATGATGCTCCTTTGCATTCTGTCATAGTATTGGTTGCCTTACTCTCATCTGCTGGTGTCAACTGGAAGAATTATGTTCGTAGTACAACTAAGTGAAATCAATTTACGGCAAACTTCCACTTTCTTCTCTTCTTAGCATTCACACTTTAAGTTGGATGCAATGTGTTACTAGTTCAATGCCATGATTTTTGTGCTTTTATGCCACATCCATCCTCAACATAGGAGACAAATAATAATAAATGAATATTATTCTAGAAGGAAACTTCCGCGGCAATAATCAGCGAATCATTTCAGGGGAAGAGGTATGTTTACAGCACTCGGAAAAAATGACAAATAATTAACAACAGAAAAAAAAACAAAGAACAATATATGGTCTGAAGCAGGATTGAACCCGTACTCCTTGGTACAGCGTCTTGCCACAAGAAGCCAAACGCTAGGGAACACTGCCAACTCAGCTAACTAAAAAATTAGCTATTGTGGACAATGTCTTTCACACAGGTGTTCTCATGACTATAGCATAGGGCTGCGATCACATTTTTGAGCATCGGGTTGCCATCCCTCTTAATCACTGCTCACTTGGTCAGACTAGGCTAGATAGTTAAGGGCACCGCGAAGAGGTGGAGTATGGCCTAAATATTTCTGATTCACTGATCCTGATGCAGGCCATCAGCTATAAGTCGCCGGCAGCTCTCAACTCTGATACTGTCAGCCGACCTTTGCCCCCTCAAATATAAATCATCATCAAGTACCGGGCCTACTGGTGTAGGTGATCATGTCTCTCCACAACTTTTGATCTCGACAGCTATTTATCATTTCTGTTGTTGACCTTCTGCCAAGCAATTCTCTTAAGCTGTCTGTTATTTTTTCTCTTTGTTTCCCTCTATCTCTTCGTCCTTCAATTTTTCCAGTTGTTACAATATATTCTAGTTGTTCTCTTCTTATTACATGGCCAAAAAATTATAATTGTTTCTTCGTAATATTGGAAATTAGCTCTCTTTTTGCTTTGACCTCTCTCAGAACATTTTCATTACTCTTCTTAGCTGTCCATGGTATTCTCAACATTCTTCTGTAAAACTACATCTCTACAGACTCCAGTGATTTTCTTGCCTGTTGTCCTATTGTCCATGAATCACATCCATATGTTAAGACTGCCTCTACGTAACATTTAAGAACTCTTTTTCTTGTTTCTATTGTCAAAAATGGATTGCATAGTATCTTCCTCATTTTTTGGAAAGCTGCTTTTGCCTGAGCCATTCTGCATCTCACCTCTTGTGGTGGGATCACCTCAAATATAAACAGTAATGCTCAAAATACAGACTGTTTTGCAAAGAACGTGTCTTTTGATATGATTATGTTTCCCACACTCAAAGGATTACACAAAGTGATAAGTTGTTTCCATTAATCGACCATCTTTAGGAGGTCCTCATAAGTGTCTATCTTCTAATACCATGAGGTCAAGCTGTTGTATCTGAGACTTAATTCCTAGAACAGGGTGGTGTAGTGGCAAAGTACAATGGCTGTCTTGGTTTCTCTGATCCTACCGGAGAAGTTGGAGCTTGATCTGCCTAGAGGTACTGCATTTCTAGGCCCTCAATATCAACAGACACCACCGTCCTAGAGGTACTGCATTTCTAGGCCCTCAATATCAACAGACACCACCATCTTAGAGGTACTGCATTTCTAGGCCCTCAATATCAATGGACACCACCGTCCTAGAGGTACTGCATTTCTAGGCCCTCAATATCAACAGACACCACCGTCCTAGAGCCTTTCTATGCCCTCAATATCAACAGACACCACCGTCCTAGAGGTACTGCATTTCTAGGCCCTCAATATCAACAGACACCACCGTCCTAGAGGTACTGCATTTCTAGGCCCTCAATATCAACAGACACCACCGTCCTAGAGTTACTGCATTTCTAGGCCCTCAATATCAACAGACACCACCGTCCTAGAGGTACTGCATTTCTAGGCCCTCAATATCAACAGACCGCACCATCCTAGAGGTACTGCATTTCTAGGCCCTCAATATCAACAGACACCACCGTCCTAGAGGTACAGCATTTCTAGGCCCTCAATATCAACAGACCGCACCATCCTAGAGGTACTGCAATTCTAGGCCCTCAATATCAACAGACCGCACCATCCTAGAGGTACTGCATTTCTAGGCCTCAATATCAACAGACCGCACCATCCTAGAGGTACTGCATTTCTAGGCTCTCAATATCAACAGACACCACCGTCCTAGAGGTACTGCATTTCTAGGCCCTCAATATCAACAGACACCACCATCTTAGAGGTACTGCATTTCTAGGCCCTCAATATCAATGGACACCACCGTCCTAGAGGTACTGCATTTCTAGGCCCTCAATATCAACAGACACCACCGTCCTAGAGTTACTGCATTTCTAGGCCCTCAATATCAACAGACACCACCGTCCTAGAGGTACTGCATTTCTAGGCCCTCAATATCAACAGACACCACCGTCCTAGAGGTACTGCATTTCTAGGCCCTCAATATCAACAGACACCACCGTCCTAGAGGTACTGCATTTTTAGGCCCTCAATATCAACAGACACCACCGTCCTAGAGGTACTGCATTTCTAGGCCCAATATATCAACAGACCCCACCACCACCACCCTAGAGGTACAGCTATAATAGGCCCAATATATCAACAGACCTCTTCACTGTAAGAAGCACAACAATCCTCACTTTGCTAGCCAATCTGTTTTGACTCAGATTGTTACCATGGTGACCACTGTAAGCCATGAGGTTTCAGTCAGCTGCTGGGTCGCCAACCTCATTGTGATGACTTGGGTCTCCTATTTTGTGCTCCCCTCAACAGTGCCTATTAATTGTCTCTTTGAGCCAGATTTCAGGTCTAATTCTCTGTACAATTTACATGTGTGTGCCCCCCTCAACAGTGTCTATCATTAACTTTTTCTTCTGTGTACACCTTTAGTCACCAATGTTAAGAAGCTCAAAGAAAGTGTTCACCAGTTCAATATTGGTCACTTCTCCATACAACATGTCCCAGTTTGGTACCAGCGATGACCAGAAGAGCCTTCTCTGTGTATATGTTAGGCACAATTGTAACAGATGCTCAGCAGTCATTTTGCCTGTACCATGGTGACATTATCAGAGGTTCCAATCCTTAGGGTGTTGAAAAGGTGGTACTTCAATCTGTTGTGGCCTGTTCAGAGTTTTAAAATTGTTACACGTTCAGCTCAGCTGGTTATTAAGCATTGTTTTTCTGGTAGCCCTATTATTCTATTACTATTCTATTATTTTTCATGTAATTATTCCTGACAAACCTCGTTGATTCCTCATACTTTTATCCGGCTGGTGTAATTTACCATCTACCTTTTCCAACTTGTCTGCCTTATCATTTTCACATTTCCAGGGATATTGCAGTGAGAAGGAATCCACTGATCATAGTTCAGCATCTATAAGAGCTTGTAGAGTATTTTCTTGATCATTCAGGTCTTCATTTCCATGACACCTCACTGTTGTAACTACTGACAGAGTGTCTGTGAGAAATAAAATGTTTTCTTCTTTAATCTTCTTTTTCAAGAGAGTTTCAGCTGCATTTCTCAGAACTTCTGCCTTCAGAGTTTATGCTATCATTCACATTATATATTCGTATTATACAAATCATATTCTTAAGACATTTTCTGGAGTCTGTATTTCAGCCTGGTGAAAGGAATTAATTATCAGTGTTATAATGTGCATGATAATGATGCATTTTTTAATTATCATTCAAGATGAGTCTATAGACAATAAACTTTTATATATAAATGAAGAAAACTTTTTTAAAAAAGGAAAAAGTGGTATGGTAACAGCTTTACGTAAGTGAGAAATAAAACAAAAAACAGCTGTTGTTGTTCCTGCTGGAAGCCTTTTGGCCAAAACGTTTTACTTTTGTTTTGTTTCTTACCTACGTAAAGCTGTTACCATACCACTTTAAAAAATATTGTCATTATTATCATCAGCTTTACAGCAGCTTCACATTTCTATGCATTCTTGATGCCTTTAACCCACATTGTTATATACATGAACATATATTTGATTATTTATTACATTGTGGAACAGGATATATAAGTATTCAAACAACATACCAGAGAATGGTCTATTTGCAGTTTCATAACATTAGCATCCCCACAGAAGGAATCAACTGCCTTGAGTACTGTCTCCCCAGTAATACTATCAGATGATGTCACAGGCTGGTCCAAATGATCACTAAAGCTGTCTGTGTTTCCATACACTGGAGCCATGCCTCTATCATCCCATCTATTGTTTCACAGTAGAAGAGATGTTGTTATAAAGTAAGTGTTTTACAGTAGAAGAGATGTTGTTATAAAGTAAGTGTTTCACAGCAGAAGAGATGTGTATATAAAGTAAGTGTTTTACAGTAGAAGAGATGTTGTTATAAAGTAAGTGTTTCACAGCAGAAGAGATGTGTATATAAAGTAAGTGTTTTACAGTAGAAGAGATGTGTATATAAAGTAAGTGTTTCACAGCAGAAGAGATGTGTATATAAAGTAAGTGTTTCACAGCAGAAGAGATGTGTATATAAAGTAAGTGTTTTACAGTAGAAGAGATGTTGTTATAAAGTAAGTGTTTTACAGTAGAAGAGATGTTGTTATAAAGTAAGTGTTTCACAGCAGAAGAGATGTGTTTATAAAGTAAGTGTTTCACAGCAGAAGAGATGTGTATATAAAGTAGGTGTTTCACAGCAGAAGAGATGTGTATATAAAGTAAGTGTTTCACAGTAGAAGAGATGTGTATATAAAGTAAGTGTTTTACAGTAGAAGAGATGTTGTTATAAAGTAAGTGTTTTACAGTAGAAGAGATGTTGTTATAAAGTAAGTGTTTTACAGTAGAAGAGATGTTGTTATAAAGTAAGTGTTTCACAGCAGAAGAGATGTGTATATAAAGTAAGTGTTTCACAGTAGAAGAGATGTTGTTATAAAGTAAGTGTTTCACAGTAGAAGAGATGTGTATATAAAGTAAGTGTTTTACAGTAGAAGAGATGTGTATATAAAGTAAGTGTTTCACAGTAGAAGAGATGTTGTTATAAAGTAAGTGTTTCACAGTAGAAGAGATGTTGTTATAAAGTAAGTGTTTTACAGTAGAAGAGATGTTGTTATAAAGTAAGTGTTTCACAGCAGAAGAGATGTTGTTATAAAGTAAGTGTTTCACAGCAGAAGAGATGTGTATATAAAGTAAGTGTTTCACAGCAGAAGAGATGTGTATATAAAGTAAGTGTTTCACAGCAGAAGAGGTGTGTATATAAAGTAAGTGTTTCACAGCAGAAGAGATGTGTATATAAAGTAAGTGTTTCACAGTAGAAGAGATGTGTATATAAAGTAAGTGTTTTACAGTAGAAGAGATGTTGTTATAAAGTAAGTGTTTTACAGTAGAAGAGATGTTGTTATAAAGTAAGTGTTTTACAGTAGAAGAGATGTTGTTATAAAGTAAGTGTTTTACAGTAGAAGAGATGTTGTTATAAAGTAAGTGTTTTACAGTAGAAGAGATGTTGTTATAAAGTAAGTGTTTTACAGTAGAAGAGATGTGTATATAAAGTAAGTGTTTTACAGTAGAAGAGATGTTGTTATAAAGTAAGTGTTTCACAGTAGAAGAGATGTGTATATAAAGTAAGTGTTTCACAGTAGAAGAGATGTGTATATAAAGTAAGTGTTTCACAGTAGAAGAGATGTGTATATAAAGTAAGTGTTTCACAGTAGAAGAGATGTTGTTATAAAGTAAGTGTTTTACAGTAGAAGAGATGTGTATATAAAGTAAGTGTTTTACAGTAGAAGAGATGTGTATATAAAGTAAGTGTTTTACAGTAGAAGAGATGTGTATATAAAGTAAGTGTTTTACAGTAGAAGAGATGTTGTTATAAAGTAAGTGTTTTACAGTAGAAGAGATGTGTATATAAAGTAAGTGTTTTACAGTAGAAGAGATGTTGTTATAAAGTAAGTGTTTTACAGTAGAAGAGATGTGTATATAAAGTAAGTGTTTTACAGTAGAAGAGATGTTGTTATAAAGTAAGTGTTTTACAGTAGAAGAGATGTGTATATAAAGTAAGTGTTTTACAGTAGAAGAGATGTGTATATAAAGTAAGTGTTTTACAGTAGAAGAGATGTGTATATAAAGTAAGTGTTTCACAGTAGAAGAGATGTTGTTATAAAGTAAGTGTTTTACAGTAGAAGAGATGTGTATATAAAGTAAGTGTTTCACAGTAGAAGAGATGTTGTTATAAAGTAAGTGTTTCACAGTAGAAGAGATGTTGTTATAAAGTAAGTGTTTCACAGCAGAAGAGATGTTGTTATAAAGTAAGTATATTGTCATTTAGAATAAAGTTGTCATTGTCATTCTGCTAAAAGTTGTCATTCAGAATTAAATTACTGTTGATCAGAAAATAGTTGTCACTCAAATGAAAACCATCATTCCAATAATGTATTTCAGATTAAAGTGGTCAATCAGAAAATGTATGTTGCTCAATAAAAACTGTCATCAGATAAAAGTTGTCATTCAGATGAAAGCTTCTGTTATTCGGATATAAGTGTTATTCAAATATTAAATAGTTGTTTTAAACATGTTGACTGTCATTCATGACAACTATTAGTTTATCAGAACAAAGTAGCTTTCATTCAAAAGAAAAGTAGATGGTGTTGTCATTTCTTCTTCAGAAATCAGCTATTGCTATCTTTTTCTTCTTCTACCTTTTAGCTCCCTGTGGAGCATAGGTCTTCATCAAACACTTTCCAAGCCATTCTGTTTCTTGCCACACTTTTAAGCTCATTCCATGTCTTCCCCATCATCTTCATCTCTGCTTCCATCTGTCTTCTCCAAGAATATTTTGGTCTTCCTCTTTGTCTTTTCCCTTGAGCTACCACTATGCATTTAGACATTTAGACCAGAATGGGTCATGAACAAGATAGTTCATTTTGAGAACCATAACTTTGTATCTCCCTCGACACCTAAATGGGCACAAGAGGAAGTGTAGTAGAAGAATATGTGTGTGTATATATATTTGATGTAATAGAGAAAGACGTATACCCTGCTGTTTATAGAACATTTCTTTGAAAACTTTGTATTTGAGTGTACATATATGTCAGGTCTATGTTTCATTAGCAAAATTGTTGTTACGATTGCTGCTTGTTAAACCTCTGATCAACGGTTCTATACCAAGCCGGAGAAAAATAGTTCCTCCATTTTGGATCCATCCGGAAATTATTACTTATAAACAAAATACCAAAACACGATCTTTTAATTGTAATGGGAAACTTTAACACCAAAGTGGGAAAAGACAACGCAGGAGTGGAACATGTAATGGGGAGAGAAGGGTGTGATACTACAAGTCAGAATGGAGAAAGATTAATAGAATTATGTTTAATAGAAAATTTAGTTATAGGAGGGACATTATTTCCACACAAAAATATTCACAAAACAACATGGATATCTCCTGATGATAGAACCTCAAATCAAATTGACCACCTATGTATTAAACAACAATTCAGATCATCATTAATAGATGTAAGAGCATACAGAGGTGCTGATGTTAATAGTGACCACAACCTGTGCATTGGGAAAATAAGATTAAAATTTAGAAGCCAACAGAAGAGGTCAACTACACATAAAATTGATAGTCGTAAACTGAAAGATGAAGCCATCAAGAAAAAGTTTAACATAGAGTTAAGTAATTGTTATACAGCACTCGGTGAAATAGACATAGATATCAATGAAATGTGGGACTCACAAAGCAAAATACTAATGACAGCAGCAGAATCAAGCGCCGGATTGAAGAAAATAGAAAAACGAGCGTGGATTTCAGACACTACATGGAAATACATCTTGGAAAGGTTCAGGCAAAAGCAACATACAAAGAATTAGACAGCAAAGTAAAAAGTTCAGCAAGAAGATATACAAGAGCTTATAAAGACAATTTGGCAGAGAAAGCAGAGACAGCTGCAATTACATGAGAACTCTCTATACTGTACAAAAGTTGCTAACAAACACCTATACATCCAGTGGAGCACTAATTCTAGACAAATCTGGTTCATTGCTAACAACAAGCGCAGACATGAAAGCACATTGGGTGGAACACTTCAAAGAAATTCTTAACTGCCCATTACCCCACAATTTAATAGATTTTGAAGCTGAAACACCAGCAGCAGAATTAGATATAAATTTAGATGACTTTACCTTGAGCGAAATAGAAACCACCTTAAAGCGTATGACCAATAACAAGGCTGCTGGAGAGGATAAGTTAGCAGGTGAGATACTCAAGGCAATTGATAGCCATAATTTAATACATCTCCAGAAAATGTTCAACATCATTTGGAAAGCAGAGAAGGTGCCTCGTAAGTGGAAAAATTGAATCATTGTTAAGATTTTAAAAAAAGGGCAATCTCAGAGATTGTAACAACTGGAGAGGCGTGACACTTTTGTCAGTTGCCTCAAAGTTATTCTGCAAAATCATCCTGAATAGAATAAAGGATTCAATAGATACAGTATAATGCGTGAAGAACAGGCAGGATTTAGAAAAGGGAGAAGTTGCCTTGACCACATTTTTACTCTATGACTTATATTGGAGGAACACATTGAAAAGCAAAAAACCTTTCGTACTTAACTTCATCGACTTCAAAAAAGCATTCGACAGTATTCATAGAGATTCATTGTGGAAAATTCTGAAGCAATATGGCTTACCATCAAACATCATAAATATTATCAAAGACATATATGATGGCTACACATGTGCAGTTCGTACAGAGGAAGGACTGAGCGAATGTTTCCCAATAGAAACTGGGGTTAAACAAGGATGTATTTTATCGCCCTTGTTATTTGGAGTTGTTATCGACTTCATAATGGAGAAATGCTGCACTGGTAATAAAGGCATCTAATGGATACAAGGAGACCATTTGAAGGACCTCGACTTTGCTGATGACATAGTTCTCATCAGCAGCCAGATAAAAACAATGCAGGAAAACACAAATTAAATATCATCAATAGCCAGCAAAATTGGGCTTGAGATCAATCATGAAAAGACTACGATCATGAAAAGCTTAATTCCAACAGACGACAAAATATACATGGAAAACAAACCAGTGCAAGAGATCAACCACTTTATCTATCTTGGAAGTCACATTGATCGGGAAGGGGATACACGTAAAGAAATTAGAATCAGAATAGCTAAAGCAGCAATGTCTTTCAGAAGCCTTGAAAAGGTGTAGAAATCGAAACTCATCAGCACAAACACAAAACTTAGACTATTCAAATCAAATGTACTATCAACCCTTACGTATGCATGTGAAAGCTGGAAAACAACAAGAGACATAGTTTGAACGCATTCAAAAATAAATGTCTAAGGAAAATACTTGGTGTAGAGTGGAACGAATTCAAAACAAACGAGGAAATTTGAGAAATCGCCAATCAACCACTAAATCTTCAGTAATAAAGAAAAGACGATGGTCATATGTTGGACATGTGATGAGAAGAGATAATAATCGAATAGCAAAGCAAGCCCTCATATGGGAAACAACAGGAAGGAAGAAAAGAGGAAGACCCAGAGAGACACTGAGAAGAACATTTATGAGAGAGGCAAGAGCAGCAGAAATCGGCTCCCTCAGTGAGATAGAGCTGCTTGCACAGAACAGAGACAGATGGCGAGATTTGATAAAAGATCTTTACAAGGATTGAAAATTGCTAGAATAAACATTTGGATAAGAGGAGTATCTGGGTCTACGCCCTATGGGCTGGCTACGGCTCGAAAGGTCAATAGAATAAATATATCTATTTCTATAAACTTTATATAGACTTGGAATAGTGAATCTTGGCTATTTATTCATACTATGTGACAAACCTCAAATTTGCCAGCAGCTGGGCCACAAGTTCTGGATCAGTTATAGGGTCTGTTGCTAGGTCTATTTTTCTGGGACATCTGTGCAAACCTTTGCCTCTTTTCTCTTCTTTGCTATTGTCACCTGCAGCAGATGGTTCGGCCTCATTTGGACTATCATCATCCTGTTGCATCACACAGGAAGATTACTTAAAGGTTTATTACATATGTGGTTGTCACAGAAGTTATAACAGTGCAGAGAATGGTAATAAAATGATATTCTTTCTTTTTATCTTATCGATGACTGCTAAAGCAATTGATGATATTCATCATCATCATCATCATCATCATCATCATCATCATCGAGTGTCGTCTCCGCATCGAAGGTTGGCTACCATGGAGCGTCATTCCACTCTGTATCTTGCCTTGATGGTGCAGATTGTCATAGGTTAACTTGTCCATCTTTTGATGTTACCCGTCCATGTTAGTCTTGGGCAGTCTTCTGCCTCTGCCTCTTTTACCTTGTATTTTCCCATCCAATATTACTTTTATTAGGCTGTTGTGTCTTTTAACATGCCCCAAAAATTTATTTGTCTTGTTCTAATTGTGTTCAGTAGTTTTCTTTCCTTCATCATTCAGCCTTAAAATGACGTTAAATGGACATAGATGTGTTGTGCTGCGGTTTATTTGCATCTTTCGGCGCAACACATCTGATTTCAGAATGTGAATTTTCAAGTATTGGGCTGCGTTCCCTCTTTGATCCCTACTCACTTTGCCAGATTAAACTGGTTAGTCTGATTTTGACACCATCAAGGGCGTTCTTCTCGAGAATGCATGGAAAAAGACCAAAAGGAAAACCTAGAAGAAGATGGATAGATGCAGTGACAGAGACATGTAACAACAAAGGAAAATCACCAATTCAGACAGTTCGAGCAGCTCCAGAACGACAAACAATATAAAACCAACGACACCTTTTAGGTATCAGTAAAAAGAGAAAAGAAGAAGAAGAAGATCTCATTTATCGGACATAATGCAGCTCAAATCATGTGACTTTTTTGTTGTAAAAAAACTTCAGAAAGGTAACAATATTTTGATGAAATAAAAACATTGTTTCACTTTGATAGGGAGTAAAGGCATACAAATTTCAAGCTGCTGTAAAGCTGGTGATAAGGATGACAAGAAAAATAAAGAAAAAAGTGGTATGGCTAGTTTTATCTAGGTTAAGTCACTTTGTTACCTGTCGCATTAAGTTTGTCTTGGCCTTTTATCTAGATTAATTCACTTTGTTACCTGCCCCATTAAGTTTGTCTTGGCCTTTTATCTAGGTTAAGTCACTTTGTTACCTGTCCCATTAAGTTTGTCTTGGCCTTTTATCTAGGTTAAGTCACTTTGTTACCTGTCGCATTATGTTTGTCTTGGCCTTTTATCTAGGTTAAGTCACTTTGTTACCTGTCGCATTAAGTTTGTCTTGGCCTTTTATCTAGGTTAAGTCACTTTGTTACCTGTCGCATTAAGTTTGTCTTGGCCTTTTATCTAGGTTAAGTCACTTTGTTACCTGTCCCATTAAGCTTGTCTTGGCCTTTTATCTAGGTTAAGTCACTTTGTTACCTGTCGCATTAAGTTTGTCTTGGCCTTTTATCTAGGTTAAGTCACTTTGTTACCTGTCCCATTAAGTTTGTCTTGGCCTTTTATCTAGGTTAAGTCACTTTGTTACCTGTCGCATTAAGTTTGTCTTGGCCTTTTATCTAGGTTAAGTCACTTTGTTACCTGTCCCATTAAGCTTGTCTTGGCCTTTATCTAGGTTAAGTCACTTTGTTACCTGTCCCATTAAGTTTGTCTTGGCCTTTTATCTAGGTTAAGTCACTTTGTTACCTGTCGCATTAAGTTTGTCTTGGCCTTTTATCTAGGTTAAGTCACTTTGTTACCTGTCCCATTAAGCTTGTCTTGGCCTTTTATCTAGGTTAAGTCACTTTGTTACCTGTTGCATTAAGTTTGTCTTGGCCTTTTATCTAGGTTAAGTCACTTTGTTACCTGTCGCATTAAGTTTGTCTTGGCCTTTGCAGTTCTGGGAATGATTTTTGTGAGACCAGACATGGTGTTGACTTTGTTTTGTAGGCCGACCAATTCTTCCATTAACTTGAGGTTGTCTTCTCGGTCAAAGTGTAATGATGCATTGAAGGAATACATTCGAAGAGCATTTTTGATGACCTAGTTTAACGAGAAGTACTAACACTGTAAAAGTTGTTTGTTTCAATGTGACGTAGCTTGTTTGATAATATAATGTATCAAGTGTTAGAAAACTACAGCAACAGAGAGTCTGGTTTCTAACCGGACAAAAGATACAAATATCTTTTATCTTACCTCCCCCCCCCCCCCCCAAACCACCAAAAAAAAAAAAAAAAAAAACACACACAATTATTATAAAATTAAACAATCAGATTTATTCTGAAATTAATGAAAACTGAGAAACTATGTTTAACCTAATTCTGAACATTTGGTTGGTTGTTGGTTGCGTTCGCCCAATGACTTAGTATTCTAGAGTATTCGTAGACTGTGGAATTCCTCTTCGTCATCCGCCCTTAGAGGGATGTTAAGTGGGCGTGTCTGATTTGTCTTGTGGTTTGCAGTATAACTGTGATATTTTCGCCTTTCGGCCCAACACATCCGACATCAGCACGACATTTTTGAGTACCGGGTTGTCTTCCCTCTTCGATCCCTGCTCGCTTGGCCAGACTAGACAGGTTAGTCTGTTACTGGAGGCACCACGGAGTGGTGGAGCAGGGTCTGGATGGTTTTGGTTCACCGATCCTGGCGCAAGCCATCAGCTGTGGGTCGCTGACAACTTCCAGCTCTGGTGATGGGAGGCGTGCCTTCGCCTCCATTCTGAACATTTAAATTTACTATAGCAGATTCTGTCTGCATTATTTGCAATGCGAAAAGACAAACATTTTTCTGATTTTACTGGTTTGCACAAGTAATAATATTTTTTTCCAGTTTTCACCTCTGACAAAGTCCCTTGGGGCTAGGAACTAAATTGTGCGTGTTAATCTGTTTTTCCCTGGCAGCAGTGTGCACTGGGGTTCCTTGCTGCACAGGCAGATAACTCCGTCTTCAGGAGTACTCATATTTTTCCTTCAATGAATAATTAGTGTTTCAAGCCAGGCTTCGCTGCTGAAACCAGGGGTGGTTGCTGCAGAAAGAAATCACAAAAATCCCAACTGGTGCAGCCGACTTTTGAACTCACAACCTCTCTGTCTCTGAGACTGGCATTTTGCCTCGAGACCAACTAGTCCCCTGTAATAATGTAAATAACAATATAAGGAATGCAGCTTAGAAATAAAGAAAAGACCAGCCCTGTTAACATTCTAGAAAATTATGTTTCATTCTTTGTCAGAATGTTTTGTTCAACAACAATATATTAATATTAGACGCCGCATCTCGTGAGAAGACACAGACCGAAGGCCAACATTTGACATGACGTTTCATCAACAGACAGGTTAGTTTATTTCACTATGGTAACCGTACTTCTAGCCTCCATTCAATCTATAGTTTAAAGTTTACTGAAGGGTCATTTCTGGAACAATTAGCTGCCAAATGTTGTATTTGCAGTTTGTTTAATCTTTCATTGTCAACAGCTGATATTTTGTGATTGTGACCCTTATTGTTATGTGAACATGTGTTATGTAAAAATGACTATTATGTTAAATTAACATAGATATTCTGCTATTCAGGCTGCTGAATTAACGTACAAAACAAACAAAACAGCCAATCCTGAACTTTTTGGCATATATGTCAATGCTATAACTATAATGCAATTTGGATTTAGGAAAAATAGCGGGACAAAAGAAGCCATATTTTGCATGAGAACATTAATCGAAAAGTACACAGAAGTAAACAAACCAATATATGTCTGCTTCATAGAATACACCAAAGCTTTTGATAGAGTACACTACAAACAACTTATAGAATGCCTAAAAGAGATACATCTAAATGACATGGACGTACGACTAATATTTAATCTATGCTGGGAGCAATAAAGCAATAATAAAATATAACAAAGAGAACTCTACACCCATTGATATAAAAAGAGGAGTTAGACAGGCATGCATCTTATCACCAAGCTTGTTCAGTCTATACACTGAGCAAATCTTTAAAAACATCTTAGAGATCTCTTTTGTTTTCACTACAAATTAATGGATAGATAATCAAAAACCTAAGACAAGCTGACGATACTATGATACTGTACTACTAGCAGAAAATCCTAAAGATTTACAACAATTACTTAATGAAATAAACATGATAAGCAAAACATACGGACTAGATATGAATATCAAAAAGACTAAAACTATGATCATAAACAAAGAAAATACTCAAAACCCACAAGTGGATTTCAAAATTGAAGGAATAGACCTGGAGACAATTCAAAACTACAACTACCTTGGACATACTATAACCAGTGATGGAAAATGTACAACTGAAATAAACAAAAGAATGGGAATGGCAAAAAGTAATTTTAATGTCATGAAAAATATACTAACATCAAAACAAATAACACCAGGGCTAAAACTAAGAATAGCAAAATGTTACATCTTCTCAATATTCCTATATGGTGCAGAAACATGGACATTAGGCAAGAAAACAGAACAGAGAATTGAAGCCTTGAAATGTGGATTTAACAATAGGTAGAATTGGATGGAAGGAAAAGTAAACAAACGATGAAGTCTTAAAACAACTAAAAATGAAAAGAGAACTACTAAGCACAATTAAAACAAGACAAATGCGATTTTTGGGCCATGTTAAAAGACACAACAGTCTACTAAAAGTAATCCTGGAGGGGAAAATACATGGTAAAAGAGGCAGAGGCAGACCAAGACTAACATGGACGAGTAACAATCAACCCAGCCTATTACAACCTGCACCATCAAAGCAGGGAGACAGAGCGAAATGGCGCTCCATGGTAGCCAACCTTCGCTGCGGAGACGGCACCCGATGATGATATAACTATAACAAATAACAGATATATTATTCTATCTATTGACCTTTTGAGCCGTAACCGGCCCATAGGGCGTAGACCAAGATACACCTTCTCCTATATGAATTTTTGTTCTAGCAGTTTACAATTCTTTTAAAGATATTTTATCAAATCTCTTATCCACAAAGTTGACACATCCAAACTTCCATAATATATTGTATCCACTTCAGCTTTGCTTCAACTTGACACATGATGTTCATGTCTGTAGCTAATAGTTGTTTATCTACTCTGATGTTGACTTACAACCATGCCATTCTCTTCACCAGACCAGTATCTTTTGTTTACATAGACCACCAGACTGCTAAAATTAAAGTTATAAATAAAAGAAATGAACAAAGCAACCCAGCTAATCAGAGAGTCAGAAAGGAGAACAGGAGGTCAGGTAGAGAAGGCATGAGGCAGATAAGGAGTCAACAATGAAATAAATATTTGTATGTAATTAATTAAAAAATAATTTCTCATGAGTTTTTTTTCCTTCAAAAGCAATTTCTGTTAATTTCTTTATCATCGACATTAGTTTCACTCAAATATTTCCAAATTAATAAATGTAACCACTTTTATCAGGTTTTAATCAATAATATATATGAACAGGTAGGAGATCTATTGATAATGTCATACGTTGGACATGTGATGAGAAGAGATAATAACCGAATAGCAAAGCAAGCCCTCATATGGGAAACAACAGGTAAAAGAAAAAGAGGAAGACCCAGGGAGACACTGAGAAGAACATTGATGAGAGAGGCAAGAGCAGCAGGAATCGGCTCCCTCAATGAGATAGAGTTGCTTGCACAGAACAGAGACAGATGGCGAGATTTGATAAAATATCTTTAAAAGAAAACTGCTAGAACAAAAAATTCATATAGGAGAAGGTGTATCTTGGTCTACGCCCTATGGGCCGGTTACGGCTCGAAAGGTCAATAGATAGATAGATAGTTTTCTTTTAAAGATATTTTATCAAATCTCGCCATCTGTCTCTGTTCTGTGCAAGCAGTTCTATCTCATTGAGGGAGCCGACTCCTGCTGCTCTTGCCTCTCTCATCAATGTTCTTCTCAGTGTCTCCCTGGGTCTTCCTCTTTTTCTTTTACCTGTTGTTTCCCATATGAGGGCTTGCTTTGCTATTCGATATATTATTGCTGTTCTCTTTTTAAAATTGTCCTAAAAAATCGGCACGTCTAAACATGGTAGCCTTTGTTTAGTATGTGTGTCTATAATGAGTCATTAGAGCACCAGTCTCTTAATTTTGAAGATTCTGGTTTGGTTACAGAATAGTCAGGGTTTTTAACATTTTGGAAATAAGACAGAAACCTACCCTGTAAAGTGTGTGGCAGTTTATTTAGCAAGAAATAAGAAATAAGACAGAAACCTACCCTGTAAAGTGTGTGGCAGTTTATTTAGCAAGAAATAAGAAATAAGACAGAAACCTACCCTGTAAAGTGTGTGGCAGTTTATTTAGCAAGAAATAAGAAATAAGACATAAACCTACCCTGTAAAGTGTGTGGCAGTTTATTTAGCAAGAAATAAGACAGAAACCTACCCTGTAAAGTGTGTGGCATTTTATTTAGCAAGAAATAAGAAATAAGACAGAAACGTACACTGTAAAGTGTGTGGCAGTTTATTTAGCAAGAAATAAGAAATAAGACAGAAACCTACCCTGTAAAGTGTGTGGCAGTTTATTTAGCAAGAAATAAGAAATAAGACAGAAACCTACCCTGTAAAGTGTGTGGCAGTTTATTTAGCAAGAAATAAGAAATAAGACAGAAACCTACCCTGTAAAGTGTGTGGCAGTTTATTTAGCAAGAAATTGTTTATTATTAAAACCATACTCATGGTGAATGTGTATGTGTCAGGCTGAAAGAAAAGACAGACTGAACAAATGTAGCGTGATTAAAAATACACTCATTATTCTAACTATACAAATCTATAAACCAATCAAATTATAATCGGGAGCTAGCATAAGCAAATACGTTTACATACTTGGGAACATAGTAACAACAGGAGAAAGGTTGTGTGCATTTGAGTGTGTGTGTGTGGGAAGAAATCAACAAAGAGACAGACAAAGCCAAGGTATTTGTTATGAACATAAACAATATTTGGAGATCCTCTTAGTACATCATAGACATCAAATAAAGGATATCGACTTTCCTGTAAACTAGCGACGCAATGCATCCATATCTACTTAACAGATTAACGCTAAAAATAAGAAATGAAGGATATGTGAAATTTGCCTGCTTGTGGTGCTATAGTATAAATCTGAATGGTATGAAAAGCAGAAAAGGAACAAATCAAGACAAACTAAACACTTGGAGATACTATACTTCTATATAATAATAAAAGTATTAGTTTTAACTCCCCCCCCCCCCAAATTCCCTGTGCAAAGACTTGTTTGTCTGGTGAGACAAGTGTACGTGTCTGTCTTTAAAAATGTGGGAGGTCTGTGGTGGAGAATAACATAGATATGTGTGCACAGTGTGAACCAGACTTGGAACAACCTGTGAAGAGTGACCAGTAATCGATTAAGATGGGAGAGATTTTGTTATTTCCTTTCAAGATTCCTGAAGAATTTCTGACCATTGACTATTTTATTTTTTTTGCTCCAAGGACAACCGAAATATTTGTCAAATTATTATTTTTTTAATAAATACTTACTTGAACCTCCATGTGGCGCTGTCTTTGTGTCAGATTCAGATAATCCAAAACTGTTTCACCCATTTCTATCTCTTCCTCTGGTCTTGGCTCTTCATCAATATACGGTAGAACATTAGTATAAGCATTGTTGTGCTATGGCTTCTATAATGACATCTTCAATAATTTACAAATTAAGCCTGTTCATTTTTCTGTTAAGCCATAGATATCTATATATGACAAAGGTAAAGGTATTACGTTGTGACAATGACCATAACAGGGAAGTGCTTTTGTTTTGTTTTTTTAATGATAAAAATTGGTTGTTATGAAGCTTCTCTTATGGAATTGTTTTTAGAGTTAAATTGTACTTGTTATTGTTGTACTATAAATCTATGTCAATTGAAGTGAAAAAGAGTTTATTGGTACTGTATAGAACAAATTCTGACCCATGGAAGCGAATCATGGACAGTAGACAAACAAGGAAAAAGACAGTTAGAGGCACAGAGATTGGATTTCTCAGAAGAATGTTGAAAGTTTCCTGGACAGCTAAAAAGACCAATGAGGAAATTCTCAAAGAGAGAAACACAAAAAGGGAGTTATAAAAAACATCAGAATGAAACAATCAACATTTTTCGGCACATCATGATAAGAGGAAAGTTGGAATACTTGGTTACAACAGACAAAATACATGGAAACAGAGATCGCGGACGACAAAGAGAGAAAATGCTGGATGGCTTGGTGTCATGGCATGGAAAGCAGTCAACAACAGAACTGATACGATGTACTTTAGATAGAAGATTGTGGAAAGAATTGATCGCCTGCGCCAACCGGTATGTCACATGATGATGATGATTGTTGTACTACATTGCTGAATTGATTCTGTCAAAGTTATATTCTTCACCTTTTCAACTCCTCATAGAGCATAAGTCTCCAACAAAAACTTTCCAAGCCATTCTATTTCTTGTCATTCTCTTAAGATCATTCCATATCTTTCCAATCCTCTTCATCTCTTCTTCCACCTGTCTCCTCCAAGTATATTTTGGTCTTCTTCTTTCTCTCATCACCGGGGATTCCAAATAAAAGGTCTGTCGTGTAATATTCTCATTTGGTTCCTACAGGTTGTGTCCTATCCAGTGCCATCATCTTTGAATGTTATATTGTCCTTTCAAACTGAAGACAGCACATAGGACATAAATTCTAGACTTGTGTCCGACGATCTTTCAACTATCAGACCTTACAAGAAACCTGAATTTTGTCACGCCAAACGGCACTGTTCTGCGCAAGTTGTTCAATCTCAGCAGGTAGCTGTTGCTAGTTGTTGTTGCTTCTAGTTTTAATGTTCTTTTTAGTGTTTCTCTAGGTTGGTCTATTTTTATTTTACCCTCTGGTTCCCATTTGAGGGCCTGCTTTGAAATTCTCTTGTTACCTTTGTTCATCATATGGCCAACATATGACCACCTTCTTCTCTTCATTATAGTTCATATCTTTGGATGCTTTGCCATTTCTTTTATTTCTGCACAAGTCTTGAACTCATTCAATGGTACATGAAGTATTTTTCCTCTGGAATTTGTTTTTAAATACATGCAGTTTATTTTCTATTTCTTTAGTTGTGTTAAAGTTCTCGCATGCATAAGTAAGAGTGGATAATACATTTGATTTGAAAATCCTAAGCTTTGTTTTTGTGCTTAGTAATTTTGTTTTGATTTCCATATTTTATCAAGGTTTCTGAAAGTCATTGCTGCCTTTAGCTATTTTGATTCTAATTTCTTTCTTTGTGTCTCCTTCTTGATCTATGCTGCTTCCAAGATATACATAGTGATCTACTTCTTCCACTGCTTTTCCTTCAAGGTTTATATATATACTTATATAGCAATTACTTTTATACTTCATTTACTTTTATGCTTTTCATGACAAACATTGTTTATATGAGGCATCTATAAAATGATGAATAATTTATTTAAAGTTTCTATGCTAATTCGGGAACTAATATTTAATATGTTTCAATTGATTGGTGTTTTCAAAAAAAAAAAAAAAAAAAGCATTTACTGTAATTTTCCACAGGGACAATGACCCATGTCACAATATACTATTTATAGTCGTAGCTGGTCCCTATCACAATCTAGAGATCACTTAGATAAACGTAAAGGAAACAAAATGAAGGAACCATGGATGCAAATATGCTATAAGAATGGTAGTTTTGTTTAAACATTATGTACACAATGTTTGTTTTTTTAAATCAGCGATGGTTGTGTTTATAGCCATGCAAACAAAAGACAGCAGATTTTTTTTTTTACATTCGCCAGCTTTTACCTCTGACGAAGTCCCTAAGAGACTAGGAACTGAATTCTGCATGTT
The DNA here is from genome assembly GCA_032433765.1 of Megaustenia siamemsis. NCBI lineage: Eukaryota > Metazoa > Mollusca > Gastropoda > Stylommatophora > Ariophantidae > Megaustenia > Megaustenia siamemsis. The sequence goes on along the minus strand of JAVIAB010000106.1, from coordinate 14,482,254 downwards.
AATCTGTTTTTCCCTGGCAGCCGTGTGTAGAGGCAGATAACTCCGTCTTCGGAGGTACTCATATTTTTTCCGTCCATGAGTAATTGACGTTTCACGTCGTCACAACGTTTTAAGCCGGGCCTCGCTGCTGAGACTAGGGGTGGTTGCCGCAGAGAGAAATCATAACTTAAAATCCCAACTTGGTGCAGCCGGGATTTGAACCCACAACCTCTCTGCCTCGAGGCCGGCGTCTTGCCTGGAGACAACCAGTCCCCAACACATGTTGGTCGTTAAGTAATCTTCTGTATTTTTACAGGAGAGAGGTCCAAATATTTCACATAGATGCAAAAAATAAAATGACACATGCCAGTCATAAACTCTTTCTACTTGTTTCAACGCACTGTGCATCATGCCGATTTCGGCCGTGTATGTTTGCCGCATAGTGTGTCACTCTCAATTTGATTAGTGTGATCATCAAACCATATTCTTTTTATGCATTGTATCATCTTGGTATTAGTGAAATCTAATACCTTGTTCAATTATCTAATAATTCATATATAATACGTTATATGTTAGATAAATATAAATATCTTCTTCTTCTTCTTTCCTTCATCAACTGCCTTTCAGCGTCGAGGGGAGATATAATTTGCGGTCTTTTGCTCTTCTGTTCGCCTCTGCTGCTGTTATGCTTTCTAGTGCTTCTAATATTCCATCGATCCATCTATATCGTGGTCGATCCTTGGGTCTGGTGTTCTCACAACGTTTGTTGAAGGCTCGTTGTGTTGTGTTTTAATCTTTCTGCCTTGTCGCGAGGCCAAACCATTTTATCTGTTGTTTCCTTATATATTCTATGGCGGGGGCTATTCCTAGCTTTTTTCTCAGTTCTGATCTTATCTCTCAGACTGTTTCCTGTCATTCGTCTAACACATTTCATCTCTGTAGAGGTTATTTTTCTTATTGTTCTTGCATCTAAGGTCCAGATCTGGCATTGGTAGCACAACGTTGGGATGAAGATTGTATTGTATAGTACTCGTTTTGCCTCCAGAGTTATTTCCTTGTTGGACAATAGTGGTGATAACTGTCCAATGATTTGACAAGCTTTGTTGCATCTTGATTCTATCTCTGCTGTTTGTGAATTATCGTTTGTCATTAATATAAATATAAATATGTAGATTGATATTTAAAACTGAAAAATATTATCTCTGAAATCTCTTCTGTCACATTGGTAAAAAGCTTCCATATTCTTCTGTATTCTTACAAAGGAGGAGAAGTATAACCCTTTCATGTAGATACAAACAACAAAAAGATACCTGTCAACCATGAAGAGATCTTCTGCCTTCTGACATCAGAGAAAAGGTCCAACTCCTTCACATAGAGGTCCCTGTCTCTTTCATAATTCTCAAAAAGGTTTGTTATCTTCTCCTAAAGTTGAAGAAAAACATGTCTGCTGATGATAATTGTTTATTTGTACATATTCTCACACAAATATTGATTTTAGCTAAGAAAATGTATATTTTGTGTCTGGTGTCACAAATTGAAACCACTCCCATAAAAATATCAATTTTAAGAATGAGGGGAATGCACCAGACTCAGAGCATCTTCATCAATGAATGCTTCTGAATTTCCATGATCAGAACTAAAACGCCACTTTAAAATGAAAACAAACAACGGTGACTAGATAAACTAATGAATATAGTATATGGATTACTAAACTGTGAAGTGGTAAATACCAACACCCTCACTTCCAAAGACTACAGCTTAATACTTTGAGGTTAAGATACTTGTATCACTACAACATTATGTGGTATAGCACCAGTTTTAATATTAGACAGATATCAATTTTTAAAAAATGAAATATTGGATGGATCAATATTACAACTGGACGTAAATAAAAGTTAAGTGAAGAAGGAGTGAATCTACAGATTGATGATGGAAACATAGATAGGAAGAAGAAAGACCAATTCGGTTGATAGATATTAAACTAACTAACTCATGAACGTGTGCAGACTCACCATTTCTTTAAAAATGTCCCTATCAACACTACAGGAAGTCATGCTGGCCACACGGATAAGCTCATTTGTTCTCTTCAGATTTTCCTCTGCATCATCTATATATATATAAAACACATGGAGATTCTTATATTAAATGCACTTTTTTAGTTATTTCAAGCACAAATAATACCAAGCATTGTGGAAGTGACCACATTTCAACATTTCATAAAAACATCTTTTTCATTCACAGGCTTTGCCATGTAAATCTGCAGTCATGATGCGCTGAAGAAGTCCACACGCCTTTCAAGATCATGATGGCAGCTGTTTAGCTTCTGACTCAGCTCTACCAACTTTAGCATCATAGGTTATTGTGGTCTTCACAGAAATGTATAACAAATTCTGGGTTTAGTGTTTTCATTCCTCAAGGACATTCAGTCACATGATTAACTGTGGTTCCTGTCGGAACTCTTTTTTGTCTCATCTGGCAGGAAATTTGACCTTTATTTTCTCTACTTTTAAGAAATGATTTTCTTCCCTGAAATTTGTACAATTTGTTACCTTATCTGAAATGCACTCAGAATTAAATATTGGTGCTGCATTGTGAAGTTAGTAATGTTTAGCTGAAATGAAGAACTCACATTCAATTTGTGCAGAATAGTACGATAATGTTAAAGCATTTCATCATCATCATCATTGAGTGCCGTCTCCGCATCGAAGGTTGGCTACCATGGAGCGTCATTCCACTCTGTCTCTTGCTTTGATGGTGCAGATTGTCATAGGCTGACTTGTCCATCTTTTGATGTTACTCGTCCATGTTAGTCTTGGTCTGCTTCTGCCTCTTTTACCTTGTATTTTCCCTTCCAATATTACTTTTATTAGGCTGTTGTGTCTTTTAACATGACTCAAAAATGTCATTTGTCTTGTTCTAATTGTGTTTAGTAGTTCTCTTGTCATTTTTAGTTGTTTTAAAACTCAATCGTTTGTTTTCTTTTCTTTCCATCCAATTCTACCTAATCTTCTATAAATCCACATTTCACACTATTCACTAGGGAACTACTTTTTCCAGATCATATTTATGAATTCACTTTAATTGGTTTTTTTTTTCTAAATATTCTTAAACCTTTTCTATCAATATCAAACATTGACATTATGGGTGGGGTGGGGGGGGGGGGGAGAAGAGACAAAGAAAGGTCATATCTACTGAGAAGCCATAAAAGAATACTGGATGTAACAACATCAAGAACAAAGGTATTACAAGAAGAGAATGAGAAGAAAACAGTGTACTGTGACAGCTTAGTTTAGGAGAACAATACAGGAAGACTTGATGTAACATCAAATGTCTTGAAATGTGAATTATGTTCAGTTAAAAAACACACAACTTAAATGGGCTAGGCATAATGATATGCACTGTCAAATAACAACTCAACAGCAAGCATTGTTAACTTGATGCAGTAATAAGACTGATTAAAAAAAACACCCCAAAAGATGGATTCACAAAATATCAAATGCCAGAGACATTGTGTGCACAAAGAAAACCAGAGAGACTGCCAAAAACAAAAGCTACCATATTCTCAAAAATGCAATATGAGACACAAGAGGGCAGATGAGAGAGAAAGATATTTCTTCTATTTGCTTAACCTTGAATACAGTGTTATTCTATTGTCACCCCAAATGCCATTCTTTAGCTTCTTCTTATACGTAGGGAGGTCATAAAGTAATGCACACCAATTTTTTTCTCGGAAACTATTCGGGCAAAATGTGTGAAATTTTCACAGATTGTAGCTGAACATCCCCTTGACACTACCTATTTGTCAACATAATCTCCGTCCAAGCGTATTGCCTTACGCCAACGCGAAACTAGGTCATGAATGCCTCGTTTGTACCAAGTTTTGTCCTGCTCGCGTAGCCATTTTTTAACTGCACGGATCACACCCTCATTATTGTCAAAGTGTGTCCCATGCAAGAATTTTTTGAGTGGTCCAAACAGATAGAAATCTGAGGGAGCCAGATCAGGGCTGTAAGGAGGATGGGGTAGTACAGTCCAACCAAATTTGTTGATTGCTTCCCGTGTTACCAGACTTGTGTGAGGGCGTGCATTGTCATGTTGAAGCAACAAATCTGCAGATGGCTTATTAGGCCGAACTCTGTGGAACCGATTTTTGAGTTTTGTCAGTGTATTGATGTAAGCTGTCGAGTTGATTGTCTCACCTCTTGTCATTACATCAACAAGAATCACACCATCAATGTCCCAGAAGACAGTGATCATCACCTTTCCGGCTGATGGAGATGTTTTGAGTTTTTTTTCTTTTTGGTGACTGCGGAGGATGCCATTCCATTGACTGCATTTTTTTTCAGGCTCATAATAATGTGCCCACGTTTCGTCACCGGTAACAATTTTTGACAAAAACATTTCTCCTTCAACACCGAAACGCTCCAACAATTCAGAACAGAATGTTTTCCTTTGAGCTCTGTGATCATTTGTTAGGCACCGAGGAACCCATCGAGCGCAAATCTTTGAATATCCGAGAGTTTTAAAAATTGCGATTGCACTTCCCTTGCTGACTGTAAGCTGCAATGCCAATTGCTGACTAGTGATACGCCTATACTTACGAATAATGGCATCAGCCCGGTTTAACGTGTCTGTGCTGGTAGCCGAGGCAACACGTCAAGAACGCGGTAAATCATGCAGCTCCACTCATACACTTTCTGCAGCTTTAATTCTCTGAACCCTGCGACTAACTGTGCTCCTATCGACTGCAGAACATTTGTACACTGCACACAGTCGTTTATGAATGTTTGCCACAGTTTCTTTTTCCGCAACCAGAAATTCTATGACAATTCGCTGTTTGTAACGGACATTGTTGACAAGCTCCATTTTAACGGTTCATAGATTGCGTAATATTTATCAGAATGCTGTGCAATTTGGTGCACATAATTGGAACATGTCATATTCCAAGTGTGCAAAATTTCATATTCCTATCTTTATTATTAGCCGAGAAAAAAATTGGTGTGCATTACTTTTTGACCTCCCTTTAGTACATTCGCTCAACAATTACTCATCTCCAACGCCAGCTCTTGAAAGTAGGCCTATATTAATTCAGTGTACTTAGGTGTGTTGTGGTTTACTGCAAATTGTCATATTTGCAACTTTCAACCAAGCGTATCCATCTTCAACATGGAATCTTTGAGCACAGGGTTTCGTTCCCTCTTTGATCCCTACTCACTTGGTCAGACTGGTTAGTCTATTATTAGAGGCACTATGAGCTAGTGGAGTAGCATCTGGATAGCTCTGGTTCACCGATCTTGATGCTAGCAATCAGCTATGAGTTGCTGAATGCTTTCAGTCCTGGTGCTAAGAGGCAGGCACTTTCACCCCTGAACTATCAATATCAAAATCTATCTTAACAAAACTAGGAATGAAACATTTCACCTCTAAAACACTTGGCACTATCCTCACTGGTGTTCTTCTCCAGATTGGTGAACGAGTCATCTAACTTCCTCACTAGAGCATTGTAAGCCATGCGGCAGTTCAGCTCATGACCTTTCTCAATCAAGTTGTCTGAAACAAGATAATTTAGATAATGCGTTTCAAATTTGCATTGAATAGGTTTATACACTAGCACCAGAGGAAGAAAAGAAAAAAGAAGCAAAATAGATTTAATATTCAGATGTAGTTTTTTTTGGGGGTTTCATTAGTTTCAAACTTATTGAAAATTTATTTTCTAAAAGTTCTGGAGCTGAAAGTGAAAACAATTAAATGTGGTCTTGACTGAGCATCGCTTTTAATTTGTAGGAGGAGGTGAGCTAAAATATATCGGAACTGGAGATCAAACAAGGGGGGCTTGCCTCACTTATTAGTGGAATGTAGGTACTGTATAAAGGTAAAGGTAAAGTACGAGACTTGAACCGGAGTCTTAGCACGCGAGTTTACACCCATATGTGCTCGGCCGCCTATCCAGAAATGTTCGGATATTTCTGTATAGTGTAGCCTCAAGCATCGAAACTCAGATGCGAAGCGACATTCCTCACCTTCCCAGGATAATATACCCTGGTACCCATTTCTGCCAACGGCTGGGTCGACCGTGGGGGTATTATTTTTTTTTTATTCCAACCACGAGTACAATTCACACTGCTCCCAGCGGGAATTGAACACGGGTTGTCCGAACGTCGGTACAGTCCAGTTGGGTGGTTTTCCCAACTAGGCTACCAAGGCCCCCAAGGTACTGTGTTGTGAAGTTAAGTACTAGTAATACTGTAATGTAATACTATCAACCACCACCCTCAAAGTAGCCCCTGTTACGATCACAAATGGACGAATGGCGATGCCACTAATGGCGTAATCCTTTGGGAACATTCCTGGAAATCATTGTCTTCAAACGTGTTCAGAACAGCCTGTGGTTCTGGCTGAATTTCATCTCAACCATTTGTAGGATCGTTGTTCCTTTGGCTTCATTTTTAGTCTGAAAGCAAGAAAATGTCTCATTGTGTAAGGTCTGCTGAATAATGGTATGAAGCATCACAGTCATATTGCTGCTGGCCAAAACCAAGTGTTGAGGGAAATGTTGATTGTGTCATGGCTTCTTCATCACGTTTTGTTCCGTCATTTGTTCTCACATTCTCTTATAAATGTCTCGAACCTTTATGTACGAGTAGAGAACAGGGTAAACTCCTAGTTTAGTGTGGTCAATGCTTTATTTTCGGAGTAACGTCTCCTTGCACTTTATTCTGTCGTTCTAAAATATGTCATTAGAAACCATTAGAGAAGGGTTAGGGTTATGAAAACCCTAAACTTTATTGAAATAAAAAATGTAATTAAATGCACAAAAACTAGAAGCAGTTGATACATTTAAATACGTGCAGTCAATCAGGGTAAATCACTCGCTTAGCAGAAATAGTCAAAATGTTACAGAAGATTGCCTAAACAGGCCTACATAGAATTCTTCTTCTTCTTTCCTTCCTCATTTGCCTTTCGGCGTCGAGGGAGAGATATAATTTGCGATCTTTTACTCTTCTGTTCGCCTCTGCTGCTGTTATGTTTTCTAATGCTTCTAGTATTCCATTAATCCATCTTTTTCGTGGTCGACCCTTGGGTCTTGTGTTCCCTCAACGTTTATTGAGGGCTCGTTGTGTTGTGTTTTGATCTTTCTGCCGCGTCACGTGGCCAAACCATTTTATACGTTGTTTCTTTATATATTCTATGGCGGGGGCTATTCCTAGCTTTTTTCTCAGTTCTTCATTTCTGATCTTATCTCTCAGACTGTTTCCTGTCATTCGTCTAACACATTTCACCTCATTTCCTCTCTTTGCCAACTGGTCTGACTACTGTAGGTGGTTGTGATTAAAGTCATGCTATTTATATGTTGTTGTGATGGATCCAGAAGTATGTGAGCTGACACCCATCTGCCCAATGCCATGTAATGAGATCTACAGGTATTTCTGAGTTCCCTTGTAGTTCCTTCCGTACAAGGTGTTCTCTTTAATGGATCTTTGATGACTTAGAGTTGCTTTGATGTCAGTGAGCTTTGGACAGTCAAAAAGGTAATGTTCTACTGTTTCATCTGGGTGTTCACAGAGTGGACATGCTGTAGTTTGATTTCGTTGTATTCTATTGATGTGGCTGTTCAGTAGCTGTACATGATCGGTTCTCAGTCTGAAGATGGTGGTTATGCTGTTCCACACAGGGGCCTCCGTGTGATTTATCGAAACTTCCCAGTTAAAGAGTTCCATGCCACTGATACAAAATTGTGTTCTGTAATTAGGTTTTGTGAGATCAAGAAAGAGACTGAAGTGCTAATTGACAGAAATAACGATGGTGGTGACATGTACAAGAACACGAGAATGTCTTTAATGTGAGCCCATGGTTCTAATTTGATAGTTTTATTTTATTTATTATTTATATTATATTATTATTTATTATAATTTAGTGGCATGACCTCTGTCCTGAAGTGTTTGTCAAGGAGCAAATGGTGGGATGTAACGTGCACTCCTACACAATTTACTGACAGCTTCACAAAAAAAGGAACAAAATAAAATCATAACGTTTCGGCCCACAGGCGGCCTGGTTCAGAAAACGAGAACACAAACGGACAAGGGAATGAAGATAACCACTATATATATATATATATATATATATATATATATATATATATATATATATATATATATATATATATATATATATAGAGAGAGAGAGAGAGAGAGTGAGAGAGAGAGATTATTCTAATACGTGGGAGCCGCGATAGCTCAGTGGTTAGTGAACTGGACTACAAAGGACAAGAGATCGGTTTCGATCCTGGTCGACGACTTCAAGGTTCACCATTCCTTAAATAGGTACCGAATTTTTGTTTGGGAAAGTAAAGCTGCGCGGGTGTAGTACTAACTACATTACCCCAAAAATCATGTGCTGAGGGTCTATACAAAATTATGGTCACTAACACCATATACCCCATACGCCACTTGGCGTGCCGGGTCACTAACACCATATTCCCTATACGCCACTTAGCGTGACGGGTCATCAACACCATTTACCCAAACGCCACTTGGCGTGCCGGGTCACTAACGCCATATTCCACATACGCCACTTGGCGTGCCGGGTCACTAACACCATATTCCCTATACGCCACTTGGCGTGACGGGTCATCAACACCATATTCCCCATACGCCACTTGGCGTGCCGGATCACCAACACCATATACCCCATACGCCACTTGGCGTGCCGGATCACTAACACCATGTTCCCTATATGCTACTTGACGTGACGGGGCTCTTTACTTTTTACTCTAATACCTCGCTCAATGAGAAGAATGTCCTTCTTTGCTTCCACACTCTCCAGCTCTGCATCCAAGGCAGCCTCCTCTGTGTCCAAGCTGTTCAGAAATGTATTTAGGCCGACCATGGCATAATTATAGGAATCCAAAACCTGAATAAGATTAAACATTGAGTTGTAAGATTTTTTTAAAAAAACTTTAACAAACAATATAATAGTAATAATACTGTTTTTGTTTTTTTATATTTAAAAAATTCTTATTAAGGGATTGGTTTTGCTTTGTTGCCTTCTTCTTGGCAAGGCTTGATCAGCTCACCTCTGACTTGACTTCTCGGTATTAAACAGCAATTGCCATAATAAATTATAGTTAAAACTACATTTTTAAAAATTAATTATCACTCACGGAAAAGTTAGTGTGCACCACTATATAGGTCACTATGCGCAATTTCTTGGCCGGCATGAAATAAAACTTAGTGCACATTTCAGTGTGGCCGGCGTACACGTTCCTGTGCAGTTACACGTGTCTCGTACTATTCATGGGAGATAATAAGCACGGAAACTAGATCACGTTAAAAGTGTCATATGGGAGAATTTATCACATTTAAGTGGAGGGGAAGTGTACTGATCTAATCACACGCATGGGAAAACATACTAATTGAACAGAGATTACCAAGAGTCCAACAGAAACATATTTTTTTCCACAACACCCAGACTGAATCAACAGCAGCGAGATATAGCTAAATGGATGTTAGCTGCTTAAACAATTATGTCAGCTGTATCATCATCATCATCATCATCATCATCATTATCATTGAGCGCCGTCTTCGCATCGAAGGTTGGCTACCATGGAGCGCCATTCCGTTATGTCTCTTGATTTGATGGTGCAGATTGGCATAGGTTGACTTGTCCATCTTTTGATGTTACTCGTCCGTGTTAGTCTTGGTCCGCCTCTGCCTCTTTTACCTTGTATTTTCGCTTCCAATATTACTTTTAGTTGGCTGTTGTGTCTTTTAACATGCCCCAAAAATTTCATTTGACTTGTTCTAATTGTGTTTAGTAGTTCTCTTTTCATTTTTAGTTGTTTTAAAGCTCAATCGTTTGTTTTCTTTTCTTTCCATCCAATTCTACCTATACCTATTATAT